>VWZE01015441.1:90567-147928 GCA_013396675.1 Eubucco bourcierii | reverse complement strand
GCAAGTGACTGTGCCACACAGCTTGGTGTCATCTGCACACTTGCTGAGGCTGCACTGATTCCTCTGTCCATGGCACTGACAAAGATGCCAAACAGCACTGGTGCCAGCACTGACCCCTGAGGGACACCACTTCGCACTTGTCTCTAGGTGGTCATTGTGCCCTTGATCACCACTCACTGCCTGCCACCATCCAGCCAATTCCTTATCCAGCAGTGCTCCACCCAGCAAGTCCATATTTTTCCAGTTTTCCTTTGTCACCACTTGGTCACAGCTCTTTTATGGTGCTCTTTACAGTGAGCCAACTTTTATACACCTCTTCGGTTGCTCAGACATCCAGTGGAGAGGACAGGGAAATGCTGGGTGAAATAATCCACACTGAGAGGAACTGAGTTCATTTTTTTTCTCTTCTAGGGGATTATTGATGTCACCAAATAACTGATCTAAAATAATATCATTCTAGTAAGCACAGATCTTTAACAGCAGTGATCTTACCATTTAGAAACATTTACAAGCATTTGCAAGCTTTTATATATATATAAACATTTATAAACTTTTATGTATAATCTAAGCATATTTTTATATATATATAAATAAAAATGTATATATATTAAAAGAAGTATATATATTAATAAAAGTGTATATATATAAATAAAAGCTTATTTATATAACAGATATCTTACCATTTGTAAGTGTCCTACCAGGGAAATCAGTAATGATTTAGTTTCAACTTGCCCTTCCCCAGCTGTCAGAGCTGAGCTGCTGTTCCTGCCACATCTTAAGGAGTACTCCAGAGCATTACAAACTTTGCCTGAGCTACAGGACAAAAAATGTTCTCCAAAGTCTTCCTTCAATTCAGATAAAAAAAAATGGGGCACAGTTTAATTTACCTCCCCCCAAAAATGGAACCAAATTGCAGTGTTTCGGTGACCTGGTGAGACCACACCTGGAATTCAGTGTCCAGTTTTGGGTTCCCCAATTCAGGAGAGCCAGGGATCTGCTGGAAAGAGTCCAGTGGAGAGCCACAAGCGTGAGTAGGGGACTTCAGCATCTGCCCTGTGAAGAGGGACTGAAAACCCTGGGACTGTTTAGTCTGGAGAAGAGAAGACTGAGAGGAGATCCGATCAATATGTACAAATATCTGAGGGGTGGGGGTCAAGTGGAGGGGGTCAATCTCTTTTTGCTGGTCACCAGCAATAAGTCAAGGAGCAATGGCTACAAACTTGAACATAGAAGGTGAGGTGAAGCTTCTTTACAGTGAGGGTAGACAGAGCCCTGGAGCAGGCTGCCCAGAGAGGTTGTGGAGTCTCCTTCTGGAGACTTTCAAAGCCTACCTGGATTCATTCCTGTGTGAATCCTGCTTGGCAGGGGGATTGGGCTGAATGATCTCTGGAGGTCCCTTCCAGCCTCTAAAGTTCTGTGATTCTGTT
Source organism: Eubucco bourcierii (assembly GCA_013396675.1). Lineage (NCBI taxonomy): Eukaryota > Metazoa > Chordata > Aves > Piciformes > Ramphastidae > Eubucco > Eubucco bourcierii. The sequence goes on along the minus strand of VWZE01015441.1, from coordinate 146,501 downwards.
ATGTGAGTCTGTGAGTATCAGTGCTGCAGAGGCTGAGTGCTGAGGCACTCAGCAGCGAGTGGCATAGGATGGCTTCTAGGAGGTGTACACTGTTTGGGTTGTGCACTGTGATCCTTCAAGGTGAAATCAACCACATGCATGTGTGTAAGAAGCATTTGTCATGGGGCTGGGCTCTGTAGAAAACTTGAAAATCAATTAAGACCTTTGTTCTGCCACCTAAGAACAAGACTCCCTTTCTTGTGCTCCTTTCCCATCTCAGTCCTCTCTCCTTTTCCTGTCGGATAAAATGAAAAGGGAAAACAAAAAAAAAAAACCAACCAAAAAAGCCCAACCGAATTTATTTGTTCACTTCTCAATCCTGCTTGAGACTGTTTTTTAAAGCCCCTGCTTTTGTGAGTTTAATCAGATGCTTGATAACAGAAGCAGCGTTGCTAACTAACCTGGGGTACAAAGCAGCCCCTTCAGAGGAGCACATGAGCTCATCGCAGGATTACTCCATCACATGAATGCAGACTCCAGCGCACACCCAAAATAAACCTCGGGCTCCGTGTGCAGCACAGGCCTTTATTCACCTCCCTTCTGCAGGGCAAATGCTCTGCCAGTGCCTTCCTCAGTCACTGGGATTAAACATGGATGGAAATTCAGGACACGAGGCAGATTTTCCTGGTCACAAATAGGCTGTCCTGCGCTCCAAAGCTGCTGGCTGGACCGCGCCGCTGGGCCGCTGCCCTCCTGGAACCAGCGAGTTCTGGCACAGGTTTGCAGTCGTGGAGCAAGTCTGGGTTTCACTCACAGCTCCCATTGTCTGTCATGGTTTTGTTGGGTGCTCAGAGCCTTGGCAGGCAGGAGCTCACTCTGGGAATGCCTGTGGGGTCACACACAGAGCTCCCAAAACTAGCACTTTGCCAGAAGGTGCCACACATCCCTCCCTAGGGCATAAGAAGTGACAGCAGTGCTTTGCCTTGATGCTCTCAGGGTCTCTAGCACCTAACACTGGGCAACAGCCATACCCTTAGGATACCTTTTATTTGGTAGGCACTTCTCAGGAAGTGTGTGGCTTTTGAGCCAGGTGCTTTGAAACCTCAGTCTGGGTGTAGAGGCATCGCTTGCATTGCCCTCTGAATGAGCAGTGGGACATGGAGAGCAGTGCAGTCTCCCATCCTAGCCTACTTTTCCTGGAAAAGGCATAGCAGCCATAGACACCAATCCAAGAGCAGGCAGGAAAGGCTTCTGCAGTTATTGGAATCAAATTAACTGAAAATCCTGCCAAGTCACAACCTGGAGGCATATTTGGTGTAAGCCACATTCTCTGTAGTCAAGAGCCCATAAGAGTGCTGCAAGGCAACACATCTACAGCTCACATGCAGCATTTTTTGGTTGCTGTCTCTAATTATACACACATAAAGTGTATTACATGAGACATTAAACACCACACTCTGAGCACGGGCTGATGAATTCTGCATTGCACATCTAAGTCACTTGGCAATTATCTTCATTTATTTGGAACTTTAAAGAATTTTATTCATTCTGGTGGTACCAAAAATGAGTTCTTAAGAGGTTTGGCTCCCTGTGTTTAGTAGGGGGTCTCTTCCTGAGTTTGGTTGGCTGTATATTATATTGTATATATGTATATATATATATATATTACAGAATGCCATGTTGGATGCTTCTCATGTAAAATATAGCCAAGAGGAAACTGGGATATTTTGGGATTCAGCAGATGCCATTTCCTTAGGGTCTGATCCTGTAAATTCTGCATAATATTTGTGATACCTGTTGACAGACATTGCAAAACCTTGTTCCTGAGGATTTCCAGTTGATAGTCATGGTTCTTTTGATTAATCAGAGAGTCATAGAATAGTTTGGATTGGAAGGGGCCTTAAAGATAATCCAGTTCCAACCCCTCTGCCAAGGGCAAGGACACCTTCCACTACACCAGAATACTCAAGATTCTGTGCAGCCTGACCCTGAACACCTCCAGGGAGAGAGCATCTACAACCTTCCTGGGCATCCTGTTCCAATGCCTCACCACCCTCACTCTAAAGAATTTCTTTCTAAATCCAGCCTCTATCTTCCCTCCTCAAGGGGAGATCCTATCACATATTATGGAATTGTTTTGCTTGGAGAAGGTCTTTAAGATTTTCAGGCATGGGAGGAGGTTACCCAGAGAGGTGATGCACCACTGCCCCTGGAGATGTCCAAGGAACATGTGGACAATGCACTTCAGGACATGGTTCAATGGCCATGGTGATGTTAGGTTGGAGGTTGGACTTGGTGATCTTAAAGGTCTCTTCCAGCTGAAGTAATTCTATGATTCTAAGATCATCAAGCCCAACCATTTTCTAACTTGTGGGAGGGTTTGAGCCATTATGAGAGCATCACATCACAATGCATGCTGTGCCTTCACTTTTCTTTAAGTGACAGCAGCCTGGTTTTCAGCAGGACAGCCCAAACATACATCTTTGAAGTTATCTGCAGGAGGCAATGCTCAGAGGGAGCAGTCCCTGACTGTCCTGCAGTGAGAAGATCAGAAGGTCTGCAGGTTCTGCCACATTGTCTGCTACCAGGCACTGCTGGCTGTGCAAACAGCACCAGGGGCCATGGCTGCAGCCCCCCCCACCCCCACCCCAGAACACTTGAAATGGAAATCCCCTGAGAGCAACACAAAGCATTTCCATAAGACTAATCTTCTTTTAATAACATTAACCACAGGTTTGTTATTTTAATTTCCTCCAAGGGTGGCTGACTTCTGGAACAGCTCCAGAGGAAGCCTTAAGTTGATTCTATAAATAATTGTGTGGGCATGGCCTTAACAGGAGTATCTCATACCCAGCAGCCCTAAACAACATGGCAGTTGTCTGAGCAGCTCTGCTTTAGCCAGATTACAGCATTTCCAGAGCCCTTTCCACCATCAATCTCATCTACTCTATCTGTGGCATCTTTAGAAGCTGAGTTCTATTAAGACTTGTTAAGAACTGTAACCACTTGGCTAATTTTCCTGAACACACTTGGGGCTTCCTCTAGAATAGGTGGGTGGTATACAAAAGTATTCAAAGGCAACCTCTGGCATACAGATCATAGGCAGAAAAACTGAAAGCAAGGAAAGTCTTTTCATGGGGGCCAAAGTGAAGAATCATAGAATGGTTTAGGCTGGAAGGGACCTCAAAACTCATCCAGTTCCAACCCCCTGCCATAGGCAGGGACACCTCCCACTATAACAGGTTGCTCAAGGCCTCATCCAACCTGGCCTTGGACACCTCCAGGGAGGGAGCAGCCACAACCTCCTTGGGCAACCTGTGCCACCCTCACTGTAAAGAACTTCCTCCTAACATCTACTTTGAATCTCCCCTCTTCCAGAAGAATCTCTCTACCACAGAACCATGGAATCATAGAACTGCTAAGGTTGGAAGAGACCTTTGAGATCAAGTGCAGCAGCTCACCCAGAGCTCACACTCCTGTCACTGCTGCCAAGCCACTGCCACTAATCCATGTCCCTCAACACCACATCCACACCTCTTCCAAATACCCTCAGGGACACTGACTCAGCCACCTCCCCTAGGCAGCCTTTTCCAATGCCTGTAAACCCTTTCTGTGAATTATTTTTTTTTCCCTTAACATCCAACCTGAACCTCTGCTGGCACAGGAAACTTGAGGCAGTTTCCTCTTGTCCTAACACTTGTTGCACGTGAGAAGAGACCAAGCCCCACCTCATTCCAGCCTCCTTCAAGGTAATTGTAGAGGGTGGGGAGATCTCCCCCTCAGTCTCCTCTTCTGAAGACCAAACAATCCAAGTTCCTTCAGCTGTTCCTCAAAGGACATTTGTTCAAAGCCCTTCACCAGCTTAGCTGACCATCTTTGGACGCAGTCCAGCAACTCCATGCCTTTCTTGCCTGTGATTCTGTGATTCTTGGAGTGGGAGGCCCACTACTGAACCGAGTACTGGAGGTGTGGCCTCACCTGTGGGAGAGGACAATAGAATCATAGAATGGGAAGGTTGGAAGGGACCTCAAGGATCAGCCAGTTCCAACCCCCTGCCATAGGCAGGGACACCTCCCACTAGCACAGGGCACTCAAGGCCTCCTCCAACCTGGCCTTGAACACCTCCAGGGAGGGAGCAGCCACAACCTCCCTGGGCAACCTGTGCCAGTGTCTCACCACCCTCACTGCAAGCAACTTCCTCCTGACATCCAGTTTCAGTCTCCCCCCTGCCAGTTTAAACCCATTCCCCTTGTCAATAGTCCCTCCCCAACCTTCCTGTAGCCCCCTTCAGATCCTGGAAGGCTACTCTAAGGTCTCCTGGAAGCCTTCTCTCCTCCAGGCTGCAGAGCCCCAACTCTCTCAGCCTGTCCTCACAGCAGAGCTGCTGCAGCCCTCTCAGCATCTTCATGGCCCTCCTCTGGACTGGCTCCAATAGTTCCAATGTCACTAAAACTGCTGGCAAAAGGGAGACACAACTCTGTCTGCACTCATGGCCCATAGAGGAACAATCAGAAACATTACTAAGCTAAATTACTTATTTCTTTCTATTTGCACTTTGTTTAGAGTGCAAATCTCCCAGAGACTTATTAGAAATCAGGCTGATAATTGACTTGGCTAAATTCATGCCAGCAATGAGGAATGATCTCAGATCTCACAAGTCCCAGCACATTGCCATTTCCACACGCCTGGCTCTCCTCTGAGCTCTTGCTCCTCTGCTCTTGATGGAATAGAAATAGCAGCAGTAGTATGTTCAGGCAGAATTTCTTTGCTTTTCTCATCACCAACCAGGTACTTCCTAAGAAACATAAATCAAAAATTCTTCAGGACTGTGAAACTGGAAGGCACTTCTTGGTTGTTGAATGCAATATCCTGTTCTTGCAGGCACCTCCTCACGTAATCTGTTTTTCACTGCTGTGTAATTGTTGCATGTTTTCAACACTCATTTTCCCCCACCTGTATCTCTGCCAGCTGCTTCAATTTTTCATTTAACACACGAGATCTGCTCATTATGTTAAGTACTGTATTGATCAAAGATGCTGCTGATAGTGGAAGAAGACCACCTCTGATCTCTGAACTTTTGTCCTGCTCTGAAAACCAGCCAAGCTCTTTGTTTAGTTTGGAGAGGTCTGTTCTCTCCCTGAGATCCTGAGCAAGGATAGACAGAGAGAGAGAGATTTTCCATGGCTGGGAGTACAAAACTTCTGAAACAAAGTAGTTTCTAATGGAATAATCATGCTAATTTAACTCAAAATAGTCACTGTAAGACAGAAGGTTTAGTCTCTCATGGGGCTCTTTTTATGCTTATCATTCAGAATTTACCATAGCTCTCTCACACTTTTATGGATGTTGGCTTCAGTGGGTTATTTTTCCTTCCCCTTTTGTGGCACTGTCATGCTGATGGCTTTGAAATATGAGCCTTTGCTAAATTCTAAATTGTACACAAAGCAATCGATTAAAATTCTTTCCAAAATAGCTTTGGTAAAGTTCATTCTATATGTTGCTTTTCAGCCAAGGTAGAATGGGCAAAAGGAATCCAAATGGTTTTATTTAAAGATTATCTACAGTAGCATCTGTGAACCAGAAACTATACAAAAAGTTGAAGTTTTGTCTAGGAGCCAAAGCCAAAGATGAAAAATTAACTAGAGTGAAGAGTTCAGGTTTAGCTGAGTGATGTTTACTGCAGGACCTCAGGGGCTGGATGGGGGAAAAAAATTACCTGTGTGGTTGTTTTAATTGCTGGTCTTTGAAACAGTCTGGGACATAAATCTGATCACAGTGATCACCAGGAGCTACTATTTTCTTCCTTTCTGGTAATCTCAGATCTGCTCTGTTTCTATTAATAATTCCATTGGCAGTGGCAAAGCCCTCAAAATAGACTCAGAGATTCATAAAATGGTTTGGGTTGGAGGGACCTTGAAAATCATCTAATTCCAACTCCCCTGCTGTGGGCAGGGACAGCTTCCACCAGACCAGATTGCTCAAGGCATTATCCAACCTGGCCTTGAACACCTCTACATGGACTCACACAACTTCTCTCTGATGCATCTGAGACACACAGAGAGAGTTGAGCATTTCAGTGCTAACCTTCAGCTTCCACTGCAGTCAGGGAAGGGGAAATCTCCAGCCAAATGTGTCTTGGAGCACTCAGATGGGCTCCTTGAACCTCTCAGTCTGACATGATCCCCTGCCACCACCTCCTCTTCTGGGACCCAGTGACCCAAACCACCAACACCAGCCCTGGCTGCTTTGCTCCAGGCTAGTGAAAAGTTAAGAGAAAGAAACCCTGCTGCCAGTCCTGCTTCTGGAGCAGAGAAGCCACACTACCTATACTACCCCAGCATCAGGAGGGGCAGGACAGATGGCAAAATACCAGACTGATAAAGTGCAAGACCCAGATATCAGTAGCAATATGACAGTATCAATCCCTAACCATATGTGATGAAAACTCTGCTCTGTGAGAGCTCAGAAATCCATCACCAACTAACTGTGCAAATCAGTTCCCATCCCTGTGTTCAAGGTGCCCTCGTTTGTTACTGTTGTCAGTCACATGAAGGGGGCTGCTATTAAATGTGTGCTGGCTTCAGGGTGCATCCAGAGCTCTGAGTTTTGGATGCTTAGCCACATCAAACAGAAAATGAATGAAAAGGGTTTCAGTCATAAAAGCTTATGAAAAGCAAAGTGTGGTGTTAGTGTCTGGTGCTGCGAGCTGCTATAAATTACTTCTGCAAGGTGCTTCTGTTTGAACTGCTGTGAAGGGACTCAGCAATGCTGGCTCACCTGTGTCAGTCTTACAAGGAGTAAAATGCTTGGACCTAAGAACTGAGGTTTGCAGGAGCTTGAGTGTCTCAGTGCCAGCATCTGTGCCTCAGTGTTCCATGTTTAGGTGGAACAGTGCTGCTTTGCTCATCCACTGCAGTTACAAAATCCTTTGGAGAAAAGGTTGTCTGCCACACCTGCAGCACGTCTGGGTACCATGGAACTCTTGTTCTGGAGCCATGGGCATCACTGGACCACTCCTGTAACAGAGAATGGATATTAGTACCTAATACCACCTAATACCTTGTATCCTTAGACTTCAGACTTCCCTGGTTAGACAAACATGTTGTAAAACTTCCACTTCAGCTTTTTCCTTTCTCCATGCAGTTGATCCGGAGGATGTTTTCTGCCTCTTTTTCACTGTTGTTGGACATCCACAGACAGAAAGATCCTTTTGGTTAATGCTTTTCTTTACTTTCAACTTCTAGAAATAAGTTCACTCTGAAATCTGGAGCTGGAGCAGGATGGGGTGAAAAAGGTTTTTAAATCATGCATTTGCATGCAGCTATTTCTGAAAGAAGGATCACTGAGATTAGGTCTGTAGCCGTTTGTTGTTTGAGGCTGTGCCAATGTTGCATTTCTCATCTAGAAAACTGTAGAGTGTATCAGGATGTTTTCTCTTCGTGGCCTGGTCATGGAGGTAAAAGTAAAGTTGTTTGAATATACTTGAAATGAATGTGATTTGAACAGACTTAGAGGTAAGACTTTAGAATGCACCTTTGAAAGAAGTTCTTTACTGTGGGGGTGCTGGAACGTTACAAGAGGTTGCCCAGGGAGGTAGAGGCCCCATCTTTGGAGATATGCAAAGTCAGGCTTGATAGAACCATAGAATCATAGAATGGGAAGGTTGGAAGGGACCTCAAGGATCATCCACTTCCAAACCCCTGCCATAGGCAGGGACACCTCCCACTAGCACAGGTCACTCAAGGCCTCCTCCAACCTGGCCTTGAACACCTCCAGGGAGGGAGCAGCCACAACCTCCCTGGGCAACCTGTGCCAGTGCCTCACCACCCTCACTGTAAAGAACTTCCTTCTAACATCCAGTCTAAATCTCTCCTCTGCCAGTTCAAACCCACAGGACTCTGAGCATCTAGTTGCAGATGTCCCTGGTGACTGAAGAAGGATTGGACTAGATGGGCTTTAAGGATCCCTTCAGCCCAAACCATTCCGTGATTCTATAATATAGTCTGGACAGATTACATCTTCTGACATGGCATTTAATCTGTTAGAATTTTTGAGAATGAGAGGAAATCAGCTTTTTTCTTTCCTCTTTGATGGTTATGAGCTTCTTTTCCTCTTTTCATGCAGTTGATTTAAGAGTTTTAAGGAAATTTCTGGATGATGAGGATTTCCCTTTGGAGCTTCACAGGCTAAGGACCTATTCATATCTGTTGTGTGTTGGAACAGTTGCAACACTTCCTTGCACACACACTCTCTGTGAGCCTTGGGGAGCATAGTGGATTTTCTGAATTACTCTATATTTGGCTGCCTTAAAATTCTGCTGGTTAGAATAAACACAATGTATATAAAAAAGAGGTTTAAAAAGGGCAGCAGTTTGACTTTGATCATTTCTGCTGGAAAGAGTCACTACTGAGGGCTTAGGACTGGTAGGGATTTCTGCTCTCCGCTGTGACTTCAGCTAGTCTGACCTACCCCAAATATCCCTGCTGACTCCTTTGTGCTGTTGGAATTGGGAATGGAAAGAAAATTATTTTTGGTAGCTATGAATGTATGGAACCAGCAGTGGAAGGTGATGAAGTCAGAAGTCTTTGTGTTTTGGCCTGACATGTCAAAATTTGCAGCCTCCCTGCCCCAGTTTCTTTCTCTGAGAGCATTTCAGCCTTAATCCAGTTGTGTTTGAGAAGGTGCCTAAAGAGTCACAGACTCCTGGCAAAGCTCCACGAGCACTTTTTCATGAACAGGTTGCATCTTTTGAAGCTCTGCCTTATAAAAATGCACTCTGGCAGACAATTGTTTAATCCTCTACAATAACACTGCTTGTGTGCTTTGTAGAGAAGGCAGCAGTTCCCTGTGACTGCAGCCAGGGAGTATTCCAGGTCAGAACAGATTCCTAAAGTGGCTTTTCTGTCTGCAGGGCAGTGGATAGAGAGGAGAGCACCATGGTACCATGGTGCCAGTGCCTGCACTTAGGTCTTGAGGGAGCAGATGGCCAGATCATGCCTTGGAGGAAAGTCTTGAAACAGGAAGTTTGTTCACTTAACGCATCACAGAAAACTATTTTGGGGTTAGCAATTAACAAACCTCAAAATGCACCAGCTTGTGTTTTCTGGAGAGCTCTATGGCTCTCCTCCAACCCAGCCTTCCTTTCTGTCAGGATCCAGCCCAGTGCTACTTCTAGGCAGCTTTTAACAAGATGTGCTTGAGCCCAATGTGTGCTGACAATATTTAATTCCCTCCTGCCATAATGGTGGAAATAGCTGTTTAGAGAGGGATTGTTTCTTTTTTTTCCCCTCTCCTTTTATTTTTTCCCCTGCCTTTTTCAAGTCTAATTTCCAAGTCACGACATGTAGAGTGTGTCTGAGCAGATCTAATCAGCCTTCTGCCTGCTTTGAGGACAGCTGAGATACTTTTTAACACCTCCTTTTCTTCCTTGCTGCAATCTGTTTTGATTAAAATCACACAGGGTTCTCATTTGCATATTTATCACTCTTCATACCCACAAATCATCTCACAACTCTGCCACTCCTGAATTTGAAAAGAGAGACTGAGTGGGTACACTGGAGCTTTATGCAAAACATTAATTTAGCTTCTCACACCTGCTGGTTTCCAGCAAATATGGCTTTGGGGAAGGAAAATATTCATACATTACCTTGCCTTATTATTCCCTGAGAGCCAGGATTCCCGGAGTTTTTTCCAAGATTGATTGGAAATTTCTTATTAAGAAACAAATTTCTAATGAAATGGAAAGGCCCTGAAAATACTCTGATGGCAGGAGGGGGGCTGTGAGGGGGGGAGAATGTCTAAATGACAAAATAACCCTGACAGTTTTTCAGCCTTTGACAGGCAGACTGTGATGTGCTTTCAGATCCTCAGATGAAAGGGCTGCAGGAGAAATGAAAATTATTCCTGTCCTTTGTACTAGTCCCTCCTAGGTCCATGTATTAATAAGTGCATTAGCTCTGTATTGCTGGTCCTAGCTAGTGACTGACTCTTTAAGGAGTGTTTGTGTAGAAAGAGGCTCTTTTTGTCTCTTTGGATAACAATCCATTTACACAATTAGTCTTCTTTAAGGAGTGTTTGTCTACAAAGAGGCTCTTTTTGTCTTTTTGGATAACAATTCATTTTCACAATTAGTCTTTGAGGCAGACAACCAAGAAGGTCATCAGTATCCTGACCTGGATTAGCCAGAGTGGGGCTGGCAGGAGTAGAGAAGTGATCATGTCCCTGTACTCAGCACTGGTGAGGCCACCTCTCAAGTCCTATGTCCAGTTCTGGGTGCTGCAATATAAGAGACATTGAGGTGCTGGAGCATGTCCAGAGAGGGGCAACAAAGCTGGTGAAAGGTCTGGAGGAGAGGGCTGGTGAGGAGTGGCTGAGGCTGGAGAAGAGGATGCTAAAGGGAGACCTCATTGCTCTCTGCAACTCCCTTTAAGAAGGTTGGAGTGAGGTGGGAGTCAGTCTCTTCTCTCAATAAACTAGCAATAGAACAAGAGGAAATGGCCTCAGGTTGCAGCAGGGGAGGTTTAGGTTGAATATTAGGATACATTTCTTTACCAAAAGAGTAGTCAGGCATTGGAACAGGGGTGCAGTGGAGTCACCATCCCTGGAGGTGTTCAAAAAACATATAGATGTGGCACTTCTGGACATGGTTTAGTAGGCATAGTGGTGTTGGGTTGATGGTTGGACCTGATGCTCCTAGAGGTCATTTCCAACCCTTATGATTCTGTACAGGATAAGGAAAATTTCTTTTCCTGAGTCCTATTCATAATCTCTGGGTTGAGTTTATTAGGCCAAAGAAACCTGTGGCTTCCATTTCTCTGTAGAACAGCCTGCTCCTGGGTGGTCCATCATGGTCTGAGCTGTTTAGCTATGTCTGAAGAATGGCAGTTGGAGAGAAGGATGTCTTCTGTGTTCTCCCAGCCAAAAATATGTCTGATGTATAAATAATTGCATGAAGGTGTCTTGTTTTGTAGATCACAGATCCAATGGTGCAGCTCAACTAATCATGCTGGGTCCTTGGCAGATGAGATGAGAAACACCTGATCTGAGTAAGCTCAGATAGCATACTGGGTGTCAAAACACAGAGGTCACAGAGCAGACACTGAGGAATGCTTCTGCACCACAAGGCTTCATCATAAACTTCAAAAGGATGTCAGCCGAGATGCATTCAGTCTCCCAGTGTCATCTGCAGGCTGAGAGGTTTGGCTGACTCTAATGTAAGGAGTATCCAGTAAAGCTAATGGTGTTCCTGTGCCTTTCATCACTGGGGAAGGTGACAGTGGCTCTTGTCAGAAGCAGGTTTCTCATTTTCCAGGCATATTAAAAAAACATCACAGTTTGTCCTGTCATAAAAGGCTCTGCAAGCTGACATCAGCAGAAAGCTGCAGGCAGCTTTCTGGGTTTGGGCAAGGCCTAGAATCTTGTAGATTGGGATTTACAAAAACCATAAGGAAATTGATGCTCAGCTTGCACTGAAATGCAGGGATAATTAGATGTGGAGCTGCTTCCAGCTTGTTCCCTTTTCCAGTGGTGATGCATCTGTCAAGCAGCCTGTCCCTGAGATAACTATTTGAGGATCATGTGCAACTGGCTGTATGACTTTGTCTTAGGGCAAAAAGCGTGGAGCACATGGAATCTCTGGAGTCACAGAGTTAACCAGGTTGGAAAAGACCTCCAAGCTCATCCAGTCCAACCTAGCACCCAGCCCTAGCCAATCAACCAGACCATGGCACTAAGTGCCCCATCCAAGCTTTGCTTGAACGCCTCCAGGGACTCCACCACCTCCCTGGGCAGCCCATTCCAATGCCAATCACTCTCTCTGCCAAGAACTTCCTCCTAACATCCAGCCCATACCTCCCCTGGCACAGCTTGAGGCTGTGTCCCCTTGTTCTTTTACTGGTTGCCTGGGAGAAGAGCCCAACCCCAGCTGGCTACAACCTCCCTTCAGGTGGTTGTAGAGAGCAATGAGGTCTGCCCTGAGCCTCCTCTTCTGCAGGCTGCACACCCCCAGCTCCCTCAACCTCTCCTCACAGGGCTGTGCTCCAGGCCCCTCCCCAGCCTTGCTGCCCTTCTCTGGACACCTTCCAGTCCCTCAACATCTCTCTTGAATTGATGGGCCCAGAACTGGACACAGGACTCAAGGTGTGGCCTGACCAGAGCAGGGACAGAAGGACTTCCCTGATCCTGCTGGCCACACTATTCCTGACACAGACCAGGATGCTATTGGCCCTCTTGGCCACCTGGGCACACTGCTGGCTCATGTTGAGCTGCTGTCAACCAGTACCCTGATCACATGGAAAGTGATTTGCAGACTGTAAGTGGGAATGCATGAATAAAATCCTATTTCAAACATAGCCTGAACATGTTTCATGAACTGGGAACCCAATTTGGGGACTGGCCTGAGTCACAAATGAAACCTGGACCATGCCTGTCTCTTATTCTTCATTAGCTACCTTCTGATATCTTCATCAGAAAACTCCTGGCATGTTTGAACAAATGGGGTAAGCATTAGAAATGGTTTAAAGCCAAATACTTAACCATGACAAGAAAAAAGCCTCCATTGCCCCTTGTTTACTTCTGATTTATTCCCCAATAAAGAGGGGAGAAGTTCACTCTCTGTGAGCTCAACTTCAGTAAAATGTCTGATGCATTATTGTCATTCTTTCAGAAAAGCAACTGGGATGGCATGGGAAAAGTGATTTCTGCACTTTGGGGGAAGCACAAGGGTGGAAGAAGCTAGTCTCTCTTCTGACAAATAACATAAAAACAAGGGAGTTTAGAGAAGAAATTGCTCTTCCCTCCATTTCTGACATTTCACCAGCTTACAACCAGCGAAAGTGCAGCCACTGAGCCAAACACTTAACCAAGGTTTTCTGGGAATAGGAAGGAAAAAACAACTTCTGAGATGACATTTATCAGATGTGCTTGTTTAGTCACTCCATTAGCTGCTTTTGTTTCTCACTCTACATGCTGAAGGGTTGATTTTGTGTGGGGGTTAATAGATGTCTTTCAGCTCTTCTGGCCCATAGCATTTGAAAGGAGCAGGTACAGACTGAGGAGGAAGAGGAAATATTGAAGCTAGCTGAAGAGAGTGAGTTTCAGGCAGAGCTCGTACAGCCCAACCAGGTGCTTGTAACCTTAAGCAAGCTATCGCTTTATAGCTGATGGGAGGTCAGGCAGTGGGAAATGTTGCCATTACTGGTTGCTAAAAAGATGTTTTTACACCAGTATTGATGTAAAACTTCCTCACTTTCTTGAAGGACTCAGATTGTTGAAGGATTTCTTTTCCTTCTCTTCCTCTCCCTTTTTTTGTGTGTGCACACATGCATTTCTATCACTGTTTTTTACAGTTTCTCCCTTTTAGAGTCTCTTCTTTGTTGTGTCTCACTATTTCTACCCTAAAATATGGCTGGCTGTGATACAAGCATTGACACTGGAACCTTCAGCCTACAGTGCTCTCCAGAGAGCTCCATTTATCTTCATGCTGCAGACAAATCATCAGCACAGTAAAACTTAACCACTGGGCTGCAAGCCCTTGGAGTTCAGATTCCCAAGAAACCAGAGTAATTTAAATCATATGGGAAGGGGCTGCAATGGGCTTAGTGGTGTTGATACACCTCTGGACAACATCTCAGATGTTTTACATGATCCAGCCTTTAGCAGCCTTCAGGCATTGGCTTAATGACTGAAGGAGATACAGATTTCTAACATCACTTGGATCACAACAGAGCATTTATTTATTTTCCTTCTACCTAGAAGTAATGTTTTCAACTGAGATGAAACTCAGCAGGCTTCTTTGCCCTGGTGCTCTGCTTCAGGCAGTAACCTTCCATACTCCACTGTACTTGCTCTAAATTGGAAATCATAGCAGCTTCCTTCCTTCAGGATTTGTGTCTTCTGACAATTCATTCACAAGCACACAGAGATCCTTGTACTGCTATTATATGACAGCATGAGGGGCAGTAGTGCAAGCTGAGGCATAGGAAGTTTCATGGAAATGTGAAGAGGACTTTTTTTCCCTGTGAGGGTGACAGACCTTTAGAACAGACTGCCCAGGGGGGTTGTGGAGTCTCCCTCTCTGGAGATATTCAAAACCCACCTGGGTGTGTTCCTGTGTGATCTGATATAGGTGATCCTGCTCTGCAGGGGGTTTGGACTGGATGAGCTTTCAAGGTCCTTTCCAGCCCCTGGCATTCTATGATTGTATATAAGAGCAAGCTCATCAGCCTGGGTGAAGTGAGATCCTAGTCTGAGCAGCACCCCAGCCATCTTCTCTAGGGATGCCAGCATGTTTTCAGTGTGACAGACCTTCAGTTGTGCACTGTAGCTTTGGTTCATCCCTTACATTGCCCCTTCTTCTTCTAGGGAACGAGTGTGCCAGCAAAGAAAGGGGTATTCAACTTAGTTTGAACTGGCTCTCCAATTTCTGCTCTAGACTAAAAAGGCCAAACATATCTGAGACTCCATCAGCTTTGAAAAGGAACTGACCTCCACCATGGGACTCCCCACCCAGGTTTTGGCCTGTGCAATCTTAGCTTTGCTGTACCAGCATGTCAGCGGGGGACTCATCAAGAGAATTATCCGGCAGAAGCGGGAGGCTGGGCTAAATGTGACCTTGCCAGAGGACAGTCAGCCTGTGGTTTTTAACCATGTCTACAACATTAAGTTGCCTGTTGGCTCCCTTTGCTCTGTGGACCTGGACACGGCGAGCGGCGACGCAGACCTGAGGGCAGAAATTGAGCCTGTCAAGAATTACGAGGAGCACACAGTGAATGAGGGCAACCAGATCGTCTTCACGCACCGCATCAACATCCCCCGGCGAGCCTGTGGCTGCGCAGCTGCCCCAGACATTAAGGATCTGCTGAGCAGACTGGAGGAACTGGAGGGGCTGGTATCCTCCCTACGGGAGCAGTGTGCCAACGGGGCTGGATGCTGTCCTAATTCCCAGGCAGTAGAAGGTAAGGCAGACTGGGGAGCTGCTCTTGGGGAAATCCTTGTGCTGGCTGCAGACCTTGCTTAGAATAGATAGTCCTTGTTTAGAATAGATGCTCCTTGTTTAGAATAGATCCCAAAAGATCTGCTTCAAGAACCAGCAAAGTCAACTTGTTAAATTTGAAACACTATCAAAGCTGGGACCTTATTTAGCCAGCTTGCCAGGAACATTCATTCACAGGTTTGAGGTTTTATGAATCTGTGGGTCAGAAGTCTGCCTGAGAAGCTTTGTAGCTGTGGCATTGAGTGTGTATGGCACTTGGGCATGGTGACAATCTGTGCTGGAGTTAAGATTAAAGCTCACACAGTCCAAGCTCTTGGCTCCAATATTTGTCCCTTTGAGTAGGCTGCCAAAGTAACTGCTTTGCTTTCCAAGTTTTCTTTAATAGAGACCAATAAAAATACAGCAGGACATAAGGTAATAGACAAGCACAAATAGTAAGAGAAGAAGGTAAAAAAAGATCCCCTTGGCTGTTTGCTAAACTGAGGTGAGGTATTGGTCACACAAAAGAAAAAAACATAGGTCTGCTCAGCAGTGATCTGTGGCTCTGGTCTCACAGCAGATGTTCCAGTATGCTCCTGGCTTTTTGTGTTCTGGAGAGAACTGGTGAATAATGCCTCATGGTGGGTGCCCTAATGAAGCAGTCAGGAAAGTTACTCTGCCAGGAGAAGAGGTATTTTGAAGAGGACAGAGAGATCCAGCATTGACCAAGTAGTTGGCATGGGCTCTTCCCTGGTGTTAGTGTGAATTAAAGCATTCCTGGTTTACCTGCTCTCATTGGGAGAAGAAAGTCTCATCTCAAAGCCTTGGGGATTCTGGAAATGTCCTGTAGGGAGCTAGGGAATCACAGAACTGTAGGGTTTGGAAGGAACCTCTAAAGATCATTGAGTCCAGCCCTCCTACTAAAGCAGGATCACCCAGGGCAGGTCACACCAGAACACATCCAAGCTGTTTTTGAAAGTCTCCAGAGAAGGAGAGTCCACAAGTGGGGAAGCCTGCTCCAGGGCTCTGTCACCCTCACTGTAAAGAAGTTTTCCCTCATGTTGAGGTGTTGCAGTTTGTACCCGTTGTTCCGTTCCCTACCACTGGGCACCACTGTAAAGAGCCTGGCACCTTCATCTTGACAGGCACCCCTCAGATATTTATAAAGATTAATAAGATCCCTTCTCAACCTTCTCAAGACGTCTCTCAGTCTTTCCTCACAGGAGAGATGTTCAAGGCTCCCAGTCACACTTGTAGCTCTCCAGGAGATCTTTTTTAGTGCAACATTGGCTTAAAGCATGGCAGAGCCAAGGGGATTAATGAGGTTTGTGGCTTGTTGGCACAGGTCGCTTGGACACAACACCCTACTGCAATGGACACGGCAACTACAGCATGGAGATCTGCGGCTGCGTCTGTGAGCCTGGCTGGAAGGGCCCCAACTGCTCCGAGCCAGACTGTCCCCACAACTGCTTCGACCGCGGCCTCTGCGTCCACGGTAAGTGTGTCTGCCATGAAGGCTTCACCGGCGAGGACTGCAGCCAGGCCACCTGCCCGTCTGACTGCAACGACCAAGGCAAGTGCGTAGAGGGGGTGTGCATCTGCTTCGAGGGCTACACGGGCACAGACTGCAGCCAAGAGCTCTGCTCCCAGGGCTGTAGCGTGCATGGGCGCTGCGTCAACGGGCGGTGCCTGTGCCACGAAGGCTTCACCGGTGAGGACTGCAGCGAACCACTCTGCCCCAACAACTGCCACAACCGCGGGCGCTGCGTGGACAGCGAGTGCCTCTGTGACGAGGGCTACACCGGTGAGGACTGCGGTGAGCTCATCTGCCCCAACGACTGCTTCGACCGCGGGCGCTGCGTCAATGGCACCTGCTTCTGTGAGGAGGGCTTCACCGGGGAGGACTGTGGGGAGCTGACCTGCCCCAACGACTGCAACGGCAACGGGCGCTGCGAGAACGGGCTCTGTGTCTGCTATGAGGGCTTTGTGGGCGACGACTGCAGTGAGAGGAGGTGTCCCAATGACTGTCACAACCGTGGGCGCTGCATGGGCGGGCGCTGCATCTGCCACGAGGGGTACCTGGGGGAGGACTGCGGGGAGCTGCGATGCCCCAACGACTGTCACAACCGCGGGCGCTGTGTCAACGGGCAGTGTGTGTGCCACGAGGGATTCATCGGGGAGGACTGCGGTGAGCTGCGGTGCCCCAACGACTGCAGCAACCGTGGGCTCTGCGTCAACGGGCAGTGCGTGTGCCACGAGGGGTACACAGGGGAGGACTGCGGCGAGCTGCGGTGCCCCAACGACTGCAATAACCATGGGCTCTGTGTCAATGGGCAGTGTGTGTGTGACGAGGGGTACACGGGGGAGGACTGTGGAGAACTGCGGTGCCCTGAAGATTGCCACAACCGTGGGCGCTGTGTGGAGGGACGCTGCCAGTGTGACAATGGCTTCACGGGGGAGGACTGTGGCGAGCTGTCCTGCCCCAACGACTGCCACCAGCGCGGGCGCTGCATCAATGGGCGCTGCGTGTGCCACGAGGGCTTCACGGGGGAGGACTGCCGGGATCGGTCCTGCCACAACGACTGCAACAACGCAGGCCGCTGCGTTGACGGGCGGTGTGTCTGTGAGGATGGCTACATGGGGGATGACTGCTCCGATGGTAGGTTGTGATGCCCCTTTTGAACCGCTATCCTGGGTAACCCCCTGTGTCCACCCAGCAGCCTCAGAGCCTCTGTGAAACTTTTTCATATAGCTGGGCCTTGTTGCCTCTCTGCTTTACCACAATTAAAACAACTCAGCTGCTGAAGGAGAGTCACCAGTAGCAAGCCCTTGGGCTCTCTTACTTTTCAGGCCTGATGATTTCGGTAGCCCAGCAAGCCAATGCTGATAGTGATGCAGCCCATTTGTTTTATTCAGGTTTGCTCCAACCCCAACATGACTTCATTTGTAGCTAGCACTAGCCAGGGTTAGTCACAATGACCTTTCAGTTTCTCATAGTGCCTCTTGATACTGGAGAAAAAAAAGGTATTTGAAAGAAACTGTTCTAGATGTAGAGAAGAGGGAGATATCTCCAGAGTCCTCCTAGTAGGCAGGACTAGTCAAAAGAATATAAATTAAAGAATAAGGCTTGGCAGGCATGATGTGATGTAAGTAATGAATGTCAGTGAATAAAGAACCTGGCTATCAATCATCTCTTAGAGCTGAGTTCTGGGTCCCTGTCTACTGCTGGATGGGTAAGAAAGGGAGTTGCATTTACAAGGCCATCACTACTGTAGGAGCCAAAAAAGAATCACACAAAACCGACAGTGTACACTGATAGACCCCAAGGACTTTCCTTTGAAGGTAGATCATAGAACCATAGAGTTGTTTTGGTTGGAAAAGTCCAACCATTATTTAAGTACAGAGCTAAACCACACTCAGCACCACATCTCTACCTCTTTTCAACACCTCCAAGGGTAGGGATTCAACCACCTCCCTGGGGAGCCTTTTCCAGTGTTTGAGAATCCTTTCAGTGAGAAAGTTTCTTCTAATATCCAAACTAAACCTCCTCTGGTGCCATTTGAGGCCATTTAATCTCACCCTAGTAGGGAGAAGAGGCTGATCAAATCTCTCAGATCTCTGAGATGGAGGCCTAATGGAGGCAGAAGGTGTATTGGAGGCAAAGCACACACACAAAAGAATGTTGTCCCATCTGAGTGACCTGTGTGAGACAAGCTATGATGGGATTGCCAGATGTAGCAAATACTACAGTGCAAGCTTTCAAGTTTATTGCAGTGGCCTTGGCTATCTCTCAGTTGGTCAAACAGATTTTTCTAACAAAAGTAAAAGTTGATTTAAAATATATATATGTATATGTGTGTACATATATATATGTGTGTGTGTCTATATACACACCTGTGCATGTGTGTTTGCTTGTGTGTTAGATCTGATGAAAGCTCAGAGCTCATGGGATCAGCTGGAGTGGAAAGTTAGCTACAAAACCCCATGCTTAGTTTCCCAGTGCTACTGATTATAGAAGTTGATAGAAAATGTTGGCAGCTAGATAATGACAGGCATTATGCTATAAATGAGGGAGTTTTCTTTTGTAGATCCCAGGGGACAGATTTTAGAGCTAAGATCTTTGTAGAACAATCAAAGAGTACTGCAGGGTTGGGAGCATTATACCCTTGAAAAGAACTTCCTATTTTTTCACTTCTTCCTTCTGGAAGACTCCTAAGGTCTATTTTGTACTCTTGCATGTGCAAATGTGGAGTAGTCCGTTGGAAGTATTTACAAAAGTCATCATGTTTTATTTTACTTTGGAAAATCTGTGCAAGCCCCAGGGCTTCCAGCTATAAAACCATGTGTGGCTGGCAGCTGAATTAAATGTCTGACTCCCTAGAGACCCAGCTATGGTAGTTTTGTGCAGGAGCCATGAGAGGAGGAGCTGGAACAAAGTCAGACATGGGTTGTGTGGAAGTTGTGAGAGTAGCAGTTGGCCCAGTGACTTTTGGAAGTGTCTGTAGCCTTCATCAGCTGAAATGTCTTTCTTCAAGCAGCTGATTTGTGTGATGTGCCTTCCCCATCCCCTGTCTGTTAGATGATGCTTAAAAATTGTTCCTGGGAAAATTTGAAACTGGGTAAGTCATTATTTTCTGAGCCTTGAAAACTTCTCCTAACTTTGTTTTGCTTTTTTTCCCTTTCCCAGTGTCTCCTCCGACTGAGCTGACTGTGACCAATGTCACAGATAAAACTGTAAACCTGGAATGGAAGCATGAGAACCTTGTCAATGAGTACCTCATCACCTATGTCCCTACCAGCAGTGGTGGCTTAGATATGCAGTTCACCGTGCCAGGAAACCAAACAGCTGCCACTATTCATGAGCTGGAGCCGGGTGTAGAATACTTTATCCGTGTCTTTGCAATCCTTAAAAACAAGAAGAGCATTCCAGTCAGTGCCAGAGTAGCAACCTGTGAGTTTAACATTCCCTGTGTTAATGCTTTTGCCTGTTTCACAGAAACACAGAATACATTTGGTTGGAACAGACCTTTAAGATCTTCTAGTCCAATCTTTGACCCAGCACCGAAAGGTCAACATTAAACCATGTCCCTAAGCCCCAGGTCCACAGGCTGCTTAAACACCTCCAGGGATGGTGTCTCCACCACTGCCCTGGGCAGCCCATTCAATGTTTGAGAACCCTTTCAGTGAAGAAATAACATCCTCTTTTTCTCTTCTCTTCTCTTCTTTTCTCTTCTCTTCTTTTCTCTTCTCTTCTTTTCTCTTCTCTTCTTTTCTCTTCTTTTCTTTTCTTTTCTTTTCTCTTCTCTTCTTTTCTCTTCTCTTCTTTTCTCTTCTCTTCTTTTCTCTTCTCTTCTCGTCCTTTCTCTTCTCTTTTCTCTTTTATCTTCTTTTTTCTCTCATCTTTTTTCTTCTCTCTTCTCTTCTCTCTTCTCTCTTCTCTCTTCTCTCTTCTCTCTTCTCTCTTCTCTCTTCTCTCTTCTCTCTTCTCTTTTATCTTCTTTTTTCCTTCTCTTCTCTTCTCTTCTCTTCTCTTCTCTTCTCTTCTCTTCCCTTCTCTTCTCTTCTCTTCTCTTCTCTTCAGGGGAAGTTATTTATTTTTTCATTTTAGACTTTCAATTATTCTGTTCTGGACAAAGGAAACCTGCACTGTCATTTTCTGTTTGCTTATGACTGTGTTAGAAGTACAGTTCAGAGCTCTTCTGCTCTCTGCTGCTCCTGCCACAGAGTGTCATGGTTCTCTGTAAATTAAGGCCAGTGAGGTGCATTTTAAAACTAATAAGGTGTAATTTCACAATAAGGTACACTTTAAAAATGTACCTTCCTGAAAAATACAGCATATGAAAGAGCAATATGAAACCATTTGGACTCAAACTCTTCTGACTACAGTAGAGGTTGTATTTGCTCTGCATCCTCAGTGTGCTTTACCACTACTTACTCTTTGTCTGCCCATTTGTTCATCTGTTGTTCATCTTCTTTTTTGCCTTGTTCACACTACAGTCAGAGCAAAACATCTCAGCCTCAAAAGATGCTCTTAGACATCTGTCAAAGAGACCTGGGGCAGGATTCATCTCACCTCGCTTCAAATGTCCACGCTAGGCTTCTTTTAAGAGGGGGGGAAAAAAAGAGACTTCTAGGGCAAAATTTATGTCACTCTAAGGTAACCTCTAACACAAGTCAGAGCAATGTCTCTAACACAAGTCAGAGCAATGTCTCTCCAAAGACAGAATAACTGTGAAGAGGATTTAAACATCCCAGAAGCAGATGCCTATGCTGCAGATGTTTATGGTGGTAGAAAGATGTGTCACTCCAGTGCATTGTTTATGGGAACTTGTTGCTCAAGTGATGATATCCTTTTATTTTCTATCACAGATCTACCTGCTCCAGAAGGTCTGAAATTCAAATCTGTTAGAGAAACTTCTGTCCAGGTGGAGTGGGATCCTCTAAACTTTTCTTTTGATGGCTGGGAGCTGGTCTTCCGTAACATGGTAAGGCAGCAGTGATTCTTCTGTAGAAGCCGCATAGAGAGTCATAGATTCATAGAACACTTTGGGTTAGAAGGGACCTTAAAGATGATGCAGTTCCAACCCCTTGCCATGGGCAGGGACACCTTCCACTAGACCAAGTTGCTTAAGGCCTTATCCAACCTGACCTTGAACAGCTCTGGGGATAAGTGAAAGAACCTGGAATTTGTATGTTTATACTAAGTGATTGTTCCATGTGTTACAGAAAACAGATGATAACGGAGATATAACCAGCAGCTTGAAAAGGCCAGAGACATCCTACATGCAGCCAGGGTTGGCACCAGGGCAACAATATAATGTATCACTTCATATAGTGAAAAACAATACCAGAGGACCAGGACTATCCAAAGTGATAACCACAAGTAAGCACAACCTGTATTTGGTGCAATGCCAGCATGGACACATCTGGGGTTTGGTGTAGCACAAAGAGTTATCAAACAATGGAAAAACCAAGCTCTGTACTGTGAATTGACAGTGGCAGGAAAGGAAGAAGAGAAGCTGCTGCTGAAGAATATATGAGGAGAAGTTAATTCCTTTTCAGATTACCTCTTTGAAGTGGAGAGGAATTCTGTGTTTAGCTAGAAGGTAGCAAAAATAACAGGAACTACAGTTTCTTCCAACATGATGATAATTGCGTGAAGTTTCTGTTGTGCAGAGGTTTTCCTCTCAGTGTTACTGTTAGAGAGTTTTGATTAATTTCCTTCTGAAAAAATTGACTCCATTTGGCACTTTCCCCTACACTTATGGAAAATAAAGGAAGAAAGTGAATGAAATAAAGATTGGTTGGTAGAAGCCACACATTTTAATTTTGCTCAGAAGTGGCAATTAAAAGCACAAAAAAAGTTTTACTTTTCTGGCAAGATTTCCTTTACATCCTTCTTTTTCTGTCTTGGTAACAGAACTCGATGCCCCTAGCCAGATCGAGGCAAAAGATGTCACAGACACCACAGCTCTCATCACATGGTCCAAGCCCTTGGCTAACATTGAAGGCATAGAGCTCACTTATGGCCCCAAAGATATTCCAGGGGACAGGACAACCATTGACCTTTCTGAGGATGAAAACCAATATTCTATTGGAAACCTGAGGCCACACACAGAGTATGAAGTGACACTCATCTCTCGTCGAGGGGACATGGAAAGCGACCCCATGACAGAAGTCTTTATCACAGGTAAGAGGCTTGGCTACCAATCCAAGCTTCTGGGAAGGTAAAGCATGCACCATCAGTTTTCCTTTGCTGTTTGTGTCATATTGCTTGGATTGATAGTTACTGCAACAACTAAGAATCAGAGCAATTACAGAGGTACATGGAAGTGGAGAGTGTTTTGCTGTGCTTTATCGCCCTGGCTCAACAAATTATTTAGACCCAAGTATTTAAATTGTCAGGTGGAGCCAGCCTGTGGCTTATTCATTTCCATGTAATGCTTTAAAACATATTTCAGAAAGTTGTTGATTTCATTTTTGCTACCAATGGGACATTTTCACTCAAGGGAAAGAGAAAAGCATTCCCCCCAAAGTCCTTGACCTCTGAATTTGGCTTCCTTCTCGACAAGAAGCTCTTAATGTTCAGGGAGCTTCAGCTCCAGGTGAGCTCCTTAATGGTGATGGAGCTGTTAAACACTGATTGATCATAGAATCATAGAATGGTAAAGTTGGAAGGGACCTCAAGGATCAGCCAGTTCCAACCCCCTGCCATAGGCAGGGACACCTCCCACTAGCACAGCTCACTCAAGGCCTCGTCCAACCTGACCTTGAACACCTCCAGGCAGGGAGCAGCCACAACCTCCCTGGGCAACCTGTGCCAGTGTCTCACCACCCTCACTGCAAACAACTTCCTCCTAACATCCAGTCTAAATCTCCCCTCTGCCAGTTCAAACCTATTGCCCCTTGTCCTGTTGTTGCAGGACCTTGTCAATAATCCCTCCCCAGCCTTCCTGTAGGCCCCCTTCAGATCCTGGAATGCTACTCTAAGGTCTCCTGGAAGCCTTCTCTTCTCCAGGCTGCACAGCCCCAACTCAGAAACCTTCATCCTCTAATCATGAGGTTTTCTGGTAGGAATAGTAGTTATGGCCAAAGAGTTGAACTACAAAGAGCACAGCTTCAGTGATTGTGACAGTCCTGAGTGCCCTTCGAACCCAGGATGTTTCTCACAATGTTCTCCTTGCTCTACATAAATTTTCTGAAAGCTTAATTCCACCTAAGACCTTATTTGTGCCTGTCTAAAGGCATAACACATTAGCAGAGAGCTACTTTTCTTCCTTCTTCAGTTCTGCAGATGTTTTCTGTCATGCTTTTATAAACTCACTTTGCTCTTTAGTGATCCCAGGAATGCTTTATAAAAGTGTGGGTCTTTTAGCACGTCAGTGAGGTTTGAGGTATTAAGGGAGCTGAGCAAATGGAACATAAAGAATTACCTCCCTTTTCATCCTAAAATGTTGTTGTTCATTCAGAGCAGGGTTTGAGTTTACTGGAGATGAACTGAACAGTCAGAGACCATTGAATTTCTACATAATATTCACCTTCTGTTTTGAGACTTAGAATTCCTTTCAGCCATGAATATTTACTGCACCTAAATTCTAGAGATGATGATTTCTTATTTTTTTAATTGTCTTAATGGCATTTTTCCTTCTGAAAGCTGAGCTATTTCTAAAGGAAAAATACTTCCATCCAAGTATCTTTTTCCACTTGCCTATCAGGTAATAAAAATAATTAGTGAAATTGAAAATGCTGTCTTTATCCCAGGAGATAAATGTTTATGTTCTTCCACTGATGTTTCCCCCAGAGCTGGTGAACTCTCTGCTTCATACTAAAAGAAATCTGCTTGCTGCAGTTAAGAGAATTGTGATATTGTGTGAGGGGAAACTTAACTTCTGTTTTATGGATCATTCCACCTTCTGAAACATGCTGCTGTAGGAGATTGAATCATAGAACCATAGAATCCACCAGGTTGGAAGACAATTCCAAGCTCATCCAGTCCAACCTAGCACCCAGCCCTAGCCAATCAACCAGACCATGGCACTAAGTGCTCCATACAAGTTTTTTTTTTGAACAGGGAATGCAATTCCACCACCTCCCTGGTCAGCCCATTCCAATGCCAATCACTCTCTCTGCCAAGAACTTCCTCCTAACATCCAGCCTAGACCTCCCCTGGCACAGCTTGAGGCTGTGTCCCCTTGTTCTTTTGCTGGTTGCCTGGCAGAAAAGCCCAACCCCAGCTGGCTACAACCTCCCTTTGCGTAGTTGTAGAGAGCAATGAGGTCTGCCCTGAGCCTCCTCTTCTGCAGGCTGCACACCCCCAGCTCCCTCAACCTCTCCTCACAGGGCTGTGCTCCAGGCCCCTCCCCAGCCTTGCTGCCCTTCTCTGGACACCTTCCAGCACCTCAACACCTCTCTTGGGTTGAGTGCCCCAGAACTGGACACAGCACTGAAGGTGTGGCCTGCCCAGTGCTGAGCACAGGGGCAGAATAACCTCCCTGCTCCTGCTGGCCACGCTGTTCCTGATCCAGACCAAGATGCCACTGGCTCTCCTGCCCACCTGGGCACACTGCTGGCTCATGTTCAGCTTTTATAAGAGAACATTTCCTATTGATTGATTCATTGGTTGTTTTTTTGGTTGATTGACTCCAGATCTGGATGCTCCAAGAAACCTGAAGCGGGTGTCACAGACGGACAACAGCATCACTCTGGAGTGGAAGAACAGCCACGCAGATATCGATAACTACCGAATTAAGTTTGCTCCCATCTCTGGTGGAGACCACGCAGAGATCACTGTGCCAAAGGGCAGCCAAGCAACAACCAGAGCTACCCTCACAGGTAGGGGAATGGGGAGATTGGTCACTGTACTTGGGGTACAAGCAGAGGTTGCACACTTTGGGTATAAGCAATGAAGGGAAAGTCTGTGTGGTGTGTCTTTACGTACTTGCAGATGGAAAACTGCCAACAGAAGGTCTGTGGCCATTTCACACTCCTGTGCATCCCTGAATCTTCCTTGTCAGTTGCCTGAGTTCTAGGTGGCTACATGGCTGTGTGGAGATGGCTCACATGCCTGAATTCACAAGACTTTTGCATGTGCTAGGGAGGGCATCTACTGATGCCAAGTTACAACTTTTCTATGCACCTGCTGGTTGCCCACCAGCCTGCGAGGCTGTAATGGTACTTTCTGTACAGCAGACAGATGTATACCTGCTTTTCTTGACAGAAGTAGCTCTACTGCAAGCTCTTGAAAGTGGGAGCTGTCTGATAATGCATTCACAGAGTGTCCAAAATGCAATCTCAGTCAGCCATAATCTTTATCCTTTGGCAAGCACGTGGAGAAAGATTTATCAGCGTCAGGTCAGCTGGAAGGTGAACTGAAACTTCAATTGCCTGTGTGCACAGGAAGGCATACTTATTACCTGGTATGCATTCAGGCTTCACTATTTAAACAATATGTCCATATTCCATGGACAAGAATTCATGCTTCTGCTCTTCTTCTCTTAGGTTTGAGGCCTGGAACTGAATATGGCATTGGAGTGACAGCAGTGAGACAGGACAGGGAAAGTGCTCCTGCGACCATCAATGCTGGCACTGGTGAGTAGCTTGATCCCCCTTTATGCTCTGGAGGAAGTAGCAAGTCAGGTGGAGCCACTCTGTGGCTCATTCATTTCCAAGTAATGCTATAAGAAATATTTGAGAAAGTTCTTGTTTTCACTTTGCTGCCAATGGGACATTTCCACTCAAAAGAAAGGAAAAACATTCTAGTAAAGTCCTTGACTTTGAATTTGGCTTCCTTCTCCTCTACAAGGAGCTCTTAATGTTCAGGCAACTTCATCTCCAGGTGAGCTCCTTAATGGTGCTGGTGCCATTACTGATTACTCTGATCATCCTCTAATCATGAGGGTTTCTGGTAGGAATGGTAGTTGTGGCCAAACATTGATCTGACAAAGACCACAGCCTCAGTGGTTATGAATAGTCCTGACTGCCCTTCAAATCCAGGATTTTTCTCACAATATTCTCCTTGCTCCCTATAAATTCTCTGAAGGCTTAATTTCTACCTCTCCTCTGTGCAATGCCTGCTGAAGTGAAGTGTACTGGGGGAAAATTGTTCTGGTGTAGTTGCTCTGGAGAGAAATTCTTCCCCATGAGGACAGTGATGCACTGGAACACGTTGCCCAGAGAAGCTGTGAAAGCTCCAAGCCTGGAAGTGTTCATAACTAGGTTGGATGAGGCCTTGAGCAGCCTGGTTTAGTAGGAGGCTCATGGCAGAGGAGCTGGAACTAGATGATCTTTATGATCCCTTCCAACCCAAGCAATTCCATGATTCTGTGGTCATCCTCTGCCTGGAGAAGAGAAGGCTTCGAGGGGACCTGATAGTAGCCTTCCAGGATCTGAAGGGGGCCTATAGGAATGCTGGGGAGGGATTATTTACAAGGTCCTGCAACGACAGGACAAGGGGCAATGGGTTTGAACTGGCAGAGGGGAGATTTAGACTGGATGTTAGGAGGAAGTTCTTTCCAGTGAGGGTGGTGAGGCACTGGAACAGGTTGCCCAGGGAGGTTGTGGATGCTCCCTCCCTGGAGGTGTTCAAGGCCAGACTGGATGAGGCCTTGAGTGACCTGTGCTAGTGGGAGGTGTCCCTGCCTATGGCAGGGGGTTGGAACTAGATGATCCTTGAGGTCCCTTCCAACCTTCCCATTCTATGATTCTATGATTCTATGATTCTATGATTCTATGATTCTATGATTCTATGATTCTATGATTCTATGATTCTATGTCAAACAGCAGAGCCTCAAAAGCTCCCAAAGATGGATGAGGCTCTGAGCTGTTTCTAAAGACAGACCCAGTAAAGACACTACTCTGTCTATGGATGCCTCAAAAATTGTCCCAGGGCAGCTCAGAGACACTTCAGCTTTGCTGTTTAAACTTGTAGAGCTCGATAACCCCAAGGACCTGGAAGTCAGTGACCCCACTGAGACCACCTTGGCCCTTCGCTGGAGAAGACCTGTGGCCAAGTTCGACCGATACCGCCTCACTTACGTCAGCCCCTCTGGAGGGAAGAATGAAGTGGAGATCCCTGTGGACAGCAGCTCCTTTATCCTGAGAGGGTTGGATGCAGGAACAGAATACACCATCAGTCTGGTGGCAGAGAAAGGCAGACACAAGAGCAAACCCACTACTGTCAAGGGCTCGACTGGTGAGTAGTGGCTTTTGCTGAGTGCCACGCAGCAGGTCAGCAGGCAGTGACTAGCCCAGGCACAGCTTCTCCTAATTTTGCAAGCTGTGCCCAGGCATCTGCTTAAAAACATCAGTTGCCTGTAGAGCAGACTTAGCTCCATCTAGCCTGATAGACCTGAGGGCTAGCTGTGTATTTCCCTACCTGCTGTGCTTAGTTTCATGTGCTTAGGGATTTCTTGCTTGTCCTTCAAGAAGGCTCATAAAGGCTGTGACGATTTGTCCTGCAGCAAATGCAGACCCATCCTTACTTTTCCATGAGGCTGCTTTTTGTGTGTTATGTCTTACAAACTTGTTTTGTTTTCTACAGCCAAAAAAACTAAGAGGAAAACCAACCAGAATATACTTAACATTGCTTGTTCCTGCCTAATGAATTCCCTTCACAGCATGCCTCACCCATCATGCCTCAGTAGGGTCAGAAATGTTGCCCTTTTTCAGTTCTCTCATCCAAAAGCAAGTTAAGGCCAGAAGTCTGGTCACAGTCACTGTTTCCATTGGATACCATGGCTCTGACATTTGTCTGCAAAGAAGGGGTCCATTTCTGCCATCTCCACTCCAATTAACCAGTATCACTGCACTGCTTGTTGACCAAGGTTTTTTTCTTTGTGGAACACTTTGACCCAAACCTCATTACGCAGGGTAGAGAACAGAAATAAGTCCAGAATCTTTCCATGCCTTCAAGTTAAATCCTGTGAGGCAAAACCTCAAGTGCTGTAAATAACAGACAGAGAAATCAAAATCAGCTGGGCTACAACTACTGCCCAGAGCAGATACTGAGGTGCTTATCCTTTTCTCTCCAAAGACCATGTGAGAAGTGGAGTTTGCAAATTAATAACTATGCACCCTCACTGATCAACACTGTTTTCACATTCCCTGGCAGTGTTCTGCCTGCAGAACCTCTGAATGCTTGATAAAGTCAAGTAATCCAGGACAGCAGAGATCTGTGGCCTGTGGTGCAAGCTACAGAAAATCACCACTAGTGAATTACTTGTTTGATGCATCCTTCTCCCTGCTATCAAGTGATAGAACACGAGGAAAGGCCCTCAGGTTGTGCCAGGGGGAGGTTTTGCTTGGGTATTAGGAAAAAATTCTTCACTGAATGAATGGTCAGGTGTTGGAACAGGCTGCCCAGGAAGGTGGTGGACTCACCATCCTTGGAGGTGTTGAAAAACCCATGTAGACATGGCACGTTGGGAGATGGTTGAAGGACGATGGTCTTTAGAGGGTTTTTCCAACCCAAACTATTCTGATAGGTCAAGGCTGTGTCTAATGTAGGGAAAAATTAGTAAGCCTTGAGGCACACACATGCTAAAAGAAGCTGAAGGTTTGTGTGGCAGGACTGAGTAGGCTTTGATTTTTACAAAGTGTTGTGTCTGAAGACTGAGTGGTCTCAAAAGAAGCGTGGGTAGACTGTGAAAAGGCAGAAACAACTGCTGTGGAGTTTCAGAATCTGATCTTTCCAACAGCAGCTTCCAAAGCCTCATAAGGTGGCTTTGTTGTCCTGGTTTTGGGTTAATTTTTTTACAACTGCATTCAGCTGGTCAGTGTATTTCTCTTAGGCCTTTACTCAGAGCCCCTAGCAAACAGAGTTCTCTGCAGTGGGTAACTTAGAGCCAGCAGCAGTGGTGGACACAACTTGTCACTGTGACCTTCCTACTGCATAGGAATTGACAGATCAAAACACACAAGCATGGAGAGGAAGAAATGCTCTGTAAGCCTGTGGGGTAAAAGATAAAAGGTCTCTTTTTCAGTTTACTTTTTCATCCACCCTCAATCCAGTCCTCTTTATCCATGTTCCCTGTACTTAGGAGGTCCTGAGGTCCCCAGGCTAAGCCAAACAAACTTGTTGTTTTTCCCTCTCTTGAAGAACTGTTGGGGACCTCAGGTCTTGCTGAGAAGAGTACTTGGAGCAACCAGGGGGAGACAGGAATGACTGAAGTGGAAAATGCCAGTAGCACAGCTAGGAGTGGACTAGTTCTTGGTGGGTGGAGGGTGTTTGGAGGGGCATGTGCCATCCCTGCTGAACAAGGGAGCCAGAAGGAGGGAGAGCTTTTCTTTTCTTTGCTCCTCCAGATTGTCAGTTCTTCAGCTTTCATTCTTCCCAGCCTCTGGAAGGTTCAGTCAGGCTTCCCTGCTAGCAGCTATTCAGGAGCTTCCTGCATGTTATTTCTGTTTGCATAGCAAATTTTCTATCAGTGACAGAAAAGCTTCTTTCAGGCTCAGAGCTGAAGATCTTCTACTTTGCCCTGGTGAGACCACATCTGGAATGTCATGTCCAGGCCTGGGCTCCCCGGTTCTGGGGGGGACACTTAAAGAGTGTCCAGTGGAGGGCCATGAGGGTGATGAAGAGACCTGGAACATCTCTTTGGTGGGGAAAGGCTGAGAGCCCTGGGGCTGTTTAATACAGAGAAGACTGAGGGAGTATCTTATTAATATTAATATCTGAAGGGTGGGTGTCAAGAAGAAGGGGACAGGCTCTTTTCTGTGGCATCTTGTGATAGGAGAAGGGGCAATGGGCACAAACTGGAACCCAGGAAGTTCCACCTTGACAAGAGGGAAAACTTTACTGTGAAGGTAACAGAGCATCAGAGCAGGCTGCTCTATGATTCTATAATTCTGTTAGTGCCTTCTCTCCCCTCTCACATTCTTCCTGATGTCTTTTCATATACAGTGACTCTCCAGATACAGAGAACTGAAATGTTAAGAGCTCATGAACCTCTAGCTAAGAACATGTCACAAAGTCTTCCATAGCATAGGATGGCAGCTTTCTGTTGCTTCTGTCTCTTCATATGAGTGAAGTGCAGCAAGTGACAGGCTTTTTTTTAGCTAATGTCCATGATTCAAGAGGTGATAAAGATGACAAGGTGAACAGTTTGCTAAGGGTCATTTTCTTTTACTGAGTAGGAAGGACTACTTTTTGCTGCCATTTGCTTCTTTGTAGCTCTGTCTAGTCTAACTCTTAAGTGCGACAAAGTTTCCTGACCCAAAGAAGCTTTCTGGTTCTGGGAGCTTTTTTGCTCCAAGGGCCTGAGGGATGCAGGAGAGTCCTTGTGGTCTCAAGAGTAACAGACCAGAAGCTTTAGTGTCTCGAGCACTAGCCCTATGAAGTGAGGCTGAGGGAGCTGGGATTGTTTAGCCTGCAGAAGAGGAGGCTCAGGGGGGACCTTCTTGCTGTCTACAGCTACCTGAAGGGTGGTTGTAGCCAGGGGGAGGTTACCTTCTTCTCTCAGGCAAGCAGCAGCAGAACAAGAGGACACAGTCTCAAGCTTCACCAGGGGAAGTTTAGGTTGGAGGTGAGGAGAAAGTTCTTGCCTGAGAGAGTCACTGACTGCTGGAATGGGCTGCCCAGGGAGGTGGTGGAGTCAGCGTCCCTGGAGGTGTTCAAGGCAGGTTTGGACATGGCACTTGGTGCCATGGTCTGGTCTTGAGGTCTGTGGTAATGGGTTGGACTTGCTGAGCTTTGAGGTCTCTTCCAACACTGGTGATACTGTGATACTGTGGCTTGCAAACACAGGAGTCTACAGTAGTCATGTGGTGGAGTATGAGGAAGTGTTACCAGGTGGGCTCCCAGCAGAAACCTTCCTGCCCAGAATCCCTAGGTTCTGTGATTGATGACCTCCAAGCTAACACTCTCTATAAAACCAAGGTGTATGGACTGGCTGGAGAGCAACTCTCTTCTCTGAAAGCTGTGGCTACAACAGGTACCTGCTTTCCGATATTAATGAAGCTATCACCAACTAGGGTATGATTTATTTGTTGGAGGTTCCACCCAGCATCACAATAAGGTTTTGCTTTAGAACCACTTCATAAATCAAAGAAAATGAGCCATTGGGCTGGTTGGAGGGACCTTTCTGGCAGCATGTCTTGAGAGTGTCACATCAGATGAACAACTCATCCGTATGGTAAGCACATAACCCAGCTCAGAGGAAGCTGAGCAGTCAGGCTGCAGCTTTGTTCTTTCTTGCTCTGGTTCTGGAATCCTGCCTGCATAGCACAGTGTGGGTCCTGGAGAAGGACAGATGGGAATGCATCAGGCATGAGAGGCCTGTGGAGATAAATGAGTGGACATTAGAGAGACTGAGTGCCAACCTCAAATTCCTCTGCTCAAGGACCCAGATTGTGCAGCAGCTGTTGATGAATGATGGGTGTGATACTGTCTTGCTTCTGGAAGTGAGAGCATGGCTTGGAGAAGTAACTTTTCCATTCTGCTGAATGTTTTCAAGAGGATTTATGTTGTTTACCTTAGACCCTTGTCTGTGCTGTGTGTCAATATCTCTTCCTTTCCTGGATTCCACTGCTCTTAGGTTGCGCCACCCTTTTGGATGCAAACTCAAGGAAGCATTAGGAAGAGTGATTATGTGAGACAGTTCAGTGCTGACCACTGGGAAAGTGAATTTGCCAGTAAAGATTGTCCACTTCTGCAGCTGGTTCCTCTGCTGAGTACCTGGAACCTGAGTCCAACGTGTGGAGTTTTAGAGCTAGCTGCTGCAGCATTTCTGGCTCATGAGACACTGCAGTGCTTTCTTCAGGAAGTTCAGAGGCACACATCACTGTGGGCCCAGTTCAGTCAGCCTGTTGAGAGAGGGCAAAGCCATTCAGCCAAAAGGAGCTGAAAGAGTGCAAATACCATGGTAGGCCATCATGTCATACAGGGTGCTTCAGCTGATGAGAGACTCTGCAGCAGAACTGGCTGATAGCCCTTGTTGGCAAATACTGTACAATGAAAGAGCCAGAAGCAAGAAATAACACAGAATACTTCTGTAGTCCATCCCAAGGGACTGGGGAAATGGCCTGGCAGGACATTAACATTCTTTTTAGTGAAAGTGCCAACGAAGCATTACAATGGAATTCCTCAAAAGGCTACCAACAGCAGATGGACGTATTGAGGCCATATTCAACTCAAAGATTTCACTAAGAGAATGGCCCTGAGAAATATTCCAGTCTGAGAAAGAGTGTATGTTTGTTGTCCATCCAGTTTCCCTTCCACACAGCTTTCAGCTCTTTGGCATTGGCTGCTCATCCATCCTGCCACCATGAATCATTCTGTCTGGCTGTTATCCACCCACCTTGGGCTCCTACAGCTCTCTTTCTCTTCTCTCCATTTAGTCCTCTAGCTGCTAAGTCAAGTGTTTGAACTCCATAAGTCTTCCTACCCTACAGATGGCTCTTTTCCAAATTCTCTGTTATCACTGACAATATTCTGTCTGTTAAGCAATGACCACTGATACCTTCTGTGCTATCAGAGTATTTTCCATGTGTTCATCTCATTTTTCTTTTTCAATCTCTGTACATCAAAGCACACATTCTTCTTTAATATGTGAACTTCCTCTGGGATTTGTGTATGTGTGTGTGTGAAGAGGGTAGCCCACTCATCAGACCCCACCTGGAGTCCTCTGTGCAGTTCTGGAGCCCCCAGCACAGGAAGGACACGGAAGTGTTGGAATGGGTCCAGAGGAAGCCACGAAGATACTCAAAGGTCTGCAGAAGCTCTGCTGTGAGGACAGGCTGAGAGAGTTGGGGTTCTGCAGCCTGGAGAAGAGAAGGCTTCCAGGAGACCTTGGAGTAGCCTTCCAGGATCTGAAGGGGGCTGCAGAAAGGCTGGGGAGGGACTATTGACAAAGTCTTGCAATGCCAGGACAAGGGGAATGGGTTTGAACTGGCAGAGGGGAGATTTAGACTGGATGTTAGGAGGAAGTTGTTTGCAGTGAGGATGGTGAGACACTGGCACAGGTTGCCCAGGGAGGTTGTGGCTGCTCCCTGCCTGGAGGTGTTCAAGGCCAGGTTGGATGAGGCCTTGAGTGCCCTATGCTAGTGGGAGGTGTCCCTGCCTATGGCAGGGGGTTGGAACTGGCTGACCCTTGAGGTCCCTTCCAACCTTACTATTCTATGATTTTATGACTCTGTGATCCACAAACCCAGTTGTGGAGTCATCATTAAGCCAATGTAATACTCAAAATCAAGTCTGGAAAAAAAAAAAAATCAGAGGTAATGCAACTACCTGTAATTACTTAAGTACCAGGAGATATTCTGTACCTGGCAACCTCCCATGTAGTTGTCAGAGTTGACACAATAAAATTAATTTTTATTTTTTATTGATTTTATTTTTAATGCAGAAAAACTCTGCATTAAAGCACCACATAGGTGGCTGGTGCTCCAGTTTCTGTGTAACAGTTGAGCTGCTGCTGTATTTCCCATGCAGATTCCAGCAGCCAAGTCCTTGTGGGCTTGCACTAAAACTGGCAGAAAGCTGGGAGAAAGGTCAGTAGGGATGGTCCAGTGACATGAGTTTTGGCTAAGGTTGTGCAGGATTCTCTCACAGATCCTCAGCAGGTCTATCAGGACTATAATGTCAGCATTTTTTAATTTTTTTTTTTTTTTTTCAGTTTTCCCCTCCCAGTTTGGATGCTTTGTCCTTAGTTCCCAGTTCTGGGTGCATGGCACATTCCCAGTGGGACCATCCACAGCATGGAGCTGTAGCTGTGGAATACAGTATCACAGTATCACCAAGGTTGGAAGAGACCTCAAAGATCACTGCTGCCCTTTCCTCCCTCATGCTCTGTTCACTCTGTCTGTGTATGTCTTTTGCAGAGAGACTCCTCAGTAAAACCCAGCTCACACTGTACACGTTCAGTAGACAACCTTGAGGCTGCACTTGCTCAGTGCCATAGTTTTTTGCCTGTTCCCAGCAGGAAGGAGCTGGTTGGCATGTAATGGTGCACAAGCAGCTGAGAGCTGCAGAAGGCTAATGGTTCCATGCTGCATGTCTTCCTGCTTTCTTACAGGAGCTCAGTAACCCCACTGCACTCAGACAATAGTAGATCTGGCAGTCACTTTACTGGGAAAGAAGGGATTATGCTGGTGGTTGCCATTGCAGGTATGCTGGCATGATGACAACATCAGTCTTCAGGCTGCAGCTCAGGTAGGGTCTTGATACAGGTTTTGTGCTGAGGTAATTTAAGGAAAGCCCCTTACCTAAGTGAAGAATATCAATGTTTGCCTAACAGGCCTCTCTCCTTCCTGGAGGTGAGCAGAAGGCATTGACTTTACATCTGCTTTTGTCCTGAGAGTATCATTTCATGATAATGTTTCTGCATTTATTTGGAAACATTTTAAATTGATTCATCTCCTCTGGAAACTTCCTCTTTTAATTTTTGTTTTCTGATGCATGTGTGAGTTTGGAGACAGACACTGAATCCTGAGCATGTCCTTGTGCTGGTTTGATTGATGGTGGCAGGTGACTTGCTCTCTGTTAATTGAATGCAAGTGAAGCATGAAAGCAAGGGAGTCACTGAGGTGGGAAATGATGTAGTTTTCCACTAATGAGGAGATAATTCTGCATGTCAGAAGCATCACCTGCCTGTTGCCTTGCAGCTGTGCTCAGAGACCCATTCTCCACAGTGCTCAGATTTTCAGAGCCTGACTGTGCCACAGGATGTATTCACAGAGCACTCAGCATGCTGTAGACCAAGACTTTCCTCCTTCCATTCCTTTGGATCTCTTTAAAGACTGTTCAACTTCTTTCTGTCCCAGTTTATAGATAAGGATGTATGTTCCCCCTCTACCTTTTCTTTTTTTTCCCCTAAGTTCTGCGTGTATCCAGATGGATAACTCCTCCAAGCCTGCTTGTGATTGAAGATGAGGCTTAGCATGCTCCTACTGTGGCTGATATCTCAGGCTGGATTGGGATATGGTTGCAATATTTGGCATGCTCCACTTATGGGTTGTGTCTGAAGCAATAACTGGCATGCTGCAGCAAAGGCAAAAGACTGAGGGTTCAGATCCTTACTGATGGAAATTCCAGTAAAGATCTTTGAAGGTAAATCACCTTTGAAGGTGATTTCCATCAGCTGAGGATGTTCCCATTTCTCTGCTGGGAGCATTTCAGCTGTGGTTGATGGCTGTTGCTCTGGATTTTCTGGTTCGTTTGGGTTTGTGAGAACCATCTTGTGCTTGGCACTGCTGCTTTTGCTTGTGACCTGGATTCAGTCTCCATAACAGCAGTGCCCATCTGTTTTCTCTCTTCTTAGACCTCTTTGTTGCAAAGCTCAGAAACTGGCTGGTAGCAGATGTCAGCTGCCCTGTGGTGCATTTGTGGGCTTATTATTAGGGAATTTTAACTTGTAACTTACCTCTGTTTAGCACACCTAGTCACAACACCTGGGGAATCAAGCAGTGCAACATCATTTAATCCTTCCAGCCCTGCCCCTGCAGTGCTGACTTATTTGACAACCCCCAGCAGCAATTCTCAAGTTCTGCCTTTGGTGCCCACTGACCTTCCCATCTCAGAAGGCTCTGCTGCTCTTCATAACCTTACTACAACACATAGGACTTTCAGTAGTTGCACACTGTCTTGGGCAGCACAGGAGCAGGTGTTTGATAAGTTCTTTCTCACTTTGAAAGACTTGTCCAGTTTAAACACAGGAAATCTTTTGACTGGGAAACCATCAAGAAAGAGATTCCCAGCCCCACAGCTGGCACACAGTACCAGATTAACCTCCAGGAAGCACTCCAGGTCAGCTGTCTGGTCCCTGCAAGCCCTGGCTGCTGCAGGTAGAATCATAGAATCATAGAATGGTAAGGTTGGAAGGGACCTCAAGGATCAGCCAGTTCCAACCCCCTGCCATAGGCAGGGACACCTCCCACTAGTACAGGTCACTCAAGGCCTCATCCAACCTGGCCTTGAACACCTCCAGGCAGGGAGCAGCCACAACCTCCCTGGGCAACCTGTGCCAGTGTCTCACCATCCTCACTGCAAACAACTTCCTCCTAACATCCAGTCTAAATCTCCCCTCTGCCAGTTCAAACCCACTGCCCCTTGTCCTGTCATTCCAAGCCCTTGTCAATAGTCCCTCCCCAGCCTTCCCGTAGCCCCCTTCAGATACTGGAAGGCTACTCTAAGTTTTCCTGGAAGCCTTCTCCTCTCCAGGCTGCAGAGCCCCAACTTTCTCAGCCTGTCCTCACAGCAGAGCTGCTGCAGCCTTCTGATCATCTTTGTGGCCTCCTCTGGACCTGCTCCAACAGTTCCATGTCCTTCCTGAACTCCAGAACTGCACACAGGACTCCAGATGGGGTCTGATGAGATCAGAATAATGAATGGGAGGAAAAGAGACTTGCATCCTGGGGGTGAATAACACTAAGCACTCCAGAGAAATCTGAATTGCTCTGAACTGTGATGATCACTGCATTACTGACTACAAGAAACTCTGTCCTTCAAAGATTTCACCTAAATGTAACTTTTGGCTTATGGCATTTTCATTGTAAGGAAATGTGGTTTATGTGTTTCTGTTTTCACCAGATCATCATTTCTGACACAACCAGTTCCTTTCCTACCTTCTCTTTTTCAGCTAAACAGTTCTATTTTGACAGGATCCACATTTTGCTTCAGTGAGTCTTGTTTCTGTTCCTGATAAAGCAGAGCAAACCAGCTCTGGATTCACTCTTTTTTGTTGTTGTTGAACATCATTGTATTATTTCATAAACAACCTCTTCCTTTCTAACAGGATGGGGAAAACTCACTAAAACTTTTGTGTTTCTGACTGGTAGCAATTTGCTACTCAGTGACTCTCACTGGAGATAATTGTCTGTGATCTCTGAAAATACAACCCCAGCCACCTATACAAGGCTGTGTAACAGTCATAGAAGCACTCTGTTTTGACAGGGGAAATGGATATAAGCAGTGGTGCTGAGCTTCATTTTCATTTATTCCAGTCCTTCTTTATCTTCTGCCTTATAAAGCTTAAAGTTGAGGTTTACAACTGCCAAGTCAGATGCATTGTCTCATATGAATTTCTCAGTCATGCAGGTTGGGGTTATCCAGACAGCCTCTGTTCTTAGTTGAATGCTTATCTGTTGAGAAAGCAATTGAATCAGAAAAGTGATAGAAAACCATCAGAGTCCACAGGCCAATGATAGATCATCCAGCAAGATTTTCCATGCAGAAAAAAGCAGGAGGTACTCTGTCCTTTACCCACATGACTGCTAATTCTTGTTTCCTCTGTAACAGAGGATTTCCTGTTCTTGCTGAGAAAATGACCTAAACTTTCACAGTTAGCATCATCACAGAGTCAGCTCTGGTGGCTCCTAGCTTCCTTCACCACCACAGTGGTGGCTTATGAGAATGTTAATTTCTGTGAACACAGATTGGAGTTTTAGTAACTCAAAAATCCAAACTTCTCTGCCCCCCAGGAAGGCTTTGTGGGCAGAGTACTGTAACAGAAAGAAAACAAATCCAATAAACTAAAGACATGCGGACCCAGATTCATAAGATCATAGATTCCTAGAATGGTTTGTGTTGGAAAAGACCTTAAGGATCATCTAGATCCAGCCCCCTGTCATGGACAGGGACACCTCTCACTAGCCCAGGTTGTTCAAGGCTTCTTCCAAACTGGCCTTGAACACCTCCAGGGAGAGGGCATCCACAACCTCCCTGGGCAACCTGTGTCAGTGTCTCACCACCCTCACTTGAAATAATTCCTTCCTAATATCCAGTCTAAATCTCCCCTCCTCAAGATGAAATCCACGGAGGAGTTTTCTCCATCCTTATTGTTTCAGATTAGAAACAGTTTGGAAGAATAAACAGTTTCCTTTGTGTGCACACAATTAACAACACAAACACCTGAATCCCAGCTACTCTAAATTCCCTGCCCTTCCATCAGGCTTTAGTGCAGTGTTCACAGACACTTCATGATGGAGACCCCAAGTTGTTGATAGTGCAGTGAGGTGGCTGTGGCAACACTTGTCTGATAGGGAGCTGTAAGCGATGTTGGCAAAGCAGCTGCAGCTGGAGTGGTCTGTAAGCTGCTTTCTGTAAGCAGTCTTTCAGCATTAATGTGATCATTATTTATTATTACAGTTCATCTCTTTCTGTTCTGTTTTGCCATGTCTCTGAGGTACAAGTGACCTGGGGCAGCTGAGAAGGTGGATGTGTGGGTGGGTGCATCTCTATGGCACTGGGTACCTGTGAAGTCATTAGCACAGGAGGTCATTAGATACCTTGCAGCCTGCAATCTGAGTAACTGATTGACTCTCTGTCCTTATTCAGAGGAGGAACCTGAGCTTGGAAATTTGTCAGTGTCAGAGACTGGCTGGGATGGTTTCCAGCTCACCTGGACAGCAGCCAACGGGGCCTATGAGAACTTTATCATTCAGGTGCAGGATGCTGAGAACCCAGAAGAGACTTGGAATGTCACAGTCCCGGGCGGACTGCGCTCTGTGAACGTTACAGGCCTGAAGGCCAACACACCTTATAACATCACACTTCATGGTGTGATTCAAGGCTACAGGACCATACCCCTTTCTGTTGAAACCATGACAGGTATCTTTTCAAGTCACTCCCCCAGCCCATGGCTCCCTTTCCTGGCAGACAGGGATGTGAGCTGGAGCTATTGAGCTTGCTCGGCAAAGCTTGCTCACTGGATCAGCTCTGAACTCATTAAAGCTTGGCTGAACATCTCTGGCATGGAAATGTCTCATGATCAGACTTTCCAATAACAGCTTCAATGCCCCCATGGAACTCTTCACTTTTAGAAATGCTTTTTCCCCTCCTCACCTCAGAATGGCTTCTTTTATTCCCTTTACTCACTTTTATGCTGCCTGACACTAACAGCAGACCCCAACTGGCTGTTGCATAGGCTTGGGAAGGCCCAGGTTGCCTTGTCAGGTTGTAGAAATCCATTCTTCAAAGCCCAGATAATCAAAGCCCAAGAGTATATTTAGGTTTTACCCTTCATAAGCTACCTCTGAAGCTGTGCCTTAGCCTCTGCGTAAATGCAAGCTCAGGCATGTGTGCATCTGACTCAAGGGCAGGGACAGACCTTCTGTATGTTCTCATAAAGAACACCAATGAATTCCCACCAAGACCAGTATCACCTGTTTAGCCACACAAGACTATTAAGGAGTCTGGTCTGAAAAAAAGATTTAATGCAAAAAGCCCAAATTCAGCAGAACATTGACCTGAAAGAAGGAAAGTAAGCCCTGCCTTGTCAGAAACCAACCAAGAGCCACAAAAGCAGCTTCCCAGCTCTGAAGGGTGGCAGGTTTAGAACAGAGTTTATCATGAGCTCCAGCTGTGAGACCTGTATCTGTCCTGTGGGCTCACAGATTCTTCCAGGCCCTATGGCCACTGGTAATGAAGAGGGTATGAATTAATTGGCAATAAGTAGGCACCAGTGGCTCTTCCTTCAGGGAATTGCTTGTGGATGATATCTGCTGTCTCTGGGCTTTCTTAGAGCCCTTTGCAGCCAGCTGTGGTTGTCAGACAGGCAGAGCTTGCTCGGATTTGATTTCCCCAAGCACACGTTACCCTGCACAGAAGGGAATAAGAACTAAACACAGCTGAAAGGTGGAAGGCAGTAGAACCTGCTTGTTTCAATAACACTTTAGGCAGCCTGGCTTGGGTGGAAATGTGTCTGGCACAAGGCACAGGCCCTAGGCTGTGTCCCAGTGCAGGCGAGAAGTCCTGTGCTTTGAGAGCCCTGAGTGTGAGCTGGTAGCAGACTGCCCATTGAAACCAGACAAATGTGGCCAGACAAAGGAGGCTGTACAGGGACAAAGAAAACAGACATCATGGGTGTCCTGCCTAAATATGCAATGTGCTCCCTTCTTCTTAACTTAATGAAAACAGCAGAAGATACCCTGCTGAGGCTTTCCCTTCCCTTTCTGGGTCGTGCTCAGCACTCAGCTTTTCAAAATTTTCCCTTCTGGGGACTTCCAATTGTCAGAATTTTCTGAGCCTTCCTGTAACGCATCAGAGATGTCTACAGAGAGGAAGAAACCCCAAGGCAGCTATTTCTGCTTTGCATTTTGGCTTCAGCTCCAACATTCCATGCCAGCTTTCATAGGCTTAAGCTGAAAGGGAAAGCAGGGAGCACACAAAACACAACCTTTTCCTTTGGGAGAAGCAATAGCTCCAGTCTCAGCTTCTGCTAAAACTGGACTCTGGCTTTTTCAAATGCTCCAGCAGCATTCAGAAAAGTTCTTTAGCATCTGTTTTCATGCTCAGACATCAAAGACACATGGCTGCCCCTGGAGATGCTGGGAAATAGCCATGGCTTTCAAGCTGCTTTTTTCTTTTAGTTTTCTTCTCTTTCTCCTTTAACATTCTGTGATGCTTGCACTTGATTTCTCCCCCTTAGTACCTGCCTGCTGGTACAAAGCTTTTACTCAACCCCTTTTCCCCAAGGGCAGCTGGGAGTGCTGCCAGCAGGAGCAGAGAGAAGCACAGCATGTCTGAGCAGGAGGAGGTGCAGGGCTGTCCCCTTCTGACCAATGTTGTTTCCCTCCTCAGGGGTGCAGCCAGAAGTCGGTGAGCTAACCGTTTCCGACATTACTCCTGAAAGCTTCAACCTTTCCTGGACCACCACCAGTGAGGACTTCGACATCTTTACTATTGAAATTATTGATTCTAACAGGTTGCTGGAGCCCATGGAGTTCAACATCTCAGGCAATTCAAGAACTGCTCATATCTCAGGGCTTTCTCCCAGCACTGATTTTATTGTCTACCTCTATGGGATCTCTCATGGTTTCCGCACACAGGCAATAAGTGCTGCAGCTACAACAGGTACATAAAACCTACCTCAATACTAACTCTCCTTTCTTCTAACTCTTCTTTACAGGTTGTGCCCCTTTCCCTGCCCACAGCTACCCCATTACCAAATCCTCTACCTCATTGCTTGACACCTTCTAAGGAAGACCTGCCGGAGGCATTCTGAGCTGTGAATGTTAACCCAGCATCCCATCCAGCAAAGTCAGTTGGCACAGTGCACTGTGATTCCATTCACACTATAACTTTGCTCTTGTTCAAGCACTAAGGTTGGGGGAACCTCTGACACAGATGAAAAGCAACCCAAATTTCCCAAGAACCAAATGGGAGGTGAGGCATTATGTTAGCCTTGCAACACATGTCTACACCTGTCATAGAGCACGGAGGCGACACTTTCTCTCAGGCACACTGAGTTCTGGGTGCAGTTTTAACCCTGGTTCTCCAAAGAGATTTCAGATACCTTTCAGTCTGTGACAGCAGATCCCTTGCAAGGCAGCTGGATTGCTTGGATTCAGTTTGCATTGGGTGAGAAAGTGACCATTTGACTCGATGCTGGTGATTGAAGTAGGTAGGCATTGAGTTGTTGGCACATTGCACACCTCATAGTTTTTACAGGAAGAACAACTGAGTCAGACCTTGGATGGGATCTAGCCACAGTGTGGAAGTGGAAGGACTGGACTGGACTATTGAAGCAGAAGGTGCATCCTCATAGTGGGCAGATAATGGCTCACAACGTGATCATTTGGTATCTGTACTGAACTTTGCTGCTGACATGATCTTAGCAAAAGCTGTCAGAGCAGTTTGTCAGAGCAGTAGATGAATGTGGTCAGTGACATTAAGCAGAATATCAGATTTCAGTGATCAGGTAATGCAGAGTTGCAGTTTCTAGCATCAGCAGATTGTGACTATCCTGACTGAGTCGTGGGTAGCACGGGCAGGGTGCCTGCAGGGTTGGTGGTATGAGACCCCTTGGGAGACACCAGGCTAAGTTGATGTTCCTGAGCTGTGACTCATGTGAATTCAAACTTATGTATTGTTTTATTCTGTTGCTTTGGGGGTTAATAATTGCAATACTTCTCCATTTGTGTTTCTTCCTGTAGTGGAGGAACCTCTCCTTAGCAAACTCACTGTATCAAATGCTACCTCAGACAGCGTGTCACTCACCTGGGAAGCACAGGACAATGCCTATGACCATTTTATTCTAGAAGTCAGGAACTCTGACTTCCCTTTGGACTCCCTGGTGCACACAGTGCCAGGAGCCTCTCGCCGCTATGTAGTCACCAACCTCAAAGGTGCCACTAATTACACTGTTCAACTCCATGGTGTAATTGATGGGCAAGGTGGTCAGACCTTGACAGCACTGGCAACCACAGGTATTTCACTGTTTCACCTCACAGGTTTGCTTGTCCTCTTTCTTTTGCTGTCCACCAAACTGCTCTAAAACATGGCTCCAACTCATCATCCCTCCTTTGGGAAATGGCAGGGAGACCACTATGATTGGAGGCTGAAATGTGCTGGCCTTGAGAGCACCTGCAAAAAAGATCTGAGAAGGGAAAAGGCTGAGAAAGTGCCCCCAACATTAAGGGAGTCAGCAGAAACCCATGATTGGTTTCCTTATATACACACTTGTCTGCAAGTTCTGTGTGTATATATAACTGACTTGCTCCAGAATGTTCTTCACACAGGATCTTTGCTCTTGATCTAGAATAAAGTTCATGTTCATCCCACCCTCACTTGCTTTGTTGTGGGTGGGAAACCTTTGTGTCTTTATCAGCTTGGAGAGGCACCTGCATGCCATTTTGGTTCTTTGTTCTGAAAACCAGATGTCTTCCCAGATGTTTGCATCTCTTGTAGGAGTTTGGTGCAGCATGCTAAACGACCAACCAAGTCTGCATGGAGTGCTCTGGCCACCTTTGGCTGGTTCTGGTGTTCTTCTCTGCCTAGGATTTTTCTGTTTCCAGCAGAGAGCAGGGCTCAAAAAGCAAGTTCACCCTTTCTTGGTGGTCAGCCCACCACTCTGTCACTTGCATTGCTAACTTTGAGTCTCTTAAGACCTGCCTTGGTTCATTGGATGTCAGAGCTTTTTTCTGTGGCGGTGATTGCAGGATGATTGGAGGTCACTGAGACTTGCCTGAAGAGATCATTTCAAATTGTTCTGCATGTAGTGTTCTTTGGAGCCTGGGTGTCATGATGGGAATGTGCCTGACTGGATGCAACTGGCATGTTGAAGGAATGTTGCCATTTGAGGATGAGGCTGGAAAGGGCTGGTTTGTCCTTTCTGACCTGCATGCGGGGCTGACGGCTCCATGCTCAGTTCCAAAGGGTTCTCCACCCAATCCTGATTGCCTTGTGGGTGTTCTCTCATCTCCTCTCTCTTTGGAAGTGCCATGCTTACATGGTGACACCTTCACTGTCAGCCATGAGGGCATTGATGATCACTGGTCGACAGCATGACAGCAGCATGTGTCCTTAATTGGGGCCACTTGGACTCACCTCTTCCTAGACAATTCCAGGGAAGAAGGGGGAAACTATCATTTAGAAATCTTGCAGTGAGGGATGGGAGTGAAAGTTGGAACATCTTGCAGCAGTTCATCTTTTAGT
Organism: Eubucco bourcierii; assembly: GCA_013396675.1. NCBI lineage: Eukaryota > Metazoa > Chordata > Aves > Piciformes > Ramphastidae > Eubucco > Eubucco bourcierii. Next base: position 102,681 of record VWZE01015441.1, on the reverse strand, counting down.
TAAGAAAAAGATTTCATTCTTTCACTGTTCTCTTTGTCAGTGAGATACATCTTGCCTGCTTCTCTCCCAGCATGAAGCACTCACATGCTTATTTTCCTGTATCTCACTGGCTGCATTTCCAAAGGTGTTCTTGATTCATACTCAGTTGGCAAGAGAAAAAGCAAAATATCAACCTTGAGAACAGGCACAGGATCCTCTGACCACCTGGCTGCTGGGTCACGTTTGTAATCAGTCTTTAATGACTTTATGCTAAATGGAATAGCTTTAAAATAGGATGGGTAAGGAGCTCTCCCCTTCTTACAGCCTGAAGGCCAAGATTTTCCCCTGGCCTGGGAGAGATGTGAGTTTGAATTTCCTGTAGCAGAAAAGTCTTTGCTTCTTAAGGAAGTGCCTGGAGCACTAAGCAGTGAGAAAGGAGAGCAGTAGCAGTATTGTGGCTTTTTTTGTTCAGTCTGTTAGATTTTCTCTGGTTGTGCCTAATCAGAGGATGAGGAACACCTTGTCTGGGGAGTCCAGGGAGGTTTTGGCATGAGATTAGTGCTGAGACAATCACTGCTAGGGTTGAATCCCCTCATAAACTTCAGAGTCCCAAAAGGAAAGTATTTACAACTCCAGGCAGCAAAAACACTAAACAGAACCTCAACTGAGTTTGTTAGGGATGTCTGTTTTGGACACACCTAATTCCTGCCTGAATCCTGCTTTACCTGCTTTGGAATTGCTGTGGATTTGTATTCCCATCCAATTCCCAGCGTGGAGTTCCTTCAGTTTCTGTGGGTTTACCTCAGGACTGTAGGCATGGAAGCTTTTGGTGCTTCTGTGAACCAGGCCATGTTTCATTAGGGAAATTGAGTTGATGTAAGAAAACTGAATGAAAACAGAAGTGAGAAAGTCAGCACTAATTTCAGTGGCTTCTTTCCAAAACCTTACAAAACAGCCCTTGCAAATGCTCCCTTTTTGTTTTCTTCAACCACTACGAACCAAGGCTAAAACCTTTGGGCTTGTCTTTGAGCCTCTATAGATGCTCCACTGCTACCTCCCCCGCCCCACAGAGTGATGCTGTCCATTCCCCTGTGTTCCCTTCTCCTTCAGAGGCTGAGCCACAGCTGGGCAGGCTCACACTCACAAACGTTACTCCTGACAGCTTCAACCTCTCCTGGACCACAAGAGCTGGGCCTTTTGCCAACTTTGCATACATGTTAGAGCTTCCCAGGCAGCACACAAGCCCCAGGAGCTTACAGTGTCGGGAGGTGCTCACAGCCCTTGCATCTCAGGCCTGCTAGATCACACTGCCTATGCCATTAACATTAAGGGAACCACCAGTGCAGGTGTTCACACAGAGCCCCTCACTGCTTTTGTCATGACAGGTACCTGCCTAAAGGTTTGGAATTTGTTTATTGGCTTATAAAAAGCAATATTCTGATATGCAAGAAAAAACCCAACCGACCAAAAAAAAAGCCTCTCTGCAGCACTGAATATCTTGTCTAGCAGCAATGGTTTTGTCTAGTGCAAGGATGGGTCAGACCAGTTATGCTGACCTTGAGAATTTTGAGGAGGAGCAGTGGTTAAAACGAGTTAAGAGCCCTCTGGAGTCTTTCTCCCAGGCTTAACAGTCTTTTATAGCTCCTGAAGTTTGAGAGGGAAATTTGCCTCATAGTCAAACAGTTGTGTCTGAAGGATTCAGACCACCAGCCCTGGAGATGTTTAAGAGAAGGCACTTAGTGCCATGGTTTAGTGAACTAGAAGGGTTAGGTGATAGGTTGGATTCAGTGATCTTAAAGGTCTTTTCCAACCTGGTTAATTCCATGATTCAGAGAGGACTGGACTTTAACCACTCCTCTGTCCTGTGATGTCCTCCCAACACATCCCCTGTGTCTGAATAGTCTGTCCAAGATTTTACTGGGATCTGTTGTACATCTGATGCCTCCCAGATGACCAAATAAATGGCACAGGGTTCACCTTCCATGCATTCTGTGGCCAGTATGTGCAATTAGGGCTTGTCACATAGACATATCACAGAGTCACAGAAGGTGAGAGGCTGGAAGTGACTCTGAAAGATCATCTAGTCCAATCCCACTGCCAGAGCAGGATCACAGAGGAATGCATCCATGTGGATCTTGAACATCTCCAGATATGCTCTAAATAGGGTTAGTAAAGAAACTGAGACTTTTTCCTTTCCCACTTCTCTTCATTAACACAGCACAGGGACGCCAGTAGCATTCCCTGCAGCATCAGAACAATGTCCATGCCCTTAAGACAAATGTTTGCATTTTGCACCAACTCTGTTTTGCCCCCAGGACCATTCAGTCACATAGGCAGAAGGGAGCAACTCTGCCTCTAAACCTCCTGCTCTTTGCTCCATCAGAGCAAAAGTGCTTCCTTTGGAAAATAAATCATGGATGTTGGTGTTTGAGAGGAAGCTTCCCACAGCTAGGTGCAGAAGGATGTGCCAGCAGTTCACTCAAACCTGCTGGCTTTAGAGTGCTGGTATCACTCAGCACTTATTCCAGGATAATATTTTCAGAATTTTGGGCTCTTAACTTGTTTACCCACCCTCCTTGGGACCACACCAAACTGTGAGTCTTTGAGGTTCCTTGGTTAGAAGGAAGTAAGATGTATAAATGCCTCCAAATTGAGTAAATTTGAGCCGAGTCTCTGGCACCTGAACATATAAACATCCAAACATAAGGGCTTCCAAATCATAAAACATTAGGAGGGAATTTTAATGCCAAATATTAACAGAACATCAATTTCAGCAGTTGTGAAATGTCAAAGCCCAACCCAAACCCCTTCCCCAGAGAGAGTTCTGTATTTAACCAATTGGTATTTGCTTAAGTGGCTGGAATGTGAGTGGCTGGAAGATTAGATGAGTTAGCTCCTAAGCCAACAAAGCAAGGTTTGTCAGAGAATCTAGAGAAATACTGGCAATGCCTGGGATCCTGGATCAAAGCCAGAGCTTAGCAGGGCCAGGTGAGCTTCCTATTTGACTGGTCAGATTTTGAGTGAGCAAAAATCCACTGAGAAACTTAACCTTAGAATCATGGAATCATAGAATGGTAAGGTTGAAAGGGACCTCAAGGATCAGCCCCTTCCAAGCCCCTTCCATAGGCAGGGACACCTCCCACTAGCACAGGTCACTCAAGACCTCATCCAACCTGGCCTTGAACACCTCCAGGGAGGGAGCAGCCACAACCTCCCTGGGCAACCTGTGCCAGTGTCTCACCACCCTCACTGCAAACAACTTCCTCCTAACATCCAGTCTAAATCTCCCCTCTGCCACTTCAAACCCACTGCCCCTTGTCCTGTCATTACAACATCTTGTGGAAATTTGGCTTTGTGAGAAAGTTCTGAGCTCTTGATCCACAGCTTCTAAACTTTGGCAAATGTCATGCTGGTGTGAGATAAAAGAAAACAAAGATCACTCACTGGAATTTCTTTTCAGTTGTCACCATACCACACTAGCAGCTGCCTGGGAAAGGTCTTTGGACAGATTGTTGGTCTGTCCTGCAGTCATTAGCCTTCCAGGATCTGAAGTGGGCTACAAGAAGGCTGGGGAGGGACTATTGACAAGGTCTTGTAATGACAGGACAAGGGGCAATGGGTTTGAACTGGCAGAGAGAAGATTTAGACTGGATGTCAGGAGGAAGTTCTTTACAGTGAGGGTGGTGAGACACTGGCACAGGTTGCCCAGGGAGGTTGTGGCTGCTCCCTCCCTGGAGGTGTTCAAGGCCAGGTTGGAGGAGGCCTTGAGTGACCTGTGCTAGTGGGAGGTGTCCCTGCCTATGGCAGGGGGTTGGAACTGGCTGATCCTTGAGGTCCCTTCCAACCTTCCCATTCTATGATTCTATGATTAGGCCCTGCCCTTAGCCACTGTAAATTCTGAATATCTCCTATCTCCTGCAAACCCCCACCCCACCCCAATTTTCCATGTAATTACTGCTTGCCCTGGCTATGGCCCTGCCTGATCAGTGTCCTGCTTCTGGCAACCCTCACATCTGAGACCCCTCCACCACTGAAAAGAAAAGGTGGAGGTATTTACGTGAAGTAGAGAGGTAAAGAAGCAAAACACAGGAGCTGTGTTTGCCGAGGCTGAGGCTAATCCATAAAACATTGATAATGGACACAAAGTGGAAGGAAATGCAAGCTTCATGCAGAGCATTTCCAAAGCACTTTTGGTTCTGTCTAGCAGTGTAACAGAAGGAATCTGCTTACACCGTCAGCTCGAGAGGGGTTTCAGTGGAGCTTGTGACACAAGNGGGAGGGGGTGGGAAATGTGATTTTTGTTTGGTGGAATCTGTGACACTTCCTAATTTTCAATGTTGTTTTTTTTTCTGTGTGTGTTTCTGCACCTTCCCTTCTTTAGAGGCCATGCCCCCCTTGGAAAACCTAACAGTCTCTGATATTAACCCTTATGGGTTCACAGTGTCGTGGATGGCATCAGAGAATGCTTTTGACAACTTTCTTGTAGTCGTGGTGGATTCTGGCAAGCTGCTGGACCCGCAGGAGTTCCTCCTTACGGGAGCCCAGCACCAACTGAAGCTTAGAGGCCTCATTACTGGCATTGGCTATGAGGTTATGCTTTATGGTTTTGCCAAGGGGCACCAAACAAAGCCCCTGAGCACTGTGGCTGTTACAGGTATTTTAATGTGAAAAAACCATTCTCTTCCACCCTTCTTTTCTTGCTTGTCTTCTCACATGGAAGATGACTCTTGCAGTCCAGCTGCAAAGCAAACCTTGGCTTTTGCATCCTTGCCTGCATCGTGACTACACATAACTCCTCATGATTGACAGGTTCACCAGTGAAATCCTCTTCCTTTTAGCTTGATGTTTCTTTTTTGTCATGATGAGGGATCCTGTAGAAGTGCATGAAGTGGGTTAAGGGGTGAAAGTTTCTGGTCATGCAGGTCCTTCTAACCAAAACCTTTTTCTCAAACAGCTGCATGTGGGAGCTCATCTTGTTAACAGCTGCTGAGCACATCAGCGTTCTCCAACTTGCCAGCTGTCAGGACCTTCAGGATTCCATACTTTCTTGCCCATGGGCTTCTTTCTTTCACTCCCCAAGTGGGTTCCACCCACAGACCATCACTGCCACCCATAAAGTTGGCATCTCTCTCCAGAAAGCCTTTGCTCATGTTTTCAGCCTCATCACAGCTGCTGTTTTCCAGCACCCTTGCAGACTGGTTCTCTAGCCCTATAACCATCGAGTCTCAGCTACATGCTGCTGACTATGCAGCAGTAAAGCTGGGGGTTACCTGACTGGAGGATCATGAGAAAGTAAATAGGGATGTCTTTGTGTGGCAGAAAGAAGTGCACTGGAGATGCTGTAAGATGTAACTGCTCCAGCAGCATTTCTCTAGGTAATGAAGCCTGACCATACTGAGTAAAGATAGTTTGCAGGTAATGAATGACTTGCAGCTCCTGGGATCCTCTTGAATGGGTTCTTTTACTAAAAGACAGTAGGCCTTGTGTTTGGATTTAAGTGTGCTGTTAAAGGAATATGAATTTTCATCACTCCCCTTCGCTGCTTCAGCAGCAAAGGATTCATCTGATCTGAAGAACCACAGATACCAGAAGTGCATGAAATAAGGGTTTTGCATGAAGAAAAAGACTCTTTGAAGCAGCTTCTGTGTTGTCCTCCTGACACAGAGACCTGACAGGATTAGAGGCATGCCTGGGGTTCTGTAACAAAAGCTTGTTCTTCTCATCCATAAAGGTTTCACAGAGGTAGCAAGGGAGAAATGCACATCAGACTTACTATTAGCATGTGTAACTTTGCATGTCCGAGGCAAATGGTGAATGTCCCTGCAGTGGATTTGCTATTACAGAGTGCCATGGGCCTGCACACACTCACATGGATCCTCCTCAGTATGTGGATAATGCCTAATATTCTGATTTTCTTTTTTTTTTGTTTGTTTGTTTGGTTGGTTTGGTTTTTTTTCCCCTCTCAATAGCTGGCAGATTGTTTCCCTTTCTTTGAACCGTGGTTGGATTCTTGCAGCATGCTGTATCCAGACCTTGCACAGGTTCTCTAATGAACTAATGAAATGATTTCTTTTCCCTGCTACTATCTTCTCCTTTTTTTTAGAAGCAGAACCCGAGGTCGACAACCTTCTGGTTTCAGATGCCACCCCGGATGGTTTCCGCCTGTCCTGGACTGCAGATGATGGGGTTTTCGACAGTTTTGGTCTAAAGATCAGGGATACCAAAAGGAAATCTGATCCACTGGAGCTAATAGTGCCAGGCCATGAGCGCACCCAGGATATAACAGGGCTGAAGGAGGGTACAGAATATGAGATTGAGCTCTATGGAGTTAGCAGTGGACGGCGCTCCCAGCCCGTAAATGCGGTAGCCACCACAGGTATTGTCTTTGCAGCACTGAAGTCTACACATGTTCCTGCTTCTTTCTTCCAGCATCTCTCCTTCTCATAGCCAGCCTGGGCTGTTATGGAGGTGTTTGAACTGTCTTCTGCATGTCCCTTATCAAAGTCACTGGTTCAGTGGGGTGTAGCTGTTTGTAATCGGTCATCTCAAATTCCTGAGCTTCATCACTGTCTGTTTAATACAGAATCATAGAGCCATAGAATGGTAAGGTTGGAAGGGACCTCAAAGATCAGCCAGTTCCAACCCCCTGCCACAGGCAGGGACACCTCCCACTAGCACAGGTCACTCAAGGCCTCATCCAACCTGGCCTTGATCACCTCCAAGGAGGGAGCAGCCACAACCTCCCTGGGCAACCTGGAGAGAGGTGTTTAAAGTCAGCTGCACTTGTTAGCAGTGTGTCTCCATTTTCACTGCCTTCCAGGGGTTTTATGGTAAGCCACCCAGAGTTAGCATTTGCCTCATGGCCACATTCTTATTTGGTCCTTTCAGGGAGATTTAGCACATGTCACCTACTGAAGCAAATAGCCCAGAAGATGTTTGTCAGCTGTAAATAGCCCATGGATAATTGATAATGGAGCTGGAGCCACAAAAATCCAGCTGAATGATTTGGATTGCAGGTTACACTGCACTGGGGAGCAGGGCTGCCAAGGCATCGACCTGATTTCTTTTTTAGGAGCTGATTATTACACAAACATATGTATATTTATAGCATTTCCAGCCTGGCTGCAAAGAAATATTTCTGTCCCTGAAGGGGGTAGCTCAGACAGGCTTATTCTGGCCTGTGTACAAGTTACAAGTGAGCAAGGAATAAATTAGCTTGAAAGTCTTTAGCTTTAGTAGCAGAGATGCTAAAATAACAGTTGGAACAAAGCTAGGGAACAGAGCAGCAAGCCTAAAACAAACACTGCCATGGAAATGAAAACAGAAAAACAATCCAGACTGAAAATCCTTCAATGTGCTTATCACTCACAGCTTCTTCCTTCTTCTCTACCTGGGCATGTACCCATCTGTACACAAATAGTCTTCAGAGGTGAGATACTCAGCTGGTGTCCTTGGAGCAGTTGAAGTCTGGTTTGAGCATTGCCCAGCAACCCTGTCTGAGGGGTCTGTACAGCAAAGCACCCACCAGGAGGAAGGAAGGAAAAGAATGATTTTGCAGTGTTCATCTTTTGCTGTCTTGTCCTCCTCTGTGGTTTCCTTTCCTTCTTACTCTTCTAAGAAGTCAGCAGCAAGGCATCTGATCTGGTGACAGGCATGGGCTGAGGAGTCCGAAAGGATGAGTAGGGCAGCACAGGTATGTGCTGTTTTCTCCACATGCCTTGTGCTGGTCTTACAGCTGATAACTTGGCTGGAGACTGAGGCCATCTCCCTTGCTTCTATCACACCAGGAGTGTGGTGTGAAACTGCTGAGCATGGGAGCTGACAATAAAGCCACATCATCCAAAATAGCCATCACAAGTGCTGTTCATACATGCAGGGGAACTGCAATAGCTTTTCNCCTCACCTCCAGCCTAAACTTCCCCTGGCACAGCTTGAGACTGTGGCCTCTTGTTCTGCTGCTGCTTGCCTGAGAGAAGAAAGCAACCTCCTCCTGGCTACAAGCACCCTTCAGGTAGTTGTAGACAGCAAGAAGGTCTCCCCTGAGCCTCCTCTTCTCCAGGCTAACCAATCCCAGCTCCCTCAGCCTCTCTCCATAGGGCTGTGCTCCAGGCCTCTCCCCAGCCTCATTGCCCTTCTCTGGACACACTCAAGCACCTCAATGTCCTTCTTCAATTGAGGGACCCAGAACTGGACACAGTACTCAAGGTGTGGCCTAAGCAGTGCAGAGTCCATGGGGAGAATGAGCTCCCTGCTCCTGCTGGCCACACTCTTGCCGATGCAGACCAGGATGCCATTGGCCTTCTTGGCCACCTGGACACACTGCAGAACTGCTGCTGCTTGTTCTCTTTGAGGTGGTGGTGGTACCCTACTCCTCCTACCCTCTGCAGCTGCCTGGCACTTTACCCTCATCAGTTCTGCTGTGATAAGAAACATTCCCTATAAAATGCCCATGGGGCAAGGCAGCATCACACAGGCCTGTGGAACCTAACCAAGTTGGCACAGGGAAGTCTGTCCACTGCTGCTCTGAGGCACAGGCTCTGTCTTTTGGGAATTCATCTGTAGAATGTCAAGGTGCAGTTCAGCCCCCAGCAGGGGACCAAAGCATGGTTGTATGTCACTTAATATCCTTGGTAGGGAGTGTGGTTCTCATGCTGCTGCTTCTTCTGATAGTGTTTTGCCATACTGTGACAGCACTTTACATCTAACTGAGAAGATCACAAAACACTTCACATGCTCTTTATCCATGATAAGTGCAGCCTGATGCTTTCTGTGGCTTAGGAAGCCAATGAACATGCCCCTACAATCTCTAGAAAGAACAGTTCTGAAAGAACATGCTTTTAGCCAAAAAATCCCCAAAGAATAGCAGCTACTCAGGTAGCTCAACCTCCATGCAGAGCTAATGGGGAATGACACTGGAGGATACTGTTAATTACCTGTATCTGCCCAGCAGACCTCCTGAGGGCTTCCAGGAGTGACAGGACAGAACATGCTGGCCCTTTTTCATGCCTTCTTAATTTTGGCTTTCAGGAAGCTCAAGGAGGTGGTTTTATTTGCTGCTTTTTAATTTCCCTGTACTCAAAGGTGCCACTCACTGACATCTCTGGCATTCATTCCAGGACTGATGCTTGCTGTGATGTTCCATTCCATTTTTTAATTAACTTTTTTTTTGCCAGGTTTACTCCCAGGAATGTAGCCACAGTTGGGAGACTTGGGGATGTGAAATTCAAATCAAGGCTTTTCTTACTACTCTTTGTTATGCAGTTCACATGGTACAAACAACCAAGCACGAAACCCATGGAAGTGTGCACAGCAGAGTCCAAGTGGGATGGATTGGGCACTTTATTTTCTGGGAGAGACTGGAATTGCTCATGTATATGAAAACCAAGTGCTGGCCCATCTGTTTGGTGTCCAGAAGCAGCCCCATTCACCAGCCACAATGTGAAACAAAATCAGTGTGATTTGCACTTCTCTTTCCTTCCTAGGTTTCCTGTGTCCTCTTCTTTTTCTTTCAGCCTGTACCTGTCAGTAGCACCTTCATGTGCCATGTGGCTTTACTATCCCCACCTTGCTTTCATGGTTATCTTAAATTCTTTTTTCTTTTCCTTTCTTTGGCTTTTCCATGTGAGCAAACCCCACAAACACAACATGTCTAGTGAGCTCCAGAGGAGTAATTTATGTTTCTCTCGAGAGCTCCCTTGTTTTTCTTGCCTTGCCTTTTCAGTTGATTTAGTGCATTGCTGCTAGAGCTTTGGGGACACATGGAACAAACAGCCCTCTGACTTCTTCCCTGCAGACACTTTCTTTCCAAGCTATTTCAAGCACAGCCACTTTTTTTTTCTTCTCTTGCCCCCCTTCCCCTGCCCTTAGCCTGGCTCCAGCACTCCTGGTGTGGCCGTTTGGTATCTCTCCTCCTTGTGCTAATGGTCTGCTCTGTGTGGGCTGTTTATTTCTTCAACACATCAGAGTTGTTTTGGTTACAGTCAAGAAAGGAAAATGGAAGTGAGATGCTCAATGTAAACTTCAAAGTGCTGTCTTTGCCATGTCCTTCCAGAAGCCCTTTCCATGTTTGTTTTGCATCAGCTTAATTCATCCTTAAGCTGGAATGTTTCAGGTAGTTGTTGGTTTGTACCTTGAGACTGGGTCATTCTAGCAAACCATGGGGTTTGTTTGCACAGCTTACTTGATCTAAGGGACAAATGTAGTGCCCAGGTTTATAGAGGGAAATGGTGGGTGCAAAGAGCTACAGTGGAGCTGTAAGTGCCTGCCTTCCTCATGATGGTGGTCCATGGATGTGCTCAGTTGTACCTAAGAAAAAAATCACAGTCTCAGATAGACATTCCAAGAGGACAATTTTGTCACTTCTAGTTTGAGGCCAACAAAAGTTACAGGCAGTCAATGCTGGAGCAGAGGGAGTCTTGATGAGCTCACAAACCTGAATTGAGGTATTTTGTAGACACCCTGTAGTAGAAACTTCCTGCTCAGGAAGAGAGGTCTCTCTACTACATTGTTGTATGTCACAGAGAAGGCTCTGATACTCAGTGGAAACTCTAAAAAATCATCCAAGTGAAAGTGGGGTAGAAAAAATTGTAAGGGCAACGATAATAGAATGGGATGGCTGTAAGTGTCCTCCATACTGTCCTGTGGCACTGAAATCTCTGTCATTTCTGTGCACATGGTATGCAGATATGTGTCTGGAGTATTTTTAAGCTGTGCACTACTGTAATGTTACTGAAAAAGAAAGCTTTAAACCAAAGAGCTTGCTGCTGTCAGTAGGTAATGAAAGCAGTATGTGGCCGTTTGAGTTAGATTCCTACCTCAGACAATTACTCAGATACCCTGAAGGTGCCCAATTTGCAGNAGAGAAACCTTGGAGGTTGAAGCTGTAAGGCGAATATTCTGGGGATAGGCTATATAATGGCAACAATAGATAAGTTAATATAATTTCATTGGAGCATCAAGAGCTTTATGTTGGGAAGCACAGCTTGTACTTTCCCTTTTTGCTGCTTCGGCTGCTTTTGCCTGCGCCTGCTGCTATCTTCCCCCGCTGCTGTTTTGGCTACTGCTGCTGCTGCTTTCGCCGCCGCTTGACCCCTTCCCCGTCTTCCCGCAGGTTATTATATCTATTTGTAATAATTTTCTTGTTTTCTCTTCCCTATACTGTTATATTTAAACTGTAAGAAATAAGTTTGTTCTTTTTTTTCTTGACTTCATAACAAAACCAAAAAGAAAAAAACTACGTGTTGTGGTGAGTTTGTTCTACCAGGGGAGGGATCCACCCTAACCTGGTACACAGTAACTGTTGGTGCTGCCTGTATTGGTGATGGTTAAGGCAGAGCACTGATGGCAGCAGCTTCGGAATAGAGAGATGAGATAAAGCAGCATTCCAGCACTGAGGACTGATAAAACAAAGGATTTACCTATGTGGTGTGTTTGTTCTCTCTTCTCCACTGACAGTTGTGGGATCTCCCAAGGGCATTTCTTTCTCTGACATCACGGAAAACACAGCTACAGTCAGCTGGACACCGCCGCGCACCCGCGTGGAGAGCTACCGCATCTCCTACGTCCCCGTCACGGGAGGTGGGTGACTGGGAGGGTGGTAAAGCATGAGCAGAAAGGGTTTGTCATGTAATGGTTTAGGTTGGAAGGCATCTCAAAGATCATCCAGTTTCAACCCCCTGCCATAGCCAAGGACACCTCCCACTAGAACAGGTTGCTCAAGGCCTCATGCAGCCTGGCACTGAACACCTCCAGGGAGGCTGTGGAGCACAGAGTCACTGAATGTGGTCTTCTGTCACATTCAGTGATTCTGTGCTCCACAACCTCCCTGGGCAACCTGTGCCAGTGTCTCACTACCCTCACTGCAAACAACTTCCTCCTAACATCCAGTTTCAGTCTCCTCTCTGCCACTTCAAACCCATTCCTCCTCCTCCTGTCATTACAAGACCTTGTAAACAGTCCCTCCCCAGCCCTCCTGTAGCCCACTTCAAATGCTGGAAGGCCACTCCAAGGTCTCCTGGAAGCCTTCTCTTCTTCAGGCTGCAGAGCCCCAAACTCTCTCAGCCTGTCCTCACAGCAGAGCTGCTGCAGCCCTCTGAACATCTTTGTGGCCTCCTCTGGACCCTGTTCATAGAATCA
>VWZE01015441.1:76653-90475 GCA_013396675.1 Eubucco bourcierii | reverse complement strand
TGATGTCTTTAGTTTGCATCCTTCAAGTATTTACTGGATTATTGTGTCACTAATCCCATGAAGTTTGGCTTCATCCTAGGTACTCCAAACGTTGTTACCATTGATGGAAGCAAGACAAGGACCAAGTTGGTGAAGTTAATCCCTGGTGTAGACTACAATGTTAGTATCATCTCATTGAAAGGCTTTGAAGAAAGTGAACCCATCTCTGGCACTCTGAAAACAGGTAAATAATGAGGAAACAGCAGTTTTTCAGGAGCACTGCCTATGCTGGAGGAGAAACTCAGGAGCTGCTGCTGCAAACCCACTGAGATCCCAGTTTTGCTGTCCTCACAAACTGTAGGAAATTTTCTGCCCACTCTGTGATTCCACATTTCAGATGATTATAGAACTTGTAAGTTTGATCAGAGAATCAGAGAACTTTAGAGCTTGGAAGGGACCTCCAGATCTCATCCAGTCCAACACTCCTGCCAAGGCAACATCCCCATCCCCTAGGGTAACTTGCACAAGAACACATCTAGGCAGGTTTTGAGTGTCTACAGAGAAGGAGACTCCACCACCTCTCTGGGCAGCCTGCTCCAGGGCTCCCATTTGTAAGTGCTGAACCAACCTGGACTGAGAGAGAGCCAATTCATTTATTTACATCATCAAACCCCAGCAGTTTAATTAATACCATTTTGCACACAAAGGAGTAAAGGGTCAGCTCAGCTGAGCAGTTCAGACCAGCTGCTGTTGTGGATTCCAACTCCACACCTCCCAGACTTTGTCCTAAACAGGAAAACATTCTCTCTCCTGGTTTTATTGCAGTACAGGTTTAAATATCCATGCAAGAAATGAGATTTTGTCATGCTCCTGCAGTCACATTCATGCCCTCACAGAATCACAGCATGGTGGAGGTTGGAAGAGGCCTCTGGAGGGCATCTAATCCAAGCCTTCTCACCACAGCAGGGTCCTTGGAGCAGGTTGCACAGAATGGCACCCAGACAGGTTTTGAACAATGTCAGAGATGGAGTCTCCACCACCTGTCTGGGCAACCTATTTCAGTGCTCCACCACCCTCAAAATAAAGAGGTTTCTCCCCATGTTTAGATGGAACTTCCTATGCTCAAGTTTGTAGCCTCTTTTTTTGGACTTGCTAACAAATATTCAGAGAACTGAGCCTAGAACCAGATTTATGAGTATTAGATAACAATATAGAATTTATAGCCCATTTCAGCTGTACTGGACACATTTATCTGTCCCAGCTCAGGGAGAACATAAAACTGTGTGCGTAGCAGAGTCCCATGAGGGAGCAAGGCAGGGGGTGTGGGGATTCTGGGTGGATGGGTAACTGTTTGGTTTATTTTTGTGTCATTTTTGTGGTGGCAGATGACAGTGGCTATCAGATGCCCTCACATTCATTATTTTTTTCCCAGCTCTGTCTCCTGAGTTCTCTCCCAAAAAGCAGCCCAGATTTGAGGGTGTTGAGAGAAATACATCAGATCTGACAGAGCTGTTAGGATTGATGGTATCAAGAGTGATGTGAGAACACAGTTAGTTGTGTCTGTTCCCAGTATTTAATCTTTACAGGCATTGACCTCCCTTCCAGTGGAGACATCTGATGCCTCCTTATAGGCACTGACATCTGTCCTGCAGCATTCCACTATTCCAAAGGGGATCATAAAAGCTGCATCAGGCAGCAGTGTTTGCACATTTTATACCATACACTTACACCAGAGCATTGTACAGAGCTCAGAATGTTTGTCAGATCCCTTCAACCTGTTATTCTCTTTTCTTTCAGCTCTGGACAGCCCATCAGGCCTAGTCGTGGTGAACATCACAGATTCTGAGGCTCTGGCAACCTGGCAGCCAGCAATTGCTGCTGTGGACAATTACGTTGTCTCCTATGCTTCTGAGGATGGTGAGAAGAATCAGTGATGGGTCAGGGAGCTGACAGCACCACAGCTCTTGAGAGATGCTCAGAAGTGGGTGCAGCAGTCTGGCTGCAGGAGGGGGTTGGGGTGGGGAGGCTGTGATTTGAAGGAGATGCCTCACTGGAAGCTGATTAAAATGATCATTTTAGTTAAGCATTCCCAAACGTGACAGGAGCAGAGACAGCTGAGATCCTTGAGGAGGTGCTGCAATAATTCCTATGGACGCTAGAGAGTGCTAAGGCCCAGATAAAGGACCCTGCTGACGATTCAGCTTCAGGTGTGAGCAGGGAGAGGAGCTCTGGGCTTTTATCAGCTTGTGCTAGCTTCCAGATAGGAAAAATACATCACTGAGTGGCGCAGGGAGTTGAGTGCCTCGTGGCATGTCTGAGCAAAAGCCACTAGTGAGTGACCTGTGCTAGTGGGAGGTGTCCCTGCCTATGGCAGGGGGTTGGAACTAGATGATCCTTGAGGTCCCTTCCAACCTTACCATTCTATGATTCTATGATTCAATGCTGGGACCTGTTCTCTTCTGTCTTTTCTTAGAGCCAGAAGTTACTCAGATGGTATCAGGAAACACTGTGGAGTATGACCTGAAGGGCCTGCAGCCTGCAACTGAGTACACACTGAGTGTCCACGCACAGAAGGACACACAGAGGAGCGAGACCCTCTCCACCCAGTTTACCACAGGTGCTGTGTCCCACCTCCCTGACAGGGGAGCTGCCATCTCTTCTAGTCCCACCTGACTTACATTTCTCTACTACCATTAAGTCAGCCAGCACATGGTGGGTTTTTTTTTTCCACTAGAAACCTGAATTCTGATATTTTACTATAAACCTGAACTCTGGTAGTATTTGTACCAAATTTTCTCTGTTGGGAAGTTGGTGTGGTGGACCCAGAAGGCGATTTTCTGTCACCAGTTCTACAGATTCTCACACAAAGCAGGAGCAGGAGCTCTTTTCTGGGGGCTGGCATTGAAATCCCAATGCTGAAGCTGGTTTCATAGTTGTGGTTTAGCATCAGTGAAATAAACCATGGATGTTTCTCATTTTCCAGCCTGTCACTTGACTTGTCCCAGGGTATTAGCTGGAGAACCAAGAGCTGAACCATACAAATTCAGTGTTGTATTTACAGTGGAGATGAGAAGGTGTAGCCAGACCAAGAAGGAGAAGTTTTCCTACTCAAAAAAAAAGACATCATTGGAACCAAAATTTTTCTTGCTGGGAATATGTAGATACCAATCTGTCTTGGGTGAAATAGTGAAAGGCACAATTGTGGTTTTGAAAAGATGCTGTGATGCAGCTGCTTATAAACCAAAGTGCCTGAAACAAGCCACTATTTTAACTAAGGTACAAGAAATATCTGTGGGTTTAAACTTCCAATGGGAAAATTAACCATTCAGGTTGAAATATTCTTTCATACAGATTTCTGCAGAGAGAAAGTTTGGGTTTCTAGCCTGTTTTAATACACTGCCCATAAGCTAGCCTGTGTGCTAAAGTCTGTGTTGATGTGATTGTAATTGATCTGTTGTCTCCTTCAGGACTGGATGCTCCAAGAGATTTAAGTGCCACTGAAGTTCAGTCAGAAACAGCTGTGATAACCTGGAGGCCTCCCCGTGCTCCTGTCACTGAGTACCTGCTGATCTATGAGTCCATCGATGGCAGTGTCAAGGTACAGCACTTGTAACTAAGCCAGAAGGGCTGTGCCTCAAGGTGGAGCAGCAGAGATGCTCTGAAGTGTCCACTAAACTACCAAGCCCCAGTTTCAGTGCTAGCTTGAACACAAATGCATTTAAAACCTGCTTCAGTGTTTTCCTATCTGCTATCCTGAAGCAGAAGCTTGACTGCAGCCTGAATATTGCCAGTCAGCTCTCCCTGATACAGATAAAAGCACAAGAAACCCTTTTCCCTCTTTCCATACCTGTATCACAGACTAAACTCACACATCCCAAAAGATGAGATTCCCCTTTCTAAACTCAGGAGAATCCAGCCCTGTGCAAATGAGGTGTCTAAGGCAGGATGAACTACCTTAGAAAGTGCCTTGTGCTCCCCAGTAATTTTATGATGCTCCTACAGAACTAGATTTAAGCACATTAGATGCTTAAATAGGAATGAGATGAATCCCAGCAAAAGTGGCAGATGGTTTGGGGTGCCCAGCCTGGTACATCAGAAAGGGCTCTGATTTTCAGGAAGGCAAATCTCCAAGCACATTGGAAAAATCAGTCTTTGCAAGTCACAGGAAGGCAAGCTTTTGAAGAGTGGAGTTTGCTGTTTTCCTGTCTTAAAGGGTAATTCTTTTCAATGCCATGTGAGTTGCACAGAGACATCTACAGGGATTGAAATGTTTATGCTGAGTTGCTTTTAAACCAGGCAGCTTATGCATTATGATGGCAAACTTGCATTTCCAAGCAGCTTTTCTTGAACTTCTAAAGAGAGTTAGCTTGAGGAGTATCAGTTTTGTATGAAATGATTTAGGTGGTTAAAAAAAACAAACCACAGTATCACAGCATCACAGTATCGCAAGGGTTGGAAGAGACCTCAGAGATCATCAAGTCCAACCCATCACCACAGCCCTCAAGATTAGACCATGGCACTAAGTGCCATGTCCAAACCTGCCTTGAACGCCTCCAGGGACGCTGACTCCACCACCTCCCTGGGCAGCCCATTCCAGTGACAAATTACTCTCTCAGTGAAGAACTTCCTCCTCACCTCCAGCCTAAACTTCCCCTGGCGCAGCCTGAGACTGTGTCCTCTTGTTCTGCCACTGGTTGCCTGAGAGAAGAAGGTAACCTCCTCCTGGCCACAACCACCCTTCAGGTAGTTGTAGACAGCAATAAGGTCCCCCCTGAGCCTCCTCTTCTCCAGGCTAACCAATCCCAGCTCCCTCAGCCTCTCCTCATAGGGCTGTGCTCCAGGCCTCTCCCCAGCCTCGCTGCCCTTCTCTGGACACGTTCAAGCACCTCAATGTCCTTCTTAAATTGAGGGGCCCAGAACTGGACACAGTACTCAAGGTGTGGCCTGACCAGTGCAGAGTACAAGGGGAGAATGGCCTCCCTGCTCCTGCTGGCCACACTATTCCTGATGCAGGCCAGGATGCCATTGGCCTTCTTGGCCACCTGGGCACACTGCTGGCTCATGTTCAGGCAGGTGTCAATCAGCACCAAACCATAAACAAGCACCACAAAAAAAAATGTGACAACTTAAACTGTGTAACAGTGCCTGTCAGTGTCCTTTTCTCACTGAGATTTCCCTGTATCATTCCTCCTTCCCACAGGAACTCGTCCTTGAACCTGAGACAACCTCCTACAGCCTGACAGAGCTGAGCCCATCTACCCAGTACACAGTGAAACTCCAGGCCCTGAGCAGATCCCTGAAGAGCAAAACGATCCAGACTATTTTCACCACAAGTAAGGAGTGCAGAGCACAAGCACAGCTGAAATAACATATAAGTTACTGCTCTCAGGTCAGCACTGAGCTCTGCAGTAAGCAGGCACAGACCTCACAGAAGGTTTTTAATCCAACTGTCAGCATACACAACATTTGCTTGAGGTGCTGGTGCAAAATCTTATTACCACAGAGTGGTGGGGATTGGAAGGGACCTCCAGAGATCATTGAGTCCAACTCCCCTGCCAAAGCAGGATCACATAGGGCAGGTCACACAGGAGTACATCCAGATGGGTCTTGAAAGTCTCCAGAGAAGGAGACTCCACAACCTCTCTGGGCATCCTGCTCTGCTGCTCCATCACTCTCACAGCAAGGAAGTTTCTCCTTATGTCGTGGTGGAACTTCCTGTGTTCCAGCTTGTATCTATTGCCCCTTGTCCTATCACAGGACACCACTGAAAAGAGCCTTACCCCTTCTTGATACCCATCCTTCAGATATTTATAAACATTAATAAGATCCCTTCCTCTCCATACTAAAGAGCCACATGTCTCTCTCCACTTTGCCTCCTCAGACAAAAGTTCCTGTTCCAAAAGTCCCTGTTGTCCCTGAGCTGCTTTCCCCAGACTGTCAGGATGAAATCCTTTTCTTTGCATCCATCCAGGTCACCTCTGTAGTCCTTTCTCTGCTGAAACAACCTGCCCTTCCCATGACAGATGAAAGGAACATTATTCTTTAAAATCCAAGCTGACACCCTGCTTTAGCCCTGTGTGTGATGCATAGCAAGCTGCTGAAGCAAATCAGCTTTAGAAGGTGCAATGAAGCAAACCACACACACACACACAGATCAGTTCAGTGGTCTGAAGAGATGAATGTCTGGGCAGTTTATTTTCTCCTTTCCTCCTCTTTTGGAGCTGGGTTTTCACAAAGCCACACAGCCACCTCTGTTCCAGCACTCAACAGGACTGCTCTCCAGCCAGCTGAGTGCAAGAATAGATCAGATTCTCTGAAGGTCACTTCACAGCTGACATCAAAAAGAAGTTGTTCAGTACTAGCTGTGAAACCTTGCTGTCATTTGTCTCACTTTCCATGGTTTCCAGCCTTTCAGGCTCAGCAGGACCTTCAGCTGTGTCCATTCTGCCCCTTGTACCAATTTCAGCCCAAAGACTCAGAGAAGTGCTACTATAAGTTACACAGTCCCAAGTCTGTTCAAAGTCACTGTTTGTGCAGAGCAGGATGAAATCCACCAACAGGCTGCAGTCCACAACCAACAACAGAGTGAAATCTGGGTGCATTTAAGTGACATTTGGCAAAGTGACCACAAGCAGGGACTGAATGGAGTGGCTTCACTCATCTGAGCTCAGTAGCAGCCTGCTTTGGGCAGATGCTTAAGCTTGAACCTTGACTCTGAACATACATTTCTGTGCTAATTAGTGAGAGGGAAACACTAAAGTAGCTCCCTGCAGAGAGCTGCTTTTCTCCAAATCCTAAAGCTGCTGCACATTCTCTGTAGCTGAGGCACAGGCAGGGATGTGCAACGCACAGGAAGGAGAGCAAGAGCCACTCTGTGAGCAGCCACACTAAAAACTCTCTTCTGAACACACCTTGAGCATCACTGGCTGAAAAAGGTTAATGGCCTAAGGGAATTTCAAAAGGAGAAAGAAAAAAAAAAAGAGAGAGAGAGAGAGAGAGATTTCTGGGGGTTAGAAATTGTTCTGGCTGCAAGGATACCATTAGCTTGTCAGACAGAAATGCTTAATGGCTTTTCCCTGGAGTTTCAACTCTTATTGTTGGGTTTTGTGGTTTGTTTTTTTTTAAAAAGCCTAATTTTAGAACATATTTAACATTGTACTTGCTAGCAAAATATTCCCAAAATGTCTTTATTTTTATATCCTCTTTGTGTCTTTCCCCCCTCCCTTTTCTGCCACATAGTCAGAGATTGATAGGTTTGGTTTTAGCCACAAGCTGCTGTAAACACAGCTGATGCCATTTTAATATTCAGCTGGAGGATGCACTCCCACAGCCTAGCAGGCAGCAGTTGTCTGGCAGTCACAGCACTTCCAGAAGTGTAGACAGATGTGCAAAAACATATTCAGAAGAAAAATTTGCACCATCTGCTGTTCAGTGTGAGCCTTTTGTAGGTGGGATGGCAATTACACACCCACTCCTGGGCTCTCTACCTGGCTGTGCCACTGACCCACAACAGATTTCCATCAGTATTCATCAAGTTCCTTGTACCTGCTGTTTCCTAAGGACCTCTTTCTTCTTTTTCTGTCTGTGTGCAGCTGGTCTTCTCTACCCTTACCCTAAAGACTGCTCCCAGGCTCTTCTGAATGGAGAAAGCACCTCTGGGCTCTACACCATTTACCTGAATGGGGACAAGGCTCAGCCTCTGCAAGTCTTCTGTGACATGGGCGAGGACGGGGGTGGATGGATTGTGAGTAAGACAGGAGGGTCCCCACCACCTTCATGTGATAAAAGTAGGGGGAGCAGAACCCCTGCTCACCTCTGACATCCCTCACAGTGCTCTGCTATCAGAGCAGGGCTGACTTGTTTATCAGTGTGGGCTCTTTTACCTCTGGTAGGACATCTGGGTGCCCAGAACAAGGCTGCCAGCTCTTTCTGTAGCTGGAGGAGAGATGTCTCCAAAGGATGGCTCACATCAGTGGTTTCAACCCTGATCTTTGTCCACTGGTTCAGCACTGCCCAGATGCTGAAATGAGTGTCTTAGATCAGATACATAACTTCTGCATGCTAATTAGGTGAGAGCAGACTGACTGACCGAGTGAGACAGGCAGCAAAGGAGGTTAAAGCACAGGGCAAAGAAAGTGTTCAGCAGCCTCATGGTGTGGTGGTCAGCCAGGCTTCCCAGGCTGTTATACATGGACAGATCCCACCAGGACAACTAATGAATGGCCACAAAAGTGCCAGCTCTATGTGGTGACATGGGATCATAGAATCACAGAATCATTAAGGTTGGAAAAGACCTCGAAGATCATCAAGTCCAACTGTCAGCCCAACACTGCCATGACCACTAAACCATGCCCTGAAGTGCCATCCTGAAATCTGAACATGCCCCAGGGACCCTGGGCACAGATAGGAAGAAGGAGCTGAAGAAAAGCATGCCTAGGAGACTGGGGGATGTAGGAAAAGTCTTGGCTGAGAAACACACAACTGTGAGGGGCTGCTGGAAAAGCAGAGAGCAAGAACTAAGTAAGGCCACATCACACAGGGGAGCCTGGGAACCCAGAGACTTCAAACAGGTGGGAGCCTTGGCACAGTTCAGGGTCTGCAGCAAAAGCACTGCTGCTTTGGGTGGCAAAGGGAAGGAAGCAGCAATGCCAAACTCTGCATTTGGAAAGCCATGCTGGCAGGGGCCTTGCTGCCACAGGCTGGCTGTCCATAACACCTCTGGCCTGTCCTGTTTGTAGGTGTTCCTGAGGCGTCAAAACGGAAAGGAGGATTTCTACAAGAACTGGAAGACTTACGTGGCTGGGTTTGGAGACCCTAAGGATGAATTCTGGATAGGTAAGTGGCAAGGGTTTGTCTTCCTTTTAAAGAAAACACAAACACAGCCTATAATTAGACCAGGAGCCACTTTGGAACCTCCATTTATCTGGTAAAATTATTCATGAAAGGGAGCATAGAATCACAGAATCATTATGGTAAGGTTGGAAGGGACCTCAAAGATCAGCCAGTTCCAACCCCCTGCCATAGGCAGGGACACCTCCCACTAGCACAGGGCACTCAAGGCCTCATCCAACCTGGCCTTGAACACCACCAGGGAGGGAGCAGCCACAGCCTCCCTGGGCAACCTGTGCCAGTGTCTCACCACCCTCACTGCAAACAACTTCCTCCTAACAGTGGGAGAAGGCTGAGCGCAGCATGAAAACAAATTGCCAAGTCTGAGCCAGCCCCTCCATTTGCAGTTCATAGATGGCATGCTTCTAAGGACACCAAATGTGCCAAACCAGTGTTCACTGGTGCACTAGAAGTTGGAAGGTGACCTGAGAAGCAGCAAACCTTCTCCCAGTACTCCTAGGACACCCCCAGCACAAGCAGGTGACTCAAGCAAAGTGAGGAAAAGAAAAGACTGTGCTGCATTTTATTTGCTTGTAAATGAAAGACAATGAGGAGAAGAAGGAGACCTTTGAACACCCTTTCATTACCTGAAAGGGGCCTACAAGAGACCTGGTGAGGGACTTTTTACATGGGCTTGTAGTGATAGGATGAGGGGAAATGGATGGAAGCTTGAAGAAGGATTATTTAGGTTGGAGATTAGGCAGAAATTCTTTACTTAGGGTACTTACTGAGGGTAGTGAGACACTGGCACAGGTTGCCCACAGGATGCCCCCTTCCTGAAGGTGTTCATGGCCAGATTTGAAGAGGCCTTGAGCAGCCTGCCCTAGTGGGAGGTGTCCCTGCCCAGGACAGGGAGGTTGGAACTTGATGACCATTAAGGTTCCTTCAAACCCAAACCACTCTGAATCTGTGAATCACACAACAAAACCTTCAGTGCTTTGCCCAAAGTTGCTTCTTCCAACTTTCCCCCAAAAGTCCCTATTGTGATTTGAAGGGAAGAGGGCCCTCAGTCAGCTTGGTTTTGTCTGTTTGTTTTGTGCTGACATTTCCCAGGGCTGTAGTAACTCTGTCTGCTGCTCACTGTTTATGCCCCAGTGTTTCTGAAGAGGTCAGCACGACTCCCTTTGTGGGATAAGGTGATGGGAGAGAAATAAACATGGGGAGGCAAATGAATTGTTTATTTATGTACACAGGTCTGGAGAACCTCCACAAAATCACTTCTCAAGGCCAGTATGAGCTGCGTGTGGATCTGAGGGACAAAGATGAGACAGCTTTTGCTGTCTACGACAGGTTCAGCGTTGGAGACGCCAAGAGCCGCTACCGGCTGCGAGTGGATGGCTACAGTGGCACAGCAGGTGAGCTGAAATACCCTGGGTTTCTTCCCATTCCATATTTGCTCCCAGCTGGCTCAAGGTAGCTGCTATAATGTTGTAGATCAGCATCAGAGCAGGTACCTCCTTTGTGTCAGGAGTCTGAAAATATGAACGCAGCAATAGATATGAACAAAACGTGGCCAGCAGGACAAGGGAGGGGATTCTGCCACTTTGCTCTTGTCAGACCCCATCTGGAGTACTGTGAGCAATTCTGGAGCCCTCAGCACAGGAAGGACATGGAAGTGTTGGAGTGGGTCCAGAGGAGGACACAAAGATGATCAGAGGGCTGCAGCAGCTCTGCTGTGAGTACAGACTGAGAGAGTTGGGGCTCTGCAGCCTGGAGAAGGCTTCAAGGAGACCTGATAGTAGCCTTCCAGTATCTGAAGGGGGCCTACAGGAAGGCTGAGGAGGGACTATTGACAAGGTCTTGCAATGACAGGANTCAAGGCCAGGTTGGAGGAGGCCTTGAGTGAGCTGTGCTAGTGGGAGATGTCCCTGCCTGTGGCAGGGGGTTGGAACTAGATGATCCTTGAAGTCCCTTCCAACCTTACCATTCTATGATTCTATGATTTTATGTTTGTGGTTTAAATCCCACAGTCATTTTGGTGCCACATTTTATGGCATGTTTATGAGAGGCTATAAATGTGTCCATTAAACAGCCATGGATCTCATTTGGCCAGTGCTTGACTGTCATCTCTGCAACTAATGTGAGCTTGTCACTGCCTCATCTCTTGTCAGTGGAGTAGTCCTGCTCTAATGTGATTTATAACTCTGCTGAACAAATAATCTGCCTTTTGTAACCACACCAGGTCAAACCCCACAGCCCTCACTGGGTTCTCTTCAGGTCTTCAAAGGATTAAGAGATAAATCCAGCTCCACAAGGTGGCTTAAAAGGAGATAACTTCATGCTGCTAGGTGCATAAACCAGACCACAAATATGTGCATGTAGGGCCTCTGCCTGTGACCATTGCATGAACTTTGTGTTCAGTCTGTAGGGATGCAGACAAAGGATATGCAGCAGTGGCAGATTGAAACAGAGTCACACACAGAGAATCACTATGCTAGGAAAAGACCTTTAAGATCAACAGGTCCAACCATTGCTCTCTCCAGCAAGGCCACTGCTACACCATGCCCTTGAGCACCATATCTATTTGCAGCTATAAAGGCAAAGACACTGGTGCAGAGCAGTGAGAGCTGCTGCAGCTAATAGGATTCAATCCTCCTACTTCCTCTTACTAAGCATCTAGGTCCAAGATTAATGGATGGAGCAAGACAGACACTAAGGTAGGAATGTGAGCTCTGCTCCAGGCATACACTGAAGGCTGCTCCTCTTCACCCATCTGCAAATGGGCACCCAGACCCTGGGAGCTACAAGTCAGTGGTAGGTGGATGTCTTCCTGTCTGTCTTTCCAGCATGGGCCAGTGAAGTGTGGAGACTCATTTGGTCTTGATTCAGTTCTTGAGAAAGCCTCCTTTGGCTTGGTTTGTCTATGCTGCCTTCTCTACAAGGCCAACATCCAGCTAGAACTTTAGCAAGAAGCGCAGGAATTGAGCTGCTCAAACCCCACTTTATAAGCTGGGGATTAGAGACCACCTCAGTATTGAACTGCTTCCAACCACCAAACTCATGTACCTCCTTCTGCCTTAAAAAAAATGTACCTCCTTCTGCCTTAAAACAAGCCACTTTAAAACTGAACACGCCCAGGCTTTACAGGTGCTGCATGGCACAGTCCAAACATTTTCCATTTGCTGCAGAACAACCACTGCCATCTGATCCCAGCCACTGACCTTGCTCTTCCTTTTGTGTCCCCCATACAGGTGACTCCATGACATATCATAATGGAAGGGCCTTCTCCACGTTTGACAAGGACAATGACTCTGCCATCACCAACTGTGCTCTGTCATACAAGGGTGCATTCTGGTACAAGAACTGCCACAGAGTCAATCTGATGGGCAGATATGGTGACAACAGCCACAGTCAGGTGAGTGTGGTGCATGCAGGCTTCTGTAATCACAGGGTCACAGGATGCCAGTGGTTGCAAGGGACCCAAAAAGATCATCCAGTCCAACCCCCTGCCAGAGCAGGACCAGACAATGCAGCTCAGGGCACACAGGAACACATCCAGACAGGCCTGGAAAGCTCCACAGAAGGAGAGTCCACAACCTCTCTGGGCAACCTGTGCCTGTGCTCTGGGACCCTTCCAGGCAAGAAGTTCCCCTTGTGTTGAGCTGGAACCTCCTGTGCTGCAGCTTCCATCCATTGCTCCTTGTCCTATCCCAGGGAGCAGTGAGCAGAACCTGTCCCCCCCTCCTGACCCCCAGCCCTCAGAGAGTTATAAACATTGATTCAATCCCCTCTCAGTCTTCTCTCTCCAGACTAAGCAGCCCCAAGTCCCTCATCCTCTCCTCACCAGGCAGTGCTCAGTCCCCTCATCATCCTCATAGCCCTGTGCTGGACTCTCTCCAGCAGATCCCTGTCCCTCTTCAACTGGGGAGCCCAAATCTGGAGGCAGTACTCAAGGTGTGATGCTTTAGAAGGAAGAGGATTGCCATTTTGGATCAGTCTGGTGGTTCATCCAGCCACACATCAGAGCAATGGCCAAGGTCACTCTGCATACCAGAGGATCACTAGGGAAAGAAAGGGGCAGCTGCTCACAAAACAGGAGTTCAGTGCCAGCTGCTGGAATGTTGATGTGTTCCTGTGGTTTTCCAGATGTGCAGGGAGCAGTTGTAGTTTTCAGCATGGACAACAAAATGCCTTCCCTGCTATAGAGGCCAGGCAGTGAGTGGGAGTCCCACAGCATGTGGAGTTTTGCAGGCTGTGCATGCAGGTGGCCAGAGCTCTGTGCTCCCCAAAACCCCTTTACTTTGATGTGCCTCTGCACCCAAGAAAAGCAGCCCCAGTCTGACGGGAGAGCAGCGAAGGCTGGCAGCAGGGCAAGGAGTCAAGGTGCAACCTGACACTTCCTCTTTGTCCCGGCAGGGTGTGAACTGGTTCCACTGGAAGGGCCATGAGTACTCCATCCAGTTTGCAGAGATGAAGCTGAGACCTTCCAGCTTCCGAAACCTGGAAGGAAGGCGGAAGCGAGCCTAAGGCCCCAGAGGTGGCCAAGGGGCCACGGGCAGGGCGAGGGGGGGAGGGAAAGAGAGTGGGGGTGTGGGGAGATCCTCTGGCATCGCTGGGGTGGTGGGATGTGAGGAGCTGGTAGTCATACCAAAGCACCAGTGACCCTTGGCCTAGCAGAGGCTTCTGCAGCAATCCAAACAAGCAGCCTTAAGTGTCCCAGCGTTTTCAGCAGAGCAGCTGCAGCTGCCCGGCAGGAGCATCAGGAGCATCCTCCACACCAAAGACAACCATCTCAAGGGTCCTGTGTGCTGTCCTTCCTTTTTATTCTCTCAGAAAGCCCCTGGGAGTAAAAGTTCTTCCACAGGCTGATTGTCCCTTGGGTGGCCTAGGGTAAGGGAGGGAGAACAGCTTTGTACATGGGTAGTTTGTTTTAGAACCAGCCATATTTTACACACAGGGATGTGTGGGATTAATTATCATTATCATTATTATTATTATTATTATTATTATCTCT
>VWZE01015441.1:35863-58174 GCA_013396675.1 Eubucco bourcierii | reverse complement strand
TTTTTTTTTTTTTTTTTTTTTTTTTTTTTTTTTTTTTTTTTAGTTTAATGTTCACAAACAAAATAGCAAGCCCCAGGGGAACATATGACACAATCAGCTCCCTCCTCCTACTTTCTCTGCATCATCCTGAACAAAACACACACAGCCTGGTGGGAGGACCTCTGAAAGGAACTTGCCACAGGTGCTAGTAAAACTAACCACAATTTTTCTTGCAGCCTCAGAGCCACAGGCTTGTCAGTGTGTCACAGCTCCTGAGCACAGCATGGTTGATGCAGCTCCAAGCCACCTCCAAGCATCTCTGCTGCACTGTGGCCACCAGAGGAGCCAAGCATGGGGGTGCTGCAGGTTATTTGATGCTCCTTACTGGCCTTTCACGACCCCAACCTGTTGATTAGGTCTTTAAAACTCTTTAGTGTGCTTGTGGCTTTCTGTAAAACTGCAAACCAAGCAATGTCCTCTGATCATCAGGAAGCCACACAAAACCACCCCAGAAACCTGACAGAACTGCTCAAGTGTGTTCACACTGTGCCTGTCTCTGTAGGGATGGGGAATGATACTCCTGGTGGAGAGGGGCCAGAGGAGGCCACAGAAATGATCAGAGGGTTGGAGCATCTTTCCTATGAGGAGAGGCTTAGAGAGTTGGGGTTCTTCAGCCTGGAGAAGAGAAGGTTACAGGGAGACCTTAGAGCAGCTTTCCAGTATCTGAAGTGGGCTACAAGAAAGCTGTGGAAGACTTTTTACAAGGGCTTGTAGTGATAGGATAAGAGGAACGGATTTAAACTAGAGCAGGGCAGACTTAGATTGGGCATTAGGAAGAAGTTCTTTACTAAGAGGGTGGTGAAAGAGTCAAACAGGTTGCCCAGGGAGGTGTTGGAGGATATGGAGACATTCAGTGTCAGGTCTGATAGGTCTCTGAGCAACATGCTCCAGATGGGGATGTCCCTGCTTGATGCAGGGGATTAGACCAGATGGCTCTTAAAGGTCTCTTCCAACACAGTGTATTCTGTGATACTATGCTATGAAAATCTGACCTGGCATCAGCTGAAACAAAACCAAACCTCAGCTCTTTTCACAAATAGATATTGTTCCATTTTAATTCCTCTGTTATCACTAATATCTAATAATGCATCTAATATCTAATAATACTGTACAGTATCTCTAATGATTTTGACAAGCTTAGCATATCCTGCTCTTGGGTAAACCTGAAGGTTGAAAGCCTCTCCAGGCCAAGCAGAGATGCTCAGCTGTTCCTCACCAGTGAGAGATGGTCCCTGGAAAGGGCTACATCCCTTCTGGCTCTCTGTGCACTGGATGAGGCACATGAGCACAAAGCTCTGATCACCCATGGGGACAGGCAGAGAGTCACAGACTCATGGAATCACTGGGGTTGGAAAAGAACTCTAAGATCATCATGTCCAACAGTCAACCCAGCACCACCATTGCCATTAAACCACGTCCCAAAGTGCCATTGCTACAAATTTTGTAAACACCTCCAGGGATGGGGACTCCATCACCTCCCTGGCAGCCTGTTCCAACCCCTGACCACTCTTTCAGCAAAGAATTTTTTTCCTGGTATCTAACCTAAACTTCCCCTGGTGCAGCTTTAGGCCATTTCCTCTTGTCCTACTGGTAGCTACTTAAGAGACCAACACCAGCCTCACTCCAACCTCCTTTCAGCAAGTTGTAAAGAGCAGTGAGGTCTCAGTCTCCTCTTCTGCAGACGAAACTCCTGCCAGTTCCCTCAGCTGCTCCTCACCAGCCCTGTTCTCCAGACCCTTCACCAGCTCTGTTGCCCTTCTCTGGACATGCTCCATGACCTTAGAGGGCTTTTCCAGCCAAAACAGTTCTGTGGTTCTATGATACTAACCAATATTGAAAGGGTTGTCAACCTCCTGCAGGGTCCAGGCCACAAGTGGTTGAGTTTGCAGAATCACAGAACTTGAGAGGTTGGAAGGGACCTCCAGAGTTCATCCAGTCCAACCTCCCTGGCAGGCAGGACCCCCTAGGGTAGTTTGTTCAGGAACACATCCAGGCAGGTTTTGAAAGTCTCCAGAGATGGAGACTCCACAACCTGTCTGGGGTTTATCTAATAGTTGCTCCTCATCCTGTAAAAGTGATCTCCTGGGAGGTGATTTTTAACTTGGAGTTTTCAGGAAATTATTTTCCAGTGGCTTCCTGCCCTTTCATTCAGCTTATGGTGTTCTGGTTTGTGCAGGCTGTTTGATAACAGTGAGATGGGTGGGAGAACATTGCTCAAATCTCAGTTCTCAGCTCCTCACAGAGGGAGTTTGGATCCAGTCATGGTCTGCGCTGGCACCTTCATCATAGAACCATAAAATGGTTTAGGTTGGAAGAGACCTCAAAGCTCAGCCAGTTCCAACCCTCTGCCCCAGACAGGGACACCTCCCACTAGAACAGGTCACTCAAGGCCTCATCCAACCTGGCCTTCAACACCTCCAGGGAGGTTGTGGAGCACAGAATCACTGAATGTGATCAAAGATCAAAGATCTCATTCAGAGATTCTGTGCTCCACAACCTCTGTGTCTCACCACACAGAATCATAGAATGGCAAGGTTGGAAGAGACCTCAAAGATCATCTAGTTCCAACCCCCTACCATAGGCCATAGACACCACCCTCACTGCAAAGAACTTCTTCCTAACATCCAGTTTCAATCTTCTCTCTGCCAGTTCAAGCCCATTCCTCCTCCTCCTGTCATTACAAGACCTTATCAATAGTCCCTCCCCAGCCCCCTTCAGATCCTGCAAGGCCACTCCAAGGTCTCCTGGAAACTTTCTCCTCTCCAGGCTGCAGAGCCCCAACTCTCTCAGCCTGTCCTCGCAGCAGAGCTGCTGCAGCCCTCTGAGCATCTTGGTGGCCTCCTCTGGACTGGCTCCAACAGTTCCATGTCCTTCTTGTGTTGGAACGAAGCTGCAGACCTATATCTTCATCACCCAGCTCAGGTTTTCACAGGAAACAAACCCCTCAGGAGGCTAAATTCAGTTGTTCCTGGCTCTGTCTACCCCACTGTTTGATCTTGCCTGACTCCAGTCTTTCAGCACTTCTGAAAGTGTTCGGTGTTTGTGGCTTCGCCTCAACCATTCAGCAAAACTCAAGTCGAATTCACAAAGTAGCTTAGCCAACCTGAAAGTGCCTTTTCCAATGAATTGATGATTCACTGAACCATTTTCTCCCAGCTGTAGAGCCACAGCATTTCATGGAAGGCAGCTCTGTGCTCAGAGATGACTATCAGGGCCAGTTCCACCGTAGGAGTGTTGAAAGCACAGGTTGTGGGCTGTGCGATCAGACAGGACTGCTTTCTGTGGTGACTTCGACACTTGTGGTGCTTCCTCCTCCTCCTCTTCTACCTTTTTTTCCTCTTCATCTGAGAGATTTATTGCCATTCCACACCACACTCAGCACACTGTGTGCCAGGACTGAGCTTATCAGGTTTTGCAGTCTCCTTGTAATTGGGATGTGCTTTGATTTGCAGGTCCATCGTGTTCTGGGTTGTTCTGCTTTCCGCCTGGCTGCTTCCCCCTTCCTTTGTGCTACACACTCAGCTCTAAGCCAGGCTGTGTTTAGACATTAATATTATATTAAAAAAAAAAAAAAAATTCTCAAAGGTGTCCTATAGAAAATCCCCTCCTAGTGGAGAACCACTGTCTCAAATACTGGTTTTAGTCAGGGAAATGGTCTCCCAACCAAAGACTTCCCACTGTGTGCAGTTCTGGAGCCCCCAGCACAGGAAGGACATGAAGTGTTGGAGCAGGTGCAGAGGAGGCCACAGAGATGCTCAGAGGGCTGCAGCAGCTCTGCTATGAGGACAGGTTGACAGAGTTTGGGCTCTGCATGCAGCCTGGAGAAGAGAAGGCTTCCAGGAGACCTTAGAGTAGCCTTCCAGGATCTGAAGGGGGCTACAGGATGGCTGAGGAGGGACTATTGACAAGGTCTTGTAATGCCAGGACAAGGGCAATGGGTTTGAAGTGTCAGAGGGGAGATTGAAAGCGGATGTTAGGAGGAAGTTGTTTGCAGTGAGGGTGGTGAGACACTGGCACAGGTTGCCCAGGGAGGTTGTGGCTGCTCCCTACCTGGAGGTGTTCAAGGCCAGGTTGGATGAGGCCTTGAGTGCCCTGTGCTAGTGGGAGGTGTCCCTGCCTATGGCAGGGGTTGGAATTGGATGATCCTTGAGGTCAATTCCAACCTTCCCATTCTATGATTCTATGAAACCTGAGCAGGGGATGTTGAGATTGGACATCAGGAGGAAGTTCTTTACAGTGAGAGTGGAAAGATACAGGAACAGGTTACCCAGAGATGTGATTGAGGCCCCATCCCTGGAGACATTCAGACTCAGACTTGATCTTGCCTTGGGCAGCCTGATACAGTTGGGGGTGTCCCTGCTGCCTGCAGGGTGGGTGGAAAAGATGCCCTCTGAGGGTCCCTTCCAACTCGATGTGAATCTGTGAGACAAAGTACAGTCACCAGTATCTGTTTGCTGCTCTGCTGGGGCACTCACCAGGGGAGCTGCCCATCCTCTGCCTGACTCCATCCCTGGTGGCAGGTGTCTACAAGCCTGTGTCCTTGAAGCCTGGCCAAGCCCTGGCGGTGGCTGTGCCCCTGCTGCTCACTCTCCGCGGTGCAGGGTGAGCCGCGGCAGGGGGCGTTGGGTCTTCCCCGCTCCTCCGAGCCACGCACCACATCCTCTGCCTACACAGTGACTCACCACCAGCTGTACCGTCCAGCACCTCTGCATCATCCTGGCACCAGCTCAGCCTCCGCTGCCACCGCTGCGCTGCCTTCTTCCCTGCCCTTGGCCTCAGGCACCTCTCATTCTCTGTTCCTCTTTAGTCCCCCAACCCTATATATGTGTATATATACATACACATCTATACACACACACATACATACACATATATATATGTCCTGTCCAGTTCTGGACCGTATTCATAGCCTCTTCATCTTTGCTTTGTCCCCACTCCTACCTTGATGCTCATCCTGGGTACCCCATGCCCATCTCATCATCCCAGCACCTTGCCACTCCAAAATGCTGCACCAAGAAGGAGAGAAGCCACTCCCCTGCTAGCAGGACAGCCCAGCCTCTTGGTGCTTTCAGAGAATCACAGGATCATTTTGGTTGGAAAAGACCTTTAAGATCATCAGTGCAAGCATTAACCCAGCACGGCCAGGTCACCACTAAGCCATGTCCCTCAGCACCACATCTACACAGCTTTGAAACCCTTCCAGAGTCAGGGACTCCACCACTGCCCTGAACAGTCTGTTCCAGGGTCTGACAACCTTTCCTGGCACTGGCAACGCTGTGGTTTGTTTGTGATGTGTGTGGCTGCACTGTCAACAGCCATGGCACTTTGGTGGCTCTGTTTCCAATTCATTTCACAATGTTCCCAAGTGGGATACAGTGGTGGCAGAAGTGGGGAGCCCTGGCCTGAAGCCATGTCATGGCAGACATCTTCCTGAAGAATCATAGAATTACAGAATGTCAGGGGCTAGAAGTGACCTCCAAAGCACATCCAGTCCAACCCCCCTGCCAGAGCAGGATCTCCTATAGCAAATCACACAGGAACACATCCAGGTGGGTTCTGAATAGCTCCAGAGAGGGAGACTCCACAATCACCCTGGGCAGCCTGTTCCAGTGCTCTGCCACCCTTACAGGGAAAAGAATCCCTTCTCGTGTTTGAATGAAACTTCCTATGCCTCAGCTTCCACCAGTGCCCCTTGTGCTGGCCTTGGGCATCACCCAGCAGAGCCTGGCTCCAGCCTCCTGGCACTCACCTGCACATCTTTATAACCATTGCTGAGGTCACCTCTCAGTCTCCTCTTCTCCAAGCAACACAGCCCCAGCTGCCTCAGC
This sequence comes from Eubucco bourcierii, assembly GCA_013396675.1. Lineage (NCBI taxonomy): Eukaryota > Metazoa > Chordata > Aves > Piciformes > Ramphastidae > Eubucco > Eubucco bourcierii. The sequence goes on along the minus strand of VWZE01015441.1, from coordinate 52,307 downwards.
CTCTCCTTGTAACAGAGCTGTTCCATTCCCTTCAGCATCTTTGTGGCTCTGTGCTGGACTCTCTCAAGCAGTTCTATGTCCCTCTTGAACTGAGGGGCCCAGAACTGCACACAGTACTCCAGATGCGTCCTCACCAGGGCAGAGCAGAGGGACAGGAGAACCCCTCTCGACCTGCTAACCACAGCTCTTCTAACGCACCCCAGAACAGCATCCTTTCCATTCCTGTGGACCCACAAACAATATTTGAGCCACTTAGTCCTTCACCTACTCCTACAGCTCCTTACTCTTCCAGTTCTTCCTGTATTCCCACCCACCTTGTCTGGTTGCCAGTCCCTGGCCCTTCTCCCCACGTCTTTGTGCCTGATCCTTATCACACTGAGGTGTCTTTTTCGGGAAGCAAAGCAAACCAATCATTTTGCAAAGCACTATGAAGTCCTTTGGCAGTAGGGAAGCCCTCCTGAATTACTGCATAAGAGTGCTGACAGAGTTTGTTATCATCGTAGAGCCACTGACCATGCAAATTCTCCATCAGGAGCTAGCTTGTCTATTTGGATTGGACTGCTGCAGTTTAAGACCAGTTTCTATTCAGAAGAAGAAGAAGAAGAAGATAAAATAATCCTAGAGATGTACCACAAAGAAAAAGTCCCTTCCTCCACCACCAAATTGTAGCTAATGGAGATCAAAGGCCTTCATTTTTTCTTGTAGTTTCAAGCTGAATAAATGTGGTTCATAAATAAAACAGTATCAGGCAAAGTGCTCCAAAACAAAATGTCATTTTCATAGCAAAATGTAATCATTCTATTCCCAAAACGCTGAGCTTGTGTCTTTGGAGCTTATCAATGTGAAAGTTTTTTAGGGGTTTTTTTTTCCCCTAGTCTGAGAAGTTTTCTCAGCCTGGTTGTAGTTCTGAGGTAGGGGCTTGCTTTTGGAGCAGAGGGGTATCCACTGCAATCTTTCCAACTGACTGCACAGCATTTTGGAGTCAGACTCAGCAGACCAAAGCCCTGCAGAGGGGGGGAGCTGCCACAGACCTGCAGCAGGACTGTGGGAAGGTAAGGATGGGGGGGCTGAATGAACCCACTTAGTCCCCAGTGTGTTGAGTTAAAGGCTGAACTCGATTGCTATAGAGGTCTTTTCCAGCTGACCCAGTTCTATGATTCTATTCCATGACTGTCACAGCTCACTCCCTTCTGGCTGGTGCTACCTTCATAGTGAGGATTTGCCTAAGGTCACTAAAACCTGCACTGGCCAGGTACATTCACAGCCAACCCCAAATATGTCATGCACCCTGGGGTTTAGTGAATTTACTTGCATTTACCAGATATCACTTGCTAAGACTCCTCCATGCCTGCTGCTCACCTGGGCATGTAGAAATGCCTGCTGGCGAGCCAGGAGTCCCATCTCTGGAGTCTCTGCTTCTGCCAATCCTCCCTTCCTCTCTCTCCAAAGCCAGACCTGCTCTTTGCAAGACTTCTTCATGCTCCAGCACTCACACACATTGCTGCCCAGACCTGGAGATGCTCCAAGTAAAGCGAGGGTAGCTGCTGCACAGCAGGCTGAAGACAGAGCCTAAGAGCCCAGATAAAAGCAAATTGCTACAAGCTTTTGCTTCCTGACAGACTTTGCATCTGCTGTTGAGGCTGCAGATTTACAAGACTGCCTTGTAATGTCTTTGCACAGCAGCCACCACATTTCCTCTGCCATGACAGGACTTTGCCAAGACTAAGATATGTCTTTCAACAAGTGCACTGATAGTCCTGTCTGGATGCTTAGCAAAGATTTATACCTCCTTGCTCATTTTAAGTCTTCAAGATCTTGGTGTGTCTGCCTTACTCGGTCATTGGTGAGAAAAATCATAGTCAAAGGATCATAGAATGCACTGGGTTGGCAGACACCTTTAAATGTCATCTAGTCTAACCCTCCTGCAGCAAGCAGGGACATTCCCCACTAGATCAGGTTGCTCAGAGCTCCTCCAAGCCTGACCTTGGATGTCTCCAAGGGTGGGACCTCTCTCACCTCCCCGGGCAGCAGTGTTGCACACAGTCCATGCTTGTAGGGGTACAGATTGCATCTCAAACCCACAACAACCACAGCCACAGCAGCTGTGCTGTGCTCTCCTTCACTAGGGCTGACTGAATGACCTATGCTTAGCTGCTGGTTGGTCCATACCTGGTGGATCACAGCCTCAGCCCCTGCCCTCCTCTTCTTCCTATTGACTAATAATAACAACCTCTTTGCGTGCTGTTTACTACCCACAGATATCTACTCCCAAAAAAACCCCAGAGGAAATAACATGAGGTGACCTGCCTTTTCTATTTAGAGACAGAAAAAAAAAAAAAAGAGATGATTCCCAGTAAGAAAACAGATAGATGTTTATCTGCTACAGCAGAAACGTTGAGTCGGGCTTTTGAAATTCCAAACGTGAAGTTTCCTTTGCTCGTGTCAAGGCTGTTTCATCTTCTCTCACAACCTACACCACCACCTCCTCTTTCTCATTATCTTCACCAAACTCCTTCCCTCATTCCTTGCTTGGCCTGGTTGCAAGTGAAGAAACTGCTTGGTCTCAGCCAGGGCACCAGGGACAATGCAACTGCCTCTGGAGCTTTTCTTTGGCCTGTGGTCCTGATTCTGCTCTTCAAGTTTGTGATAGAAAACTGATGCAGCTCCATGGATCTGGAGTACTGGATCCAGTTCTGAGCTCATCAGTTCAAGAAAATTGGTGAGAGGCCAGCAGAGGCTACAAAGATGGGCCTGGAGCATCTCTGTGAAAAGAAGAGGCTGAGAGCCCTGGAGGTGCTGATTCTGGAGAAGAGCAGCCCTAGAGGGGATCTGAGCAATGCTCAGCAACAGCTAAAGGGTAGCAGGCAAGAGAATGGGGCCAGGATCTTCAGTGGTGTCCAGCAACAGGGCAAGGGGCAATGGGCACAAACTGGAACCCAGGAGGTTCCATCTGAACAGAAGCTGAAACTTAGTTGGTGTGAGGGTGCTGGAGGCCTGGAGCAGGCTGCCCAGAGAGGTTGTGGAGTCTCCTTCTCCAGAGAGATTCCAAACCAGCCTGGGCATTGTGATCATGGTCAAGCTGCTGTGAGTGCCCTGCTTTTGTGAGTGGGTTGGACTGGATGATTTCCAGAGGTCACTTCCAAACCCCACCACAGTGGGATTCTGTGATTCTGTGATTCTGTGACCTCACTTGTTCAGAGCATCTGGCAAAAGCTTTGGAGAGACACAGACTGTCTCTGTTCTGTCAGTTCTGCACCACTGGTCTCAGGTTTTGGAAGTGTAAAATGGTAGAAATCAGGCAGATCTTTCTTGTGAAGGATTGCAGCTCTGAGGTAGAAAAGGGTTACAGTTAGGTACATTGCAATAGACCCAAAGACATTAGCAGGCCCTTCTGTTCAGGTTCAAATATTTCTCTTCCCAAAGCACTGACAGAAGAAGGAAACAAGTGCAGGGCAAGTGTTGTTGGTTTCTCTTGCAATGGAGTCATTCACCTCCCTTCCAGCCTCTTCCTTTTGGCCTCAGAAACTCCAGACAAAGTCACAGAATCACAGAACATTAAAGGTTGGAAGGGACTTCCAGAGATCACCCAGTCCAACCCCCCCACCAAGACAGCATCCCCACAGGGCAGTCTGCACAGGAATGCATCCAAACGAGTTCTGAAAGTCCCCAGAGAAGGAGACTCCACAACCTCTCTGGGCAGCCTGCTCCAGGGCTCTGCCACCCTCACTCTAAAGAAGTTTCTCCTCATGTTGAGGTGGGACCTTCTCTGTTCCAGTTTGTAGCTGCTGCTCCTTGGCTTATTGGTACTGACCACCCAAAAGAGATTGGCCTCAGCCACTGACCCCCACCCCCCCAGAGATTTATAGACATTGATGAGATCTCCTCTCAGCCTTCTCTTCTGCACACTAAACAGCCCCAGGGCTCTCAGTCTCTCTCCATAGGGAGATGCTCAAGTCCCCCACTCATCCTCGTAGCTCTCCACTGGACTCTCTCCAGCAGATCCCTGTCTCTCCTGAACTGGGGAGCCCAAAATTGGACACACTCAATATTCCCTTCTCTAAAATTATTCTCCACTCTCAGGGGATGCCAAGAGATGCCAAGGCTGTTTGGCTGCCCAACCTCCCACCAGAGCCACTGGGGAAAGTGGGACAGAGAGGGTGACACAGCACTGGTCAGGTGGGACAGCTGTGGCAGAGCCCAGACACAAAACCAGATTTCCTTTCAGTTTGGGTTTTACCCACAGCCCAACCCCCTCTAGAAACAGCTCAAACAAAACAAACCAGAGCAAATCATCTTGTCAAGACACATCCTGAAACTGCCTCCTTACGTTTAGCAGTGGCCACAGAGAACTGGGGTATTTTTGTGCCCGAGTGGGTGCCTCTGACTTCTGATTCTTTGCTGTGTTTGGGTTTTCTGTTTTGTTGTGGTGTGTTTTGCTTTTTTTTTTTTTTTTAATTTTTTTCACCCAGAGCACTCTTTGAAGCTGCTGGTTGCACTTTCCCACCCTGCATGTTCTGAGAAACATCCTCTGTGACAATTTTTTCCTGCTAAGCAGCTGCACAGCAGCAGTGGCAGGAGCCAGCATAGGATTTGGGGTCTAGAAAATACCTCTGCTGAGAGAGATCTGAGCCATTTGGTTTATTTGTTTGTTAAAACTAATGAAAGAAGGGTGTTTGTGCCTGCTCCATGTGAACTTAAGAAGAGAAAAGGAAACTTTTGATCAGTTGAAATGAGAGTTCATGACAGATGAGGTGGGAAAGAACAAACAAACAAACAAGCAAGCTGCAAGGCTTTTGTCTTTTCTGTCATTCTACTCTGCCCCTCTGCTCTGCCCTGGTCAGGCCATCCTGGAGCACTGGGTCTAGTTCTGGGCTCCCCAGTTCAGGAAGGACAAGGAACTGCTTGAGAGGGTTACAAAGATAAGGAGGGGACTGAAATATCTCTTGTGAGGAAAGGCTGAGGGACTTGGGGCTTTTGAGCCTGGAGGAGAGAAGACTGAGGGGAGGTATATCTGGCAGGGGGGCTGGATCAGATGATCTTTCAAGGTCTCTTCCAGCCCCAGACATTCTGTGATCCTATGATTCTGTTATCCTATCATTCTATGGCTCTATGGTTTTATGATTCTATGGTTCTATGATTCTGTGATCCTATGATTCTATGATTCCATGATTCCATGATTCTATGATTCTATGGTTCTATGATTCCATGATTCCATGATTCCATGATTCTATGATTCTATGGTTCCATGATTCCATGATTCCATGATTCTATGGTTCCATGGTTCCATGATCCCATGATTCTACAACTCCAGGATTCCATGATTCTGTGATTCTATGATTCCATGATTCTATTATTCCATGATTCCATGATTCTATGGTTCCATGGTTCCATGATTCTATGATTCTGTGGTTCTATGATTCTGTGATTCTATGATTCTACGATTCCATGATTCTATTATTCCATGATTCCATGATTCTATGATTCTATGGTTCCATGATTCCATGATTCTATGATTCTATGGTTCCATGATTCTATGATTCCATGATTCTGTGATTCTATGATTCTATGATTCCATGATTCTATTATTCCATGATTCCATGATTCTATGATTCTATGGTTCCATGGTTCCATGATTCCATGATTCTATGATTCTGTGGTTCCATGATTCTATGATTCTATGATTCTGTGATTCCATGATTCTATTATTCCATGATTCCAAGATTCTCTATCAATACTGAAAGGATGTGTGTCAGGAGGATGGGGCCAGGCTTTTGTGAAGTGGTGCCCAGTGACAGGACAAGAGGTTGTTGGCACAAACTTGAGCACAGAAAGTTCCATCTAAACACAAGAAAGAACTTCTTTGCTTTGAGGGTGGCAGAGCATCGGAACAGGCTGCTCAGAGAAGTGGTGCAGTCTCCATCTCTGGAGCCATTCAGAATTTGCCTGGACACCTTCCTGCACAACTTGCTCTGGATGACCCTGCTCTGGCAGTAAGGTTGGACAGGATGATCTCCAGAGGTTCCTTCCAAGCCCTACCATTCTGTGATTCTCTCTGACTCTGGCAACCCTACAGAAAGGAGGAGCCAATCCATGGGACAGAAGTTAGTTCATCACTGGCACAACTCCTTGAAAGAAATGGCAGGTCCAGCATGACTTGAAGCCTTTGACATGAGAGCTTGCTGCCTTTTCAAATGAAATCTTCCAGCTGAGTTGAGTTTCCTGGCTCAGTTGTACTCAATAAGGTGATTCCTAAGGAATTCAGGAGGAGAATTGCCACTGATGGATCTTGGATGACAGAATTGGCTCAGTAGGTGAGACACAGCCTTTAGAAATGCACCCAGCAAAAATACTCACATTTGTTTATTTACACTAAAAATTGCTGTCCTTCAAGACAATTTTTCTGCAGCAGAAATATATCTCTAATGTTGTTCACCCTTCATGGGTGAATGGCTGAGAGCAGCCCTGAGGAACAGGCCCTGGGGGTCTGGGGTGATGAAAAGCTCAACCTGNGTGAGGACAGGCTGAGAGAGTTGGGGCTGTGCAGCCTGGAGAGGAGAAGGCTTCCAGGAGAGCTTGGAGTACCCTTCCAGGATCTGAAGGGGGCTCCAGGAAGGCTGGAGAGGGACTATTGACAAGGGCTTGGAATGACAGAACAAGGGGAATGGGTTTGAAGTGGCAGAGGGAAGATTGAAACTGGATGTTAGGAGGAAGTTGTTTGCAGGGTGGTGAGACACTGGCACAGGTTGCCCAGGGAGGTTGTGGAGCACAGAATCAAAGATCACATTGGGTGATTCTGTGCTCCACAACCTCCCTGGAAGTGTTCAAGGCCAGGTTGGATGAGGGCTTGAGTGACCTGTGCTAGTGGAAGGTGTCCCTGCCTATGGCAGGGGTTTGGAACTGGATGAGTTTTGAGATCCTTTACAACCTTACCATTCTATGATTCATCTCACTCCTGTTTTCATTCCTCTGTTATTTGACTGTGAGGAATTCAAGGCTGAGCCTCTCTCTTGCAGGCACACCACACTGACATGCATGCAAGCAACCTGAGCTACCAAGTGCTTAGTGAGCTACTTGTCTAGATGTAGAAATGACCCAGTTTCTGCTATCCACTGGAAGGAGCTGCTGGTAATCATTAAGAGCAAACAACCCTAGAGTCACTATTTTGCCAGTGTCTTTAAACCCTGAGATAACAAAAGATGTAGGCTTACCAGTACAGGTTAGGAGGTGATCTGCTGGGGAGCAGCCCCATGGAGAGGGGTCTGGGAATCCTGCTGGATAACAAATTGCCCATGGCACAGCAATGTGCCCTGGTGGCCAAGAGGGCCAATGGGATCCTGGGGTGCATTAAGAAGAGTGTGTGGAGCAGATCAAGGGAGGTTCTCCTCTGCCTCTACTCTGCCCTGGTGAGACCTCTTCTTGAGTACTGCCTTTTGATTTGGGCTCCCCAGTTGAAGAGGGACAGGGATCTGCTGGAAAGGGTCCAGTGGAGGGCTTTGAGGACGATGAGGGGACTGAGCACTGCCTGGTGAGGAGAGGCTGAGGGACCTGGGGCTGCTTAGTCTGGAGAAGACTGATAGTGGATTGAATCAATGTTTATAACTATCTGAGGGCTGGGGGTCAGGAGGGGGGGACAGGCTCTGCTCATTGCTCTCTGGGATAGGACAAGGAGCAATGGATGGAAGCTGCAGCACAGGAGGTTCCAGCTCAACACAAAGGGCAACTTCTTTCCTGGAAGGGTCCCAGAGCCCTGGCACAGGCTACCCAAAGACATTGTGGAGTCTCCTTCTGTGGAGTCTTTCAAGGCCTGTCTGGATGTGTTCCTGTGTGCCCTGATCTGGATTGTCTGATCCTGCTGTGGCAGGGGGGTTGGACTGGATGATCTCTCTGGGTCCCTTCCAACCCCTGACATCCTGGGGTCCTGTGATCCTGTCTACTCCGTGCCTGCACCGTCCATAGATCTCCCACCATAAGAAAGAGAATCCCTGATTTTTGTCCTCCAGGTGGGTATTCAAGGCTGTCACTATGCTAACAAGACTCTAACCAAGTTGAAAGCTTGGGAGGTGAGAGGGGCCAATAAACCAGTTTGTTTTCACTTAGAATGGGGAGCAGAGAGCTGTCTCTTTTCAACCAGGTGCCCGATAGCAAATTGCATTGTCAACCAATCCATTCTCAGCAGACACAAGTCTATAGATAGCAATTCAAAATGCTTAAACTTTGTTGTTTTGGGGCTTTATTACTCCCCTTTTTTTTTTTTTAGGACTCCATGAAACCCCTGAAAACTAGGTGAGATGTATGGTGTGGTCTGGAAATCGTGAGCAGCTCTGTGGTTTTGCTTGGGTTTGTACTGAAACTAGGTCCAAAGTTTTTTCGGGGTTTTGTTCTTTGTCTTTTTGTTTTCTAGCTGATCTTTACCTGAAGATTTTGAATTCATTCATACCTGAAACTGAGAGTGAAATTGAGGGGACATGAACCTACAGAGTCTAAAAGAAGGTAAAAGGGTTTGCCCAAAACCGCAGGTCAGGTTTGGTGAGTGAGCTTAGCACCGCTTCAGGTTGCTCTGAGTGATGTTTGATGCTGACTCAGTGAACCACAGCTGCTGCCTTGTGGACCTTGCCACTCCTGGGCTACTTGTGAATTGTCATAGAATCACAGAATCACCCACTCATGAGAATCATTTTGGTTCAAAAAGTCCTTTAAGTTCCAATTGTTCTCTAACTCTACCAAGTCTGGTGCTAAGCCACATCCTTCAGCACCATCTCTCTGCCATATCTTTTCAGCACTCCCCCTGGAGAGTCTTTTCCTATGTTTGAGAGCCCTTTCAGTGAGAAGCTGCTGTAGGAACACATATGTACCCAAGTGCTGGTGTTTTCAAGGGAACACCTTTGAAGGCATGGCTGATCCTATCATAGAATATCATAGAATGGTAAGGTTGGAAGGGACCTCAAGGATCAGCCAGTTCCAACCCCCTGACATAGGCAGGGACACCTCCCACTAGCACAGGTCACTCAAGGCCTTCTCCAACCTGGCCTTGAACACCTCCAGGGAGGGAGCAGCCACAACCTCCCTGGGCAACCTGTGCCAGTGTCTCACCACCCTCACTGCAAACAACTTCCTCCTAACATCCAGTCTAAATCTCCCCTCTGCCAGCTTAAACCCACCACACTGCTCTTGCTGCAGCCCAGCACTCAGTTGCTGCCTGGGCTGCACTCACACTGCACCTCAGACCCCCAGGACCTGTTCCTCAGGGCTGCTCTCAGCCATTCCCCACCCACCCTGGAGTTGTGCTTGGCATTGTGCCTACCCAGGTGCAGGACCTTACACTTGACCTTGTTGAATCTCATGAGGTTGGCCTGGGCACAGCTCTGCAGCCTGTGCAGGTCCCTCTGGATGGATCCCTGCCCTCTAGCAAGTGACTGTGCCACACAGCTTGGTGCCAGCTGCACACTTGCTGAGGCTGCACTGATTCCTCTGTCCATGGCACTGACAAAGATGTCAAACAGCACTGGTGCCAGCACTGACCCCTGAGGGACGCCACTTGGCACTGGTCTCCAGATGGACATTGTGACCTTGCTCACCACTCTCTGTGTGCCACCATCCAGCCAATTCCTTACCCAGCAGTGCCCCACCCATCCAGTCCATGTTTTTCCAGCTTGGTGCCCAGGATGCCATGTGGGGCAGAGTCAAATGCCTTACTCAGGTCCAGGCAGATGACAACAGTTGCCCTTCTCTTGTCCACTGTCACTGTGACTTCATCATAAAAAGCCACCAAATTAGTCAGGCAGGATTTGCCCTTGGTGAAGCCATTGATTCCCAATCCTGGTGCATTGTGCTTGTTTGGTGGCTGCCACCCTCAGGAGAGTGATCTCAAAAGGTGGAGGTGATTTTTCACAAGAATCACAATGATTAACCTCCCAGCCCTCTGCCTGCTAATGAACCTCTTGCTCCTATTACAAGGCCCCACAGTCATTTCTCCTGCCTTTAGCTGGAGGAAAAGTATCTAGACCAAACAACTTGTTTAGGCTGTTACTCTTATCCTTCCATTAATAGGGGCTGGGGACACAAACACTACTGAACTGCTTCACCCCACCTAATTAAGCTATTTTAAGCCAGGATGAATCATTTACCAAGAAAGCATGGTCTGGCTTACACAGATTCCTGCCTCCTGACTTGGCCTGAGGAGCTGGGAAGCATTTCACCCAACATCTTTGTGAAGCTCTGGCCCCTTGTCAAGGAGCTGAGCTTGAGACAAGTGGAAAAGACCTCTGAAAACCAGCTGCAGAGAAATGCTGATCCAGATTTGTGAATGAGCACAAATGTCAATCAGCATCACCGTAAATGGCACAGGACTGGGATCCCAACAGCTCTCCTCAGGGATGCTGGCTGCAGCCAAGTGTTGCACTGCACCAAAGAGGGATTTTTGTCTTTGTTAAGGGGGACTAGAGGGCAGCTACTGACTGCAGGTGGCCCAGGCTCAGGCTCATACCCAAAAGCCACCAGCAGCATCAAGCTGACCTGGTGTTAATTGCTGTGAATAAAAAGCTCTAGAGGACTTTCATCACATAATGCTTGTTCAAACAGGATTCTTGCATCCTTCTTAGGATTTCTCCCAATTCCACATCTGGAGAGAGTCTCTGATGGCCCTGAGCAGACAGAGTTTATTCCCTTTAACTATTGATTTCCTGAGTGGATTTTGATGGATCATTAAGCTGAGATGCTTTTGGCTGCAGCTTTTCTGTGTGTGCTCAACATAGAATCATAGAATCATATGATCATAGGATCATAGGGTCATAGGATCATAGAATCATAGGGTCATAGAATCATAGAATCATAGGGTCATAGAATCATAGGATCATAGAATCATAGGGTCATAGGATCATAGAATCATAGGGTCATAGAATCATAGGATCATAGGGTCATAGGGTCATAGGATCATAGAATCATAGGGTCATAGAATCATAGGGTCATAGAATCATAGAATCATAGGGTCATAGAATCATAGGGTCATAGAATCATAGGGTCATAGAATCATAGGATCATAGGGTCATAGAATCATAGGGTCATAGAATCATAGGGTCATAGAATCATAGGGTCATAGAATCATAGGGTCATAGAATCATAGGATCATAGGGTCATAGAATCATAGGGTCATAGAATCATAGGGTCATAGAATCATAGGGTCATAGAATCATAGGGTCATAGGGTCATAGAATCATAGGATCATAGAATCATAGAATCATAGGGTCATAGAATCATAGAATCATAGGGTCATAGAATCATAGAATCATAGGGTCATAGAATCATAGGGTCATAGAATCATAGAATAGTAAGGTTGGAAGGGACCTCAAGGATCATCTAACTCCAAGCCCTGCCATAGACAGGAACACCTCCCACTGGCATGCTCAGGCTCATGAGCCATGTCACACCAACTCTGCCAAGGCCTGGAGTCCTCTTCAGGTGGGAACCAGCACCTAAAGAGGATCCCCAGACTGGAGTGTACAAGACCACCAAGACTGCAGAGAGGCACTTTCAGATGGTTCATTACTCACCTTTGATACTGAGAAGAAACACTAACACTGAGACTCACCTTATCTAGGTGCTGTGAGGCTAACCCCATCTGAGCCAGAGATGACCTAAGGTATCTCTGGTACCTCATGCAGCTAACTCTATCACACATCCTCCAGCAGGACCTTTGCAGGCTCTTCCCTTCCTTGCACTGCAGGGATGGCAAAAATAAACAACTTCACAGTTGCTTCCCTTGAGAAGAGTAGTGATGGAGGTTTACTATTTTAAGAAAGGTGAATTACTGAAGCCTTGCAGCTTGCCAGAATTATAAATACACTTTCACACTGCATTCCTGCTCTTCCTGTGATCCATAGGCTGCACTTGGAGCTAAGCTGTGGCTTTGGCTCTTTGCTGGTTCTTGTCTTATTTCCCAACAGGTTTAGTGCAGGAAGACCAAGCTGAGCAGAGTGCATATTCCCCCTCTGTGTAGGACACAGGGAGATTTAGTAGCTGTCAAATGCAGAATGTGAGCCTTTTGTGTGGTCTTCATTTCTTATCTGGATACATCATGCTGCCAGCTAAATTCAATCATGGTGCAATTCTACTCTTCTGGTGAAGTTTAACCAGAAATAATGTGGTCTCTATGAAGGTTTCATTGCTTTCCTCCTGACCTTCAGATGGCTCATCTCTCTTCTATCAAAAGCTTTCAACACACTCCTCCAGCACAAGGAACACAAATAATAGCTTTTGACATAAATCACACTTACCCATTCAGGATTCCTCTTCATGACCAATTACTAAAAGTTTCATATTCATACAGAGGAAAATTCTTATTATTACAGCCTGCCATTTGCAGAGCAATGGCCTTCCTAACCTAGACCCTTCTGTCTCTGTCTCAAAGACACTTGAGATGCCCTTTCCCTCCAAGAGGCACTGTCATCATTTCCATAGCCATTGTTCCACTGCACCCCCAGGTGTCCCCATGCCTCTTTCTTTTCCTTAGGTGGAATGGGAGGGCCACGAGGAGATGCAAAACACAGCTTGAGTCTGATCCCATCCCACAGCTCAGACCTCATCTGCTGCCCTTTGTTTGTCTCATCAGTGTTGTTATTTTCCAGGTTTTCCAGGTAAAACCACATGCCCTGTTCCTGAATAGCAGGTCAGACTACAGGACCTAAAGGCCACTTTCTGTAGTGGCAGGGGCAATTAATTACTGCCAGATGATATTTTAAAAATATTAATAGACTTTATTATTATTAAATATTCAGAACTGGCAGCACCCTGATCACCAAAATAATAATAGTGACAGGTTCTTGCATCATTATGGAAACTATATACAGGTTATAATAGGATCTAGAAATAGCTATTAAATATATCTATGAATTGAACTCGACTAAAGTGGCAGAGAAAGCTTTGCAGTCAGTGCACTGCTTGCAGTCAGTACTCCGCTTGCTCACTGGATGGATGCAAGGAGCAACTTTCTGCTTCTGGCAGAAGGCAATCAATGATTCCAAGAGGCTTTTGGTATTTACTCACCAAAATATTATCTGACAGTCCCCAAAGCTCGTGGCAGGGTTGCTGTCGGTAGCTGTCAGAGGCTTTAGAGTTTCCCCAGGCTTCTGGGCGCTGGAGAAAGGAGCCAGACGATCTCTGACCTGTTCCTGGCTCTCTGGATGATTTGTGTTCCCTCCAGGGCTTCCCCCTGGGCAGAAGGCTTTCAGGTGCAGGCAGATGCCTTGCGGTGTGCAGTCTGGGCACGGTGTCACGCCGGCTGTGCAGGCCGAACGCGTGACAGGGATCAGAGCTCAGCTCAGGGTCAGTGAGGCAGCAGGCAGGGATGCAGCAGCAGACACACCTTGGAATGGCAAAACACACACACTGCTCCCTGCTCATCTCCTTTTATCCAATACAACCTGAGACCAATGGGCCTTTGGCCACAGGATAGCCAATCCAATGGCAGTTAGCCAAGATGTGACCATATTGGGTGAAGCCAGAGGCTTGCTTTACCCTTTTTTGGGCAGAACACAGCCTTGCACAAGGCAACCCTGGGCACCTTGGTTACCACAGTCTCTGGGCAGGCCACAGACACCAGACTCAGTGGCTCCAGATTCTTTGTCCTTTTTCCTGCAGTTGCTCTCCCCAAAACAGAAGGAGGGAGAGCAGAAAAACACACCTGGGCAAACCAGGACATGCACAAGCCTAATTTGGCCTGCATAAGCCTACCATGACACCTACTGACTTGAAATCTCTTATGCACGTTGAGTGCTTGCAGAGAGGCACCGACAGCTTCTGATGCTTCATTACTTGTTTTTAACAGGGAGGTGGAAGGGAAACACCAACACTGAGCCGCCTTAAACAGGTGCTGTGAGGAGCACAACACTACACACACTGAGTGTAAGATCCTTTTCTGTGGCATCCTGATTGTCTGACAGTCGTAAGTGTATGTCTGCATACAGCTGGTTCCAGTGCCACTTCCCCTCACGCAGCACATGGTCACAGAGTGCTCCCTGCAGACCTCATTCAAAGTCCAGCATGGAATGGAGCCATTCTCTTCATTCCCACAGATTTCAGTGCTCAGGCTTGTTTCTTCCTGCTGCATATATCCATTTATTAGAAATTCCTCCTACTGACCCCAAACCACCTCATGGATTTGCTCAGGACAAGATTTCCAGGTGTGTCCAGAGAGCCATACTCAGCCCAGCAAGTGTAAACATCTTTTTTTTTTTTTTTTCTCTCTCTTAATGAACCTGAAATTGCTCCAATCCTCTTTCTTTTGAATTTAGACCCCAGAGGAGGCATCAGAGTCTGACTATATTTCTGAATGGCTCATATTTTTTTTAATTGTGGTGGCTTGAACCATACTGAAATAGCCTGGTTTTGAGGAAGTGATGTGACCTTTTGCTGGAAATGAAGATCCTCCTGGATTTAAGGCATCTGAAATCTCCAGACATGCCTTCTTCTAAAAAAAAAAACAAAACTCTGGTCTAGTCTTGGCTTAGTTTATTTAAGCTTTGCTTTGTGATTCATACATTACCTTCTTCACCTTACCTCCAAGGTGCCCATCAGAATACAGGAGAGTTTAGTAGCCAGGAAAGAACTTTTCCACTTCGTTTGGTTCTTACCAGCAAATGTAGCTGAAAGATACCCAAGGGGTAATGCTTTTAAACTGGAGCAGGATAGATTTAGATTGGAGATTAGGAAGAAGTTCTTTAGTGTGAGGGTGTTGGAACACTGGAACAAGCTGCCCAGAGAGATGCTGAAGGCTCCATCCCCAGAGACATTCAAGGTCAGGCTTGATGGGGCTCTGAGTAACCTGCTTTAGTTGGGGATGTCCCTGCTTATTGCAGGGGGGATGTGTGGACTATACAACACTTATTACATTTATTTCACACTATTTCACAGTATCACCAGGGTTGGAAGAGACCTCAAAGCTCATCAAGTCCAACCCATTACCACAGACCTCAAGACCAGACCATGGCACCAAGTGCCACATCCAAACCCTCCTTGAACACCTCCAGGGACGCTGACTCCACCACCTCCCTGGGCAGCCCATTCCAGCAGTCAATGACTCTCTCAGGCAACAACTTTCTCCTCACCTCCAGCCTAAACTTCCCCTGGCACAACTTGAGACTGTGTCCTCTTGTTCTGCTGCTGCTTGCCTGAGAGAAGAAAGCAACCTCCTCCTGGCTACAACCACCCTTCAGGTAGCTGGAGACAGCAAGAAGGTCTCCCCTGAGCCTCCTCTTCTCCAGGCTAACCAATCCCAGCTCCCTCAGCCTCTCTCCATAGGGCTGTGCTCCAGGCCTCTCCCCAGCCTCGTTGCCCTTCTCTGGACACACTCAAGCACCTCAATGTCCTTAAATTGAGGGGCCCAGAACTGGACACAGGACTCAAGGTGTGGCCTAAGCAGTGCAGAGTCCAGGAGGAGAATGAGCTCCCTGCTCCTGCTGGCCACACTCTTGCTGATGCAGACCAGGATGCCATTGGCCTTCTTGGCCACCTGGGCACACTGCTGGCTCATTTAAATCTCCCTTCCAACTCAGTGCATTCTATGCTTCTGTGGTTTCCCAAGGAAGCAGGCAGCTCCTTTCTTCAGGGAAGGTGCTGTTTGGAGAGAACTGCTCCTGTTTGGGCAGTGAAAATCACTCCCACTGAACAAATGCACTCTCTGGCAGACCTGTGGAAGTTATTTCCCTTTTATAACTGTCCCATTTGTCCAGCTTTGGTACTGCATTTTATTCTCCATTCTAACACCTCTATTTTCTACCTGTACCTTAAAAGAGATGAATGGTTCACATCACTTACAATATAAAAAGATGGTTTTCAGCCCCTGTAGCAAATTTTCACCTAATTTAATATACCTGCTTTTCTACTGCCTTACAAGACTGAGTGATATAATTATCTTGAACAGGGAAGATGGTTGCTCAGCACAAATAAATGCTCTGTAGCCTCCCAAGGAGGTACTTAATGTGCAATGGCAGCTCTAACCTTTCTCCTTTTGTCTTATTTTCTTCCCATTTGATGTCTATTTTTATATAGTAATTTTATTGGAGAAAGAAAATGAGGAAAGGACATTTCTGTTCTTGGAAACCTTCCCATACACTGCAGGAATGGAAGGCTTGGATGAAAGATAAGACACTGAGGTCGTGGGATGTGTCCAGAGAAGAGCAGCAAGGTTGGTGAGGGGTCTGGAGGGCAGGATTTATGAGGAGGAGATCAGAGAGCTGGGGTTGTTTAGTCTGGAGAAGAGAAGGCTGAGAGGAGATCTTATTGCTCTCTATGATTGCCTAAAAGGAGGTTGAAATTTCATAGAATCATAGAGTGGTTTAGGTTGGAAGGGACCTCAAAGCTCAGCCAGTTCCAAACCACCACCACCACCACTCAGGGACACCTCCCACTAGCACAGGTCACTCAAGACCTCATCCAACCTGCCCTTGAACAC
>VWZE01015441.1:4348-32738 GCA_013396675.1 Eubucco bourcierii | reverse complement strand
TCTTAACTTCCAGCTGGCTGAGCCTAGTCTGGGTGATTTTACAAAGTGGGGGGGGGCAGGGAACTCCCAAACCATCACACCCATCAAGGATAAAACCAGAAACGTTTGAAGGCACCAAGACACTTCACCCCTGTGGATTTCATGGCAGCTAGGCACATACATATCTTCAAGAACTGGCCATTACAGTCTTTCAGAAAGCTTTTCATTCCTCAGGGGCTTCAGTCTGGAGTGAATTTCTGTTGAGCACTTGAAGGGGTCCTCAGCAAGTTTATTTCTTTTCAGCTAACTAAATATTAAGAGAAGGCTGGATTATTTTGTGGTTTCCTACTGGAGAGTGTCACTTGCAAGATCTACCAAGATACACTTAAGCTTGCTGGGTTTGTAGATCACTTCTTGTCTCCCTATTTGTCCTCTTGTGCAAAACTCCCTTGCTGCAGAGGACACAGAGTGTTTCAATGCACATAGAGGGCAAGCAGCTGCTATTTAACCTCTTGAACTGGAGCTTGTGAAAAGTGATGCAACGTTGTTCAGAAAGCAGTGAGCTGTGCTCTGGAAACCAGGTATGATCAGGTCGTGTGATAGGGTTTGGGTCATGGTGTTGGCAGAGAGTAACAGAGCGCTGCACAAAAGTCACGTTTGAAAGTGTGTTACCACCTACAAGCCAGGCTGCACAGCTACACTATCCCAACAATACCACTTTAAGCCATTAAAGAGGCTTTGTGCAGTGGTTTATTTACTGCTTAGGACAAAGACTCCACTCATTCTGCAGCGCTGCCCTATCTCCTGGCTGGCTTTCCAGCACAGATGTCTTAGCTGAGCAGTATTTCACTTCCACATGTCCAGATAGTTCACACATCACAACAGAGGAATCATTCACAAGAGCTGCTGTTAGCTGAATCAGTCCTAGGTGTTTGCCTTTGCTGCCTTGAACACCTCAAAGCATGACAGCACTGCATGGGTGGGTGCTCTGTGCTCCTATTGCCTGTACTGAGTTCAGTATGGGGGCACCCACCGTAAGAAGGGCATTGAGGGGTTGGAGTGGTTCCAGAGATAGACAACAAAGCTGGGGGAGGGTCTGGAGAACAGGGCTGGTCAGGAGCAGCTGAGGGAGCTGGGAGTATTTAGTCTTGAGTAAAGGAGGCTGAGAAGAGACCTCATTGCTCTTTACAACTCCCTGGAAGGAGGTTGGATGGGGGTAGGGCTCAGTTCCTTCTCCCAAGCAACAAGTGATAGGATGAGAGGAAATAACCTCAAGTTGTGCCAGGAGAGGTTTAAATTGAATATTAGAAAACATTTCTTTCCTGCAAGAGTGGTCAGGCATTGGAACAGACTGCTCAAGGAGGTGGTGGAGTCACCATAGCTGAAGGTGTTAAAATATGTGCAGACATGGCACTTGGGGACATGGTTTAATGGCCATGGTGGTGTTTGCTTGATGGTTGGACTCCATGATCCTTCAGATCTCTTCCAACTAAAATGATTCCTTGAGTCTATGACAGCATTGGGGATCTCTATGCTCTGCTTCCCAAAAGATGAGTTTGCTGCTCTGCAGGAGTGGCTGACTTAAGGGGTCAAATAAACGTTCACAGGCCAGACTGTGTAAATCCTTCTCTTGCAAAGCAAGATTAATTCCCAGCACAAATTAAGGTAGGTGAGAACTACTGCTGCTAGCAGCTGCCCAGAATTTTTGATTCCATGAGGCAGTTAAGAATCTGCCTCATCCAGCCTGTCAGGCTTGAGGAACAGATTTCCTGACCAGGTGAGGCTGTTCTCTTATCCTTAAGGAGAGGAGGTTGCTTCCCTTTGCCTCTGACTAAAATAGATGGTGCCTGTTTCCACGGTGATAAGAGATGCTCTGAAAAACACTCTTTAGAGTCCTGTGTAGTGCTGTGCTATTGTGAGTTTGTTAAAGAGAGTAATAATAACAGTAAGGTGTCAAGACTCTGTGATGGCAGAGGTGTGAAGGGGAGCTGAATTAAAATAGAAAGGTTTGAGAGTCCCACAAGCCCAACTCAGAGGAACTGGAAGAATTACACTCAATAAATACCAGGTTTTCTGCCCTTCCCAAGGCACCTCTTGTTGCTCTTTACTGAAAGGAAGATGCTGAGCTGATGGACCATTGGCAAGACTCTGACTGGCCTCTCTGATGTCCTCATACCACCGCACTGGGAAGAGCTGGCAGCACTCCTAGGCATTGTGATCATGCTAGAGGAGTTAGCTGGCTTGCATAGGTACAAACCAAAAGAGGACACAACTTTCAGGAATGCCCAAGTGTCTTTTGGGTTGGCCTGGCCACAAAGCAAAAAGTCATCTCACACAGCAGATGCTGAGTTGGCAAGGATTTGTCCTTCCACACTGACATGAAGCAGGAATGCTTCTAGCTAAAAAAAGAAAATCTCATTTGAGCACTGTGAGAAGTCCCAAGGCTGGGTGAAGAGTCCCAGGTGAGGACAGAGAAGCCTGTGGGTAGGATCTCAGGGAGCATTAATTCATCAGCTGCAAATAAGCCAGGGGAGGGAGGTGAAGAGACCTCCTCTGTGGGTACCTCCTAACACTGCTTTCAGCTCCTCTGGTGTAACTTCTTTCTTCCTCTGCCTCCACCTAGACCTTGCATCCTGTATCAAAGATGTCTTCCTGACACGTGTTTTAATGAAACACTTCAGCAAAAATCTCACCCAACATCTCCAGACCTTGACAGGCAGGATCAACTCCAAGCCTGGGTGACATCTGAAGGGAGAGATCTGAGCTCTGGGACGCTGCTGGGAGCGAGAGGCTACTGCGTGCGGCAGCAAGGCAGAGCCGTGGGGTGAGCTGCTGCACCGGAGGGTAGCTGCGCCGGGTGTAAAATGAAAGCGGATTTGCATAGGTATCCATTTCACAGAAAGGAGAGCGGGGGAAGGAGGACTGATCTTGGTAACCACTCACCTTCTGACATCAGAAACCTCCGGTGCAGCGCGGGACTGCGTCGTGAGATCCCCCAGCAGGAACATGCAGCTCCTTCCCCTCTTCGCAGCTGCGTCCTGCCTCACGCCCCCAGCTCCCTCGCTCTTTGTACTACGAGTGATGAAGCTTTTTTTTTTTCCAGATCACATGAGGCAGGATGAAGGGGGAAAATCCTGCCAGGAGCAGATATGGGCTGCAACTTGAAGCCGATGAAGGGGAGCTACAGAGCAGTACCCTGAGAGCTATATAAGAATGTGCTCAGCGCAGGAGCGAGCAGTGTTTGAGGTGAAGGACTCCCATGAATCAGCCATGGATGTGAGCGAAGACACCGTTGCAAGGAGGCTTGGGGCCACTAACAAAACATGTTTGTATTTCATCATCACCACCCTTGTTGCATTGCTCGTCTTTGCCTTAGCCACCATCATGGTCTTAGTCATTCAGAAGACGGTAAGAAATTTCTTACTTTATTCTTTGGCCTTTTTGCCCCCTCCCCCTTCATTTCTTTCTGTCTTTTCTTTCTTTCTTTTCTTTCTTTCTTTCTTTGTTTTTCTTAATTTTTTTTGTTTCTTTTTTTTTTTTAATTATTATTTTTTAGCTTACTGCTCTCTAAAAATCATTCTGTAGCCAGAAAAAGAAACCCAGCTGCTGTCTCCTGCAGCAGCTGCTGAGGAGAGAAAGGTGGAAGAAAGAGGAAGAGAAAAGATCTTTCCAAAAACCCCCAAGATCCCCCTCCATGGGCAGCATTACTTTCTAACATGCAATTCCAGCTTGGTAAAGGCAAGTGGAAAGCTCAGAATTCAAGACACAAGCCACCCTCTGTCCTGCCTAGTTAGGAGGAGAGGTGAGGAGAAGCTGGATCAGTGCCTCAGCGCCTGCTGCATGGTTTTACATGTGTCTCCTGTCACTTCTTTGGGGAGCAACCACTGCCTGGTCTGGTGGTGTCTACGCCTGTTCATCTTCAATGCTGCCCACAACATGGCACATCTCTGTATGACACTGTGCTGGTGTCTCTTGAGAAGCAGTGTGATGTGGTGGTGGAGCAGAGCTCTCTTGAAGCAGTCCCAGAGTGGTTGACCACAGAATCACAGAATGTCAAGGGCTGGAAGGGACCTCCAAAGCTCATCTGGTCCAGTCCCCCTGCCAGAGCAGGATCACCCAGGAACACATTGAGGCAGGTCTTGAATATCTCCAGAGAGGGAGACTCCACAACCCCCCTGGGCAGTCTGTTCCAGTGCTCTGTCACCCTCACAGTGAAAAAATTCTTCCTGAGTTTCACACGGAACCTTCTGTGTCTCAGCTTCCACCCAGTGCCCCTTGTCCTGATTTGATATTGATGGGGGCAAAGTTGTTCACTGCTGCTCTCTCTTTTGTCAGCCCTGCTCTTGGGTGTAATTTTTTGCAGTGAAAGTAGAGTTATGACAAGGATGGCTGAGGGTATGTGGGGCAGGGTTCTCACACAAACAGTTCTCTCTGCCTGCAGATGTTCTATCCTTAGAGTGGGCTGCTCTCACCTGGGGTTAGTGGGGAGTCAGCAACAGAGCTACAGCTGGGGCAGAGCTGCAGGTGGCTGTGAATATAAAAATTGCTTTTCCAAACTTGCCAGGAACGCTGCCATGAACTTTGCCAGGGTAGAAGTTTTACAAGCCTTGAAATCTTGCAAAAAAATTGAAGTCCCGAAGCACCTCCACTACTATTCACAGAATGAAAGCACCACCATGGGGCTGCTGAAGGAAGCTGGCCATGAAAAACAAAATATTGCCTTTACAGCTCAGTATTTTCTCATACTGAATTTGCCCTCTTCACTCTGTGTGCTGTGCATGCACATTACCTAGAAATCAAACCAAGAAGGCCTGACTGATACTTGTAACAGAGAGGAGCCATTTACCTGAAATCAGTGTTCTTCCAAAAACTGAAGCAGTTAGGGCACAGTTAGAATGAGACATGGGGATTTTCAAGTGACAAATAGTAGGACACTAAGGGGAATCTTTAAAGTAAGGGCCTGGGTAATTACAGAATTGCCACTGCTCGCCTATATAATGAGGCTTTCATTTGTGCTTATTATGAAAGCAAGCATTAAATTACCTCTCCATCAGGAGAAACCCGGTCCCTCTAGTTGCCAGATGAACAATATTACTGAAAGAGTCAAGAATTTCATTTAAAAGAGTAATGGCATTATTGCAGCTGCTTTGGAAATGAGCTTGGCTGAGGGAGAAAGTAGGAAGCTGAAGTGTGTGAGAAACACAAATAAAATCCAGCAGCAATTTTACGCCGTGAGAGGAATTTGGCAGCAAAAGCATTAACTTGTGTTCTTGCTCTCAGGGAGCTGAAAGACCCCGAGTTCAGAAGCAGCACAGTTGTTTTCCATCTGTGACTGGGCTTGTATTTCCAGACCAGAGAACAAGTGTTGCTTCTGTGAGATCACAGAATTAACCAGATTGGAAAAGACCTTTGAGTTCTAGTGGGAGGCATCCTTGCCTCTGGTTGGGGGTTGGAACTAGATGATCTTTGAGGTCCAAACCATTCTAAGATTCTATGATCATCAAGTCCAACTTATATGCTCCTTGAGAAACTTCTGGGCTTGCTCCAAAACCCACTCCAGCAGCCCATGGTGACACTGCTGACAGTGTCAGGCCAAATACACACTCCTGTGGCAAACTCAGTTGTGATCCAGACCAGCATCAGGCATTGGAATGTGCTGCCCAGGGGCTGGTTGAGTCACCAACCCTGGATGTGTTTAAAAGTCGTTTGAATGTGGTGCTGGGGGTTATGGTTGAGGGTGAACCTTGTAGAGTAGGTTTCTAGGTTGGACTTGGTGATCCTGAGAGGCTTTACCAGCCTGAATGTTTCTGTGATTCTGTGATCTTGTATTGACTTTGGCAGCTCCAGGACAGGCTGTGTTTGGAGTGCTGTGGCTACTGAGTCCTGCTGCTGTAGGGATTTGAGTATCACCAATAAGCTTAGTTATTTTCTTTGTAACTTCTGAAGGAAGGGATAACTTTTTGTGTCATCCACCTCCTGGGGGGGATTCAGTTTCCTTTCTGTGTGGGTTATATGAGTGGTCTTTGGCCACAGAGGCAATGGTGTCAACTTCATGCCCTTCTTACGGTGAGCTGAGACCTTTATGCTCTTCTGTCCAAAGCAATATTAGAGGGTTTTAGGGACAGTGCAGGCCTTGTGATCCATAACACCTCCTGGGCAGGGGCATCCACAACCTCCCTGGGCAACCTGTTCCAGTGTCTCATTACCACCCCCCCCCCCACTGGAAAGAATTTCTTCCTAATCTCCAGTCTTAATCTCCCCTCTTGCAGCTTCAATCCATTACTTTTCATCCTATCACTACAAACCCCTTTGTCAAAAGTTCCTCCCCAGCATTCCTGTAGCCCCCTTTAGGTACTGGAAGGTTGCTCTAAGGTCTTTCTGGAGCCTTCTTTTCTCTGGGCTGAACACCCCCAGGTCTCTCAGCCTGTCCCCACAGGGGAGATTCTCTAGCCCTCTGGACTCTCTCCAACANCCACTGGAAAGAATTTCTTCCTAATCTCCAGTCTTAATCTCCCCTCTTGCAGCTTCAATCCATTACTTTTCATCCTATCACTACAAACCCCTTTGTCAAAAGTTCCTCCCCAGCATTCCTGTAGCCCCCTTTAGGTACTGGAAGGTTGCTCTAAGGTCTTTCTGGAGCCTTCTTTTCTCTGGGCTGAACACCCCCAGGTCTCTCAGCCTGTCCCCACAGGGGAGATTCTCTAGCCCTCTGGACTCTCTCCAACACTGTCATCTCCTTCTTGTGCTGGGGGCACCAGAACTGCACCCAGTGCTCCAGGTGGGGTCTCAGGAGAGCACAGAGCAGAGGGGCAGAATCCCCTCCCTTATAATAAACCTTTGGCTGCCTCTATATAAAACCTTCCAAGAGTCAGTGTAGATCTTTGTATTTTCGGATCCAGCCCTGGAGGCTGCTGGAGGCGAACATGTAAAGCCTCTTTCTGCTGTAAGCAGCAACCTCTCCCGCAGCACCCAGGACACTGCTGCGCTGTTTGCTGATGGTTGTCAGCTCCAAGAGAAGGCTGCCCTGGGCTGTCCCGATCGGGGCCTCTTGGCTCCCTCTGCTGGACAACCCTGGCAAAAGCCAAAAGAAAATAACCCAGAACACCAAAAACTGCCTCTGAAAGCAATTTCCCACTGGGTCAACCATAGAATTGTTTCGGTTGGAAGAGACTTTTAAGATCATAGAGTCCAAACATTAACCCAGTACTGACAGGACACCGCTGAACCATGTCCCTCAGCACCACATCTACACAGCTTTAAATCCCTCCAGGGCTGGGAACTCGGCTGCTGTCCTGGGCAGCCTGCATCAGGGCTTGACAGCCCTTTTAGGGATGAAATTGTGCCAACCTAAACCTCCTGCGGTGCAACCTCTTGTCCTGTCACTTTTACCTTGGGAGAAGAGATCTACCCCCAAATGGCTCCAGCCTCCTTTCAGGGAGTGGTAGAGAGCCAGAAGGTCTCCTCTTTTCTCCAGGCTGAACACCCCCAGCTCCCTCAGTCACTCCTCCCCAGCCTTGTTCTCCAGACCTTTCCCCAGCTTTGTTACCCTTCTCTGGACATACTCCAGCACCTCAATGCCTTTCTTGGAGTGAGAGGCCCAAAACTGATGCCATCATTTGAGGTGTGGCTTCACCAGGAGAACACCACAAGGAAGGCATTTTAGAAGGCATTTTAGAAGGCATTTTAGAAGGACACTGCACTGCTCTGACTCTGGACATCAGCATCCTGCACAGTGACAGTCACCTGCTGCCCAGAGGTGTCACTTTAGTAGGTTTTGTCAGCACTGGAAAAACTGAATTTCACATGGGGCTCTGTTTCTTGTGATGCTCAGTATCAGATCAGCTGTGGGATGAAGTTCATCTTTCACATCTAGTTTCTCCTTTTGTCTCTTGGCAAGTCATGGCCACCTCCCTAAGGTGCCACTGCTTTCCTCCCTGCCATCCTACTGGGGATGAGTGATGATGGTGTGAGTCTGACCAGAACTACAGGAGAACCTTGAGGTTTATGTTCAAATGGCAAAATGTCCTTGGAGGACCAGTCCAAAGAGCTCATCCCTACAGAGTTGTTGTGTGGATGTACTCTTGGTAGAGCCTTAGACTTAGTTGAGCTGACCTGGGCCAGTTTCTGGATGGCTGTGGACTTTGAGATGTGGACTTTTGGAGCTCTTTGGCTTCCTAGAGGCTCATACACAGGCCAGGGACATCTCATTAAAAGACTCTTTGCATTTCTGAGACAGGATGTTAGAAGGTCTCTCTGGCAGCACCAGCCTGTCACAGATTAGGAAAATCTCTTGTAAAATGATTAAAGAAGATAGAAATTACTTTCAGTGGCACCTGATGATCATTTTCTCTAATGATGCAAAACTTCAATTACTCTGCTAGCTGAGTGAAGACTGAGATCCTTCAGCAGCAGCTCCCAGATCACTCCAGACAGAGTGAAATCCACTGTCAAGAATTCTTCCTGAGCTGGCACTGTAGAGTTTAATCTCATTGGGCTCCTGCTGTGTGCCTCTTTGCATTCCCAGTGCCAGCATTGCACACAGCATTGCTGCTGTTAGAAAACAAAGGAGCTATGGCAGTAACGTTTCAAAGCAAACTCTCAAGTTCTATTTGAATGTCTACTCCATTGTCACTAAAATGAACTGCATTTAGTATTTGCTGCCTTCCCCCACTGGGACACTTCCATACATAACATATATTAGTACTTTGATTTGGTTTCTGTTGCTCTTACTGCAGAGCAAGCTGGGAGCCATCAGCCTTGTCCTGTGTGCCATCTCCAAGGGAGGGCTGCAAGGTGGACACCTCCCTGATGAGAACAGCTCAGCCACTTCTCCACACTTCTCTACAGGCAGCAGTGGATCTGCTGCTTGATTTTATGCAGCATGACCACAGACTCACAGAACCACTGAGTGCTCACCACTAAAGATCATTCACTTCCAACCCCTCTGCCATGGGCAGGGACACCTACCACTAGTACAGCTCACTCAAGGCCTCATCCAACCTGGCCTTGAATATCTCCAGGGAGGGGGCATCCACAGCCTCCCTGAGCAACCTGTGCCAGTGTCTCACCACCCTAACTGGAAAGAATTTCTTCCTCATCTCCAGTCTGTATCTCCCCTCTGCCAGTTTCAATCCACTGCCCCTTGTCTCATCTCTACAAGCCCCCTGTGCAGAGTCCCTACCCAGCTTTCTCAAAGGTCTTGTTTAGTACTGAAAGGTGCTCTAAGGTGTCCCCAGATCTGCCTTTTCTCCAGGCTGCACAGCTCCAGCTCTCACAGCCTGTCCCCACAGGGGATCTGCTGGGCACAGAGTGTTGCCTTTCTCCCACGCAAAGATGACTTCAGTTCTCTGCAGAGAGCAGAAATGCTCAGAGATTTGATGCTTCCCCGTGCCCTAAGTGCATGTGTGAGGGACAGCCAGGACAAGGGGCCAAGATGGGAGCTCACAGCTCCCCTCAGATGGTCCTTGGAAGTGCATTCAGCTGAGACTACTCTCAGACCCACGTTTGATGATTCAAGTGCATAGGATCCACAGGAGAGTAGGAAGGAGAATGTTCTGTAGAGCACCAAAAATGTCTGATTTTTCAAACTACAGCTCTAGGTTCTTCTTCAGCCTCTAACCCAGCAGCCTTCCTGTACAGCTCAGGAGGAGGTGTTGAAAGGGGATGAGCTCAGGGAGAAATGTGGAAAGACTGCCTCAACAGACAGCCTCTGTCTCATATGGGCGTGGAGAGATACAATGAACACATCAGATACTACAGATATTCAAATTGTGACACCTGTGCCACCCCTGCCCACACAACACAGCATTTGGGCAGTGGACCAAAGGATAACAATTGTCTTGCTGGGATCAGATGGAGATCTACACTTCAAACATGGTTGCAAACATGGACATGTTAGGCTAAAGTCTAATTAAAAGTCTTCTTAAACAGTCTTCCACCTGAGCTTAAGGAGAAACTTCCTTACTGTGAGGGTGCTGGGCACTGGAGCAGGCTGCCCCTCTGGGCAGTTGTAGAGTCTTCTTCCCTGGAGAGATTCCAAATCTCCCTGGACATTGTGATCCTGGGTGAGCTGCTGTGTGTGACCCTGCAGGGGGGTTGAACTAGATGATCCTCAGAGGCCCTTTCCAACCTCTCCTGTGCTGTATGTGATTTAAGGCTATAAGCAGACACACAACTTCTCTCTCTGTCCAGTCATCTTCCTTCTCCTCACACCATCTCCTATTTACACCCTGACTGAAGTGGTTATGTTTTCAGCCCCCTGTGTGTCCCAGTATGTCTAATTTCCCCCAGAAGATCACAGTATCACAGTATCACAGTATCAGCAGGGTTGGAAGAGACCTCAAAGATCATCAAGTCCAACCTGTCACCACAGCCCTCAAGACCAGACCATGGCACCAAGTGCCACATCCAAACCTGCCTTGAACACCTCCAGGGACGCTGACTCCACCACCTCCCTGGGCAGCCCATTCCAGCAGTCAATGACTCTCTCAGGCAACAACTTTCTCCTCACCTCCAGCCTAAACTTCCCCTGGCACAGCTTGAGACTGTTGATGTTCTGCTAAAGCTGGTGCTAAAGCTTCCCAACTTTGTTGTCCTTGGTCACTCTGTTCAGTGACTGGAGCAGATTCCCTAGGGAAGTGGTCACAGCGCCAAGCCTGTCAGAGTTCAGGGAGCATCTGGACTATGATCCAGAGGAATCTGGAATGATTCCAGAGGAGGGCAAGGAAGCTGGGGTAGGGCCTAGAGAATAAATCTGGTGAGGAGCAACTGAGAGAGCTGGGGATGGTTAGTGTGAAAAAGAGGAGGCTAAGGACAAGGCTCATTGCTGTCTGCAGCTACCTGAAGGGACATTGTGGAGAGTCTGCTGCTGGGCTCTGCTCACAGCTAACTGGAGACAGAACAAGGGGAAATGGCTTCAAGCTGAGGCTGGAGAGGTTTAGATTGGACATTAGGAAAAAGTTTTTCACTGAGAGAGTGGTCAGGGACTGGAATGAGCTGCCCAGGGAGGTGCTGGAGTCACCCACCCTGGCTGTGTCTAAGGGTGGTTTGGATGTGGTGCTTGGGGCTATGGTTTCAGGTGAATCTTGTAGAGTAGGGTTCTAGGTTTGGACTTGGTGATCCTAAGGGGCTTTGCCAACCTGCATGTGTCTGTGATTCTGTGATGATGTTAGTCATGTAGTATAGGTTTAGGTAGCCCTATGAGGAGCAGGCAGTTTGGCTCAGTGATCTTCATGGTCCCTTCCAGAGGCAGATATTCCATGGTTCTGTGGTAAACCAGCACTGGTTAGCCTGCACGACCAACCCAGGTAACTGTGTTCACACAGGAGGAGCTGGTTTAGGCTAGCCTGAGCAAAAACCACTCCCTGAGACTGAACTCACTGTTGGATTGCCTGGTGTGTGTGAGTGAAGGGATGTGACACAGAATCTGGAGCACTGAGCTGCTGTCAGTATCTTTCTTCTGTTGCTGGAAGAATTTCTTTGCTCCTCAAGGGCATTTTTGGATGTTTATGAGCTGTCAGTGACTTTGCTTAGGTGGAAGCATTATGCAAGCAAGTGCAGGCTTCAGGGTTGTAAGTTTGGATGACAGAGAGGAGTGATGGAACAGAAACAAGACCACAAATGAAGCTTTAGCATACGTCACACTTGGAGCTGGTTTCCTGAGAAGTTCTCAGGCCATGCTGACTGAGGATAATTTCCTGTGCCGTTTCGATGCTTGGGTCTCCATCCCAGCAAGAAGGAGAAGTGAAGCAAGACAACACTCTCACTCTCAGCCCTGTGTTGAGGCTCTACAGCTTACATATTCATCCAATCACTGGTTTCCAAGGGGCAGACACTAGCTCTCAAGGGTGTCCAATTCCATTCTGTCCTACTTTCTCCAAGCCCAGAGTCAGGTTCTGAGGTCTTGTGCTTCCAAAACACCCCCAACAAAACCTGCACAGATTTCTTACCACACAGAGAGGATCACTGGTTGTGTCAGAAATGGAGATTTGTTATGTTAGAATCATGGAATGAGGTTGGAAGGGACCTCAGAGATCATCTACTCCAGCCTCCCTGCCATGGGGGGGGCTTCATCAGACTTGGTTGATCAAGGCCAACCTGGCCTTGGATACCTCCAGGGAGGGAGCATCTACAACCTCTCTGGGCAACCTGTTCCAGTCTCCCTACCCTCATACTGAAGGATGTCTTCCTAAGATCCAGTCTAGCCCTACTTTCCCTCAGCTTCAAAGTACTCCCCTTTGTCCTGTCCCTGGACACCCTCATGAAATGTCCCTCAGCAGCCTTCCTGTAGAGCAGTGATGAGGGATGGCTGAGGATGATGCCTGGATGAGTTCAGAGAGCTTGCTGGAGATGTTTGCTCCACGCCAATCCCTCACTGACCTGACCATACACTCTGTAGTGCCTGGCACTGGCTTCTGGTGAATCAGACTCTGCAGCCTTTAGGATGTGGCACAGAATCCTTTGAGATCCACTTTTAAAGAGAGGTTGTGCTGGAACATGAGCTTGCTCCCAGAATAACCTTCCCTTCTCTCTCCTGTCTTCCAGGCAGCTGATCCTGCCGCTGAGGGCATCGCAAAACCGATCAGGAAAGGTAAGACACCTTAAATTCTCACCTCAGCATGGTTTAATGGCCACAGGGCTCTTAGCCTGAAGATGGACTCAAAGATTCACAGATTGCATTGGGTTGGAAGGGGCCCTCAAAGATCATCTTGTCCAGCCCCGTCCTGCAGTCAACAGGGACACCTCCAACTGGAATCACAGAAGGGTTGGAAGGGACCACAAGGAGCATCCAGCTCCAAACCCGCTGCCATAGGCAGGGACACCTCACACTGGATCAGGCTGCCCGAGCCTCATCCAGCCTGGCCTTAAACACCTCCAGGGATGAAGCTTCCACCACTTCCCTGAGCAACCCGTTCCAGGGTCTCACCACCATCGTACTGAAGAACTTCTTCCAAACCTCCAGTCTGAATCTCCCCATTTCCAGCTTTGTTCCATTCCCCCCAGTCCATCACCACCTGACAGTCTAAAAAGTCCCTCCCCAGCTTTCTTGTAGCCCCCTTAAGATACTGAAAGGCCACAATAAGGTCACCTTGGAGCCTTCTCCTCTCCAAACTGAATAGCCCAAACTGCCTCAGCCTCTCCTCACAGGAGAGATGAGGAAAGAAAGCCACAGGATCAGATCAGATTGCTCAGGATCCTTCCAACTCCTATCAATCTCCAGTTCTGTTTGGACAGTCCCATCACAGCCTCACTCCAGTGCCTCCCAAAAGGAGCTTTGCAAACATAATGGGCTGCAAAGCAAGCATCAACCTCCTAAACAAGTGTGTCCTGTGATGATGGAGAGTTCCCAGCACCTGCAAGGTGCTACAGCCCCAGAGCAGAACATCTGCTCTTGTAAACCAGTGCGACCCCAGAGAAGACACCAGAACAGTGCTGATCTTTGTGGCTGAGTTTTCCCACCAGTCAGAAAGAGGTGGTGCATGCTGCCTAGGCATGGGCAGAGACTGTGCCTGTAGGTCAGGATTTTCCAGAGCAATGAAAGAGAGATACTGGAGTTACCAGAGCTGGGAGAAGAGGTCTCAACAGATTAGGCAACCTGTGCCAACTGTTTTGTCTCCTCCTTGATAGCTGACTGATGCCAGGCAGGAGGAATGTGTTCTCCAGGAGCATTCCAATGCTGTTTCATTAGCCAGGTTCTGCCTTTGGGTCAGTATCAGGTACAGGCACCCTCTTGCTGCTAATTCTGCTGCTAAATCTATGATGGTGCCATTAGTGAAAGGCAAAGGAGGGAGTGCTAGGGAAACCCCCACAGGGCAGGAGGGGTTGCCACAAGCTGTTTGCAGTGGGTGTAAGTGCTCTGCCAGCCCACTCCTCCATGCCTAGGGGTGCCTCCAGCAGGGTAACAGAGCATTAAAGGGTAAGCAAACCACAATGACCTTTTATTTTTCAGTTCCAATGCATAGAGCAGGGCTAATTGATTAACATATCCCAGGGGGTGACTGACTGAGGGCCTCTCAGCAGGGAGCTCTGTTATATGCTGTCCAGCATCATGTGCTGGCTTCTGAGCAGCAAGTGGTGACCACTGCAAGGTCCCATCCAGCAGCTGCTGAGCTACAAGGAACAGAAACCTAAGAAACATCACAGGATGGGTACTGTGGGGAGGCTGAAGTGGTTCTGGATTTAGATCTGGATCCATGTCTGCCTTTCAGTTGGTCTGGATGTTGACAGTGCAATGTGGATGTATTTTTGTACCCACCTTGTTCAAACCAGGACTTCAAAGTTCTGCACTGTAAACACAGAACCATAGAACCACAGAACCATGAAACCATAGAACCACAGAACCATGGAGCCATAGAACCATAGAACCATAGAACTATAGAATCATAGCACCACAGAACCATAGAACCATGAAACCATAGAACCATGAAACCATAGAACCACAGAACCATAGAACCATAGAATCATAGAACCATGAAACCACAGAACCATAGAAACATGGAACCATAGAACCACAGAACTATAGAACCATGGAACCATAGAATCATGGAACCACAGAACCATGGAACCATAGAACCACAGAACCATGGAACCACAGAACCACAGAACCATAGAATCATAGAACCATAGAACCACAGAACCATGGAACCATAGAACCACAGAACAATAGAGCCATAGAACCATGGAACCATAGAACCACAGAACTATAGAACCATGGAACTATAGAATCATGGAACCACAGAACCATGGAACCATAGAGCCACAGAACCACAGAACCATGGAACCACAGAACCACAGGACCATAGAATCATAGAAGCACAGAACCACAGAACAATGGAACCATAGAACCACAGAACCATAGGGCCATAGAATCATAGAACCATAGAACCATGGAACCATGGAACCATAGAACCATGGAACCATAGAACCATGGAACCATAGAACAATAGAACCATAGGACCATAGAATCATAAGACCATAGAACTATAGAATCATAGCATCATAGAAACACAGAATCATAGAACCATAGGGCCATAGAACCACAGAATCATAGAACAACAGAACCATAGGACCATAGAATCATAAGACCATAGAACTATAGAACCATAGAACTGTAGAATCATAGCATCATAGAACCTTAGAATCATAGAACAATAGAAACATAGGACCATAGAACCATAGAATCATAGCATCATAGAACCATAGAATCATAGAACAATAGAAACATAGGACCATAGAACCATAGAATCATAGCATCATAGAACAATAGAAACATAGGACCATAGAACCATAGAATCATAGCATCATAGAACAATAGAAACATAGGACCATAGAACCATAGAATCATAGCATCATAGAACAATAGAATCATAGAACCTTAGGACCATAGAACTGTTGAGGTTGGAAGAGGTTGTTGAGATCACTGAATTCAACCACTCACTAGAGCTCACAATCCCACCACTGCTGCTAAGCCACTGCCACTAAGTCAGGTCCCTAAACACCACATCCAAGCATCTTTTAACTCCCTCCAGTGACAGCGACTCCACCACCTCCCTGGGCAGCCTGTTCCGATGCCTGAGAACTCATTCTGCAAAGAATTTTTTTCCTGATATCCATCCTGAACCTCCCCTGGCACAACTGGAGGCAAGCAAGCAAGAAAATGAGCCTTGTGAAGTCACTAACAGGGTGCTCAGCCTTGCTCCAGCCCTCTGGTGACAGCTGCTTGTGCAAAACCTCTCAGAGCTGCTGGGGAGTGATGCAGAACTGTGCTGGTGGGGATTGCTGTGATGCTAGGGGACAGTGGTCCAGACATGGCTACTGCACTGAATGGATTTTGCAAAGCAGGAAATCCAGGATGATTCCATTTAGATTTGCAAAGAGATTATGTCCTGTTATTAGCTCACCGCCTGCAGGCACCGAGGCAGATTTGTAGGAGGTTTATGTTCCTGACTCAGCTGTCAGTCCCCAGTGGAAGGGTTTGCTGGAACCCACAAGCAGTGGCTGAGGGTGATGCAATGTCAGCTAATTAAATGTTTGTGTGAAAAATGGTATCAGCCTCTTCAAATCCTGGGTTGGTAGAGTAGCTAAGGAACAGAAGGAGAAAACTAAAGGCATCATGAATGAAAGGCTTGTGAAATGTGCTTTCTGTGGGAGTATTTCTTTGTGGGTACTCATCCATATCTCATAAAGATCAAGTAGTATACAAGTAGTGTACTAACATGGGCCAGAGAAGTATTGCTGTTAGGTTTACTCTGCTCTCCTCAGACCCCACCTGGAGTCCTGTGTGCAGTTCTGGAGCCCCCAGCACAGGAAGGACATGGAAGTGTTGGAGCCAGTCCAGAGGAGGGTCATGGAGATGCTGAGAGGGCTGCAGCAGCTCTGCTGTGAGGACAGGCTGAGAGAGTTGGGGCTCTGCAGCCTGGAGAAGAGAAGACTGCCAGGAGACCTTAGAGTAGCCTTCCAGGATCTGAAGGGGGCTACAGGAAGGCTGGGGAGGGACTATTGACAAGGGCTTGCAATGACAGGACAAGAGGCAATGGGTTTGAAGTGGTAGAGGGGAGATTGAAAGTGGATATTAGGGAGTTGTTTGCAGTGAGGGTGGTGAGACACTGGCACAGGTTGCCCAGGGAGGTTGTGGCTGCTCCCTGCCTGGAGGTGTTCAAGGCCAGGTTGGACGAGGCCTTGAGTAACCTGTGCTAGTGGGAGATGTCCCTGCCTGTGGCAGGGGGTTGGAACTAGATGAGCTTTGAGGTCCCTTCCAACCTTACCATTCTATGATTCTAGGTGTCCCTGACTGTGGTGGGGGGGTCGGAACTGGATGAGTTTTGAGATCCTTTCCAACCTTAACCATTCTAGGATTCATTTTCTAGAGGGGCAATGAAGTTAGAGAAACTTTACAGCCTGCTAAAGTCTAGAGAGGTTCAATCTTCATCATCATTTCATTTCATCATCATTTCATGGTCACTGCTGCATCCCTGGAAGCATTCCAGGTCAGGTTGTCTGGGGCTCTGAGCAACCTAATCTAGTTGCAGGTGTCCCTGCCCCAGAGCTGGACACAGTACTCCAGGTGAGATCTCATGAGAGCTGAATCACCTCTTGATCTGCTGGAAAGATTCTTTTGATACAGCCCAGGAGCAGCATAAAGTGAAAGGGAGTAAGATCCTGTCTGCTCTTGGATGGTCAGGGCAGATGAGCTCAGAATCACAGAATTAATCAGGTTGGAAAAGACCTCTGAGATCATTGAGCCCAACCTATCACCTAACCCTTCTAACTAGCTAAACAGTGGCACTAAGTGCCTCATTCATCCTGCTTTTAAACGCCTCCAGGGATGGGGACTCCACCACCTCCCCAGGCAGCCCATTCAATGCCAATCTCTCTTTCCATGAAGAACTTCCTGCTAACACCCAGCCTGAGCCTGCCCTGGCACAGCTTGAGGCTGTGCCCTCTTGTTCTGTCCCTGGCTGCCTGGCAGCAGAGCCCAACCCCAGCTGGCTACAACCTCCCTTCAGGTAGCTGCAGAGAGCAATGAGCTCTGCCCTGAGCCTCCTCTTCTCCAGGCTGCACACCCCCAGCTCCCTCAGTCTCTCCTCACAGGGCTGTGCTCCAGGCCCCTCCCCAGCCTTGCTGCCCTTCTCTGGGCACCTTCCAGCACCTCAACATCTCTCTTGAATTGAGGGGCCCAGAACTGGACGCAGGACTCAAGGTGTGGCCTGAGCAGTACTGACCACAGGGGCAGAATAACCTCCTTGCTCCTGCTGGCCACACTGTTCCTGATCCAGGCCAGGATGGCATTGGCTTTCTTGGCCACCTGGGCACACTGCTGGCTCATGTTCAGTCACCTGTCAACCAGCACCCCCAGGTCCCTCTCTGCCTGGCTGCTCTCCAGCCACTCTGTCCCCAGCCTGTAGTGCTACATGGGGTTGTTGTGACCAAAATGCAGAACCTGGCTGTTAGTTTGCAGAAGTTTGGCAAGCCTGGGCTTGCAAACACTGGAAAGAGTGCACAAGCATCCACCTCAGCAAGCATCCGGAGGAAACTGCAGCTAGGCAGATTTCAGTTAGTCATAATGGGGGCTGGTTGCTAATGGAATTAATAATGAGATTATCCCTGTTGGAAGGTGTCCAGAGAAGGGCAGCAAGGCTGGGGAAGGGCCTGGAGCACAGCCCTGTGAGGAGAGGCTGAGGGAGCTGGGGGTGTGCAGCCTGCAGGAGGCTCAGGGCAGACCTCACTACTCTCTACAACTACCCAAAGGGAGGTTGTAGCCAGGTGGGATTGGGCTCTCCTCCCAGGCAACCAACAACAGAACAAGGAGACACAGTCTCAAGTTGTGCCAGGGGAGGTCTAGGCTGGATGTTAGGCAGAAGTTCTTGCCAGAGAGAGTGATTGGCATTGGAATGGGCTGCCCAGGGAGGTGGTAGAGTGGCTGTCCCTAGAGGTGTTGAAGAAAAGCCTGGATGGGGCACTTGGTACCATGGTCTGATTGATTGGCTAGGGCTGGGTGATAAGTTGGACTGGATGAGCTTGGAAGTCTCTTTCAACCTGCTTGATTCTATGATTTTATCATTCTATGAAGATGCAGAATGTTTGATCTTTGTCTCTCCAGTGCTTAAAGCACAAGTTACAGATGAAGAGCTGATGAAATTGTGTGGCCTATTGCACACTGAGGAGCAGGCTAGAGAGTTGAGTAGTTTTGGCTTTGGACTCTGCAAGCCTGGCAGCAGTCAAGTGGGCAGTGATGAGCTCAGAAAAGGTTCTGCCCAAATTTGGAGGATGGAAAGGAATACTTCAGAAGTTTATGGGTTTGGAAGGAGACAAAGCTGGCAACTGAATTCAGTCCTCTTCTATGTCTGAAGCCAGGGTGACAGGCCTTGGGCTCTCCAGCACCAAAGGCACTTGGTGCATGTGATAGGCACAACCCAGGAGAGCACTCACCCAGCTGGCACTCGCCACACCACCACTTGGCTGGGCCAGCCAGCAGCTCCAGCTGGCAGCTGTGTGCAGGACACTTAAGTGGCAGGAGAGAGTTAAAGACAGCTCCAGGGACTTGAGATGACAGCTGCTGAGAAATAAAATGAGGCAAGTTCTGCCAGCTGCAGCCTGCTGACAGAGATGTATGGAAACACCTCATCTCTTTTTATAAGCACTTAACTCAGTGGGGGGCACGAGGATCTGGAAGCTGTTTATTGCCTGCTTTTACAACTTGACTTCATTACCTAAACACAGGCTTTTAACCTGCTCTTGTGCCCAACCCCCAGTCAGCCTCCAGCTAGTGGCGATGCCACACACCCTGCAAAGGAATCTTACTGGGACATCTGAGCAGTACTAGCTGAAGCTTCAGAAAGGCCATGTGAGGGTCTGGGCGTTTGAAGGTTACTTCAGAGCCCTCCATTTGCTGTCTGGGGAGCAGCACTTTGCACTCTGGCATATCACTTTCTGCTCTTTGTCCGTGTTCCTGTGGCATCCAGCTCAGACATAGGGAAACTGAGGCAGCCAGCAGTGAAGAGAGCCCCCAGGCACAGTCACATCTCCATGGACCTGGCTGGCAACATGCCCACATGTCCCACTGCCCTTGGGTTCCTCCTGGCTGGTCAGGGTCCTGTTGTGTTTTGATGAGACTCTTTCCAGTTTGCATGGCAGGAAGAAAACACAGGAGCTGTGGTGAGGCTGCAGCTCCTCCAAGCCCCATTCTGTGTTTTCTGGCTGGAGCCAGGCTCTGCTGGGTGATGCTTAACGACAGCACAAGGGGCACTGGGTGGAAGCTGAGGCATAGGAAGTTTCCTTGAAATGTGAGGAGGAACTTTCTACTGAGAAGGTGACAGGACACTGGAACAGGCTGCCCAGGGAGGTTGTGGAGTCTTCCTCTCTGGAGATATTCAAAACCCACCTGGATGCATTCCTGTGTGATTTGGTGTAGGAGATCCTGCTCTGGCAGGGGGCTTTGACTGGATGAGCTTTGGAGGTCCCTTCCAGCCCCTGACATTCTGTGATCTCACAGCAGGGTGTCCTCCTTGGCTCAGTGGCAAAGAGCTCCACTAAGCTCCTGGGAACAGTTTGAAACTTTCTTCCAGGGCTACACCCTCTGGGTGCTCATCCTATGGTAAAAGGAGTGAGAAAGACAAAAGTGAATTATCTCCCAGCAGCTTCTTTAGGACAAAATAGCCTTAACATCTTGCTACCGACCCTGCTTCCCTATCAGCAGGCTTCCTGGAAGCAGTCTGATCTATAGAGTCTGTGCACCACAGGAGACAGTGAAATCAGCCCAAATGTGGCTTTGCTTTTCCTCCTCCTCACTCTTTTTAAGCTCATATAATCCTATTGACTGCAGTGGGATTACTCCTGATTTACACCTTCGTAGGGCAAAGCCAATTTGGCGACGTGGCTGAATGTATCCATCGAGCAGTCCTGGAACTCGTAATTTCAGCCTCCCCTGGCTTGCTAATAAAGCATTCAACCTGAGAAATAAAACCAGAAAACAGTTACAAAATGCCTCAGCAGGGTGAGAATCGGAAGTTTGGGGTTTTTTTTCCCACAAGTTACCTTCTCAGAAATCCTTCTGATGTCACCAAAGACATGGTTCAAAAGCACGCACACAACTTGCTGACATCGGCAAATGCAAGTACCTGAGCAGCAAAATCTTTACAGAGGGGATGGGGAGGCACTGGAGCAGATTGGTCTGGGGTGATGAAAAGCTCCACCTGAGGCTGCAGTGTGAGTGCAGCCCAGACAGCAACTGTGTGCTGGGCTGCAGCAAGAGCAGTGTGGGCAGCAGGGCAAGGGAGGGGATTGTGCCACTTTACTCTGCTCTCCTCAAACCCCACCTGCATTCCTGTGTGCAGTTGTGGTGCCCCCAGCACAGGAAGGACATGGAAGTGTTGGAGTGGGTCCAGAGGAGGCCACCAAGATGCTGAGAGGGCTACAGTAGCTCTGCTGTGAGGACAGGCTGAGAGAGTTGGGGCTCTGCATGCAGCCTGAAGAAGAGAAGGCTTCCAAGAGACCTTAGAGTAGCCTTCCAGGATCTGAAGGGGGCTACAGGAAGGTTGGAGAGGGACTATTGACAAGGGCTTGGAATGCCAGGACAAGGGGAATGGGTTTGAACTGGCAGAGGGGAGATTGAAAGTGGATGTTAGGAGGAAGTTGTTTGCAGTGAGGGTGGTGAGAGACTGGCACAGGTTGCCCAGGGAGGTTGTGGCTGCTCCCTCCCTGGAGGTGTTCAAGGCCAGGTTGGATGAGGCCTTGAGTGCCCTGTACCAGTGGGAGGTGTCCCTGCCGATGGCAAGGGGTTGGAACTGGCTGATCCTTGGGGTCTCTTCTAACCTTACCATTCTATGATTCTATTTCCCAGGAAGTTGTTCCAGTCCAGGCTGGATAGGACCTTGAGCAACTTGATCCAATGGAAGGTGTCCAAACCTGTGGAAGGGGGGAGCTGGAACTAGAGGACCTTTAAGGTCCCTTCCAAGTCAAACCATCTGATGCTCTAAGTGCAGCTTTGGAATGCAAAGTGCAGCTAGAGCAGTGAGAGGGAGGCCTTGAGAGATGCCAGCAGTACCCTGAGACAGCTCCTGAGTGATGTGGCTCCTGGCAGCAGCAGTCTGGTGGTGTGCAGACACAGCACTTTGCTGGCTTAGCAGATGTTGCAGAGCTGCAGCTTCCAAGATCTGCTCAAGCAGAAGGGGATTTTCTGCTCTCTAGGTTAAAGCTTTTATATGCTACCAAGTTTCTGTGAAAACAGAATCACAGAATCATAAAATGATTTCATTTGGAAAACACCTCTAAGATCATCAAGCCCAACCATCAGCCCAACACCACTGTAGCCACTAAACCATGTCCCAAAATTCCATGTCTACTGGTTTCTTGAATACCTCCAGTGATGGGGACTTTACCACCTCCCTGAGCAGCCTGTTCCCATGTTTGTCCACTCTTGCAGGAAAGGAACCAGCTTCTCCCTGCTTCATCCATCCTCCTCATCAAGTCCTCCTCATGACCTCTTAGCAGGCCATGAGAAGGGCCCAGAGAAGGGCATCGAGGCTGGTGAGGGGCCTGGAGCACAGCCCTGTGAGGAGAGGCTGAGGGAGCTGGGGGTGTGCAGCCTGCACAAGAGGAGGCTCAGGGCAGACCTCATTGCTCTCTGCAGCTACCTGAAGGGAGGTTGTGGCCAGGTGGGATTGGTATCTTCTGCCAGGCAACCAGCAACAGAACAAGAGGACACAGCCTGAAACTGCACCAGGGCAGGTTCAGGCTGGTTGTTAGGAGGAAGTTCTTCCCAGCAAGAGAGATTGGCATTGAAATGGGCTGCCTGGGGAGGTGGTGGAGTCCCCATCCCTGAAGGTATTTAAAAGAAGGCTTAATAAGGCACTAAGCACCATGTCTTAGTTAATTAGAAGGGTTAGGTGATAGGTTGGGCTCAATGATCTCAGAGGTCTTTTCCAATCTGGTTAATTCTGTGATTCTGTGATCTGAAAGAGTGATCAGACATTGGAACAGGCAGCCCAGAGAAATGGTGGAGGCACTTTAAAAAGCAAGCAGACATGACACTTCAGGACACAGCTTAGTGGGCATAATGGCATAGGGTTGATGGTTGGACTTGATCTCAGAGGTCTTTTCCAGCCTTCCTGATTCTATGATTCTTTTTTATACCCTTAGCTTCAGGACTCCTGTGAAACTTAAGGTCTTTGTTTCGCTCTGCATTTAGTAGACTCCTTCTTGTTCGTGTAAGGAACTTCACCTGAAGTCATGGAGTAGCATCAGGATTTAGTAGAACTCAGTTTTGTGTATTAGTTTGTCCTTCAGAGACCCTTGTAGGGTGAGTGGTTCTCATATCAGTTTTATAAATGAAGTCACAGGAAAACTTTGCTGCTTTTCTTCTCTATAGGGAGAGGGAAGGTGGATTTTGTAAGGCTTTACTGAAACCCCTCCTACTTGGTTCCTAGCATTCAGCTGTGAGATGAGCTCCTATGCACATCCCTTTCACATCTGCAGCAGGGTCAGCTGTGAAGAAGGAGAACCACTGCCCTTACCTGGTTTGGCCATTGGTGTAGATGGCAGCATCCTAAATCTGTGTTGTGTCCATGTATCTGTGTCTGTGGGATGCAAAGGGGAGCATCAGCTCTGCTCCATGCAACCACAATGCCAAGAAGAGACAATCAGTGCCGGCAGCATCCTAAATGTGTGTTGTGTCCATGTATCCCTGTGTCTGTGGGATGCAAAGAGGAGCATCAGCTCTGCTCCATGCAACCACAATGCCAAGAAGGGACAATCAGTGCCAGCAGCATCCTAAATCTGTGTTGTGTCCATGTATCCCTGTGCCTGTGGGATGCAAAGAGGAGCATCAGCTCTGCTCCATGCAACCACAATGCCAAGGAGGGACAATCAGTGCCAGCAGCATCCTAAATCTGTGTTGTGTCCATGTATCCCTGTGCCTGCGGGATGCAAAGGGGAGCATCAGCTATGCTCCATGCAACCACAATGCCAAGTAGGGACAATCAGTGCCCTGCAGTGAGTGCCCAATCTGCAGAGGAAGAAAAGTGTATGCAAAGCAGGTGGGAAGGGGAAACTCAACTTGAAAGGAGCTGGACTGCTAGGGGAAGTCGTGTGAGGCAGGTTCAGGGATACAAGAGTGGAGATACTGGAAGGTGGTGCTGGAATGCTGGACCTAGGATGCCATCCCAGAATGCAGAGACAGGATGCAGTGTTGGGATGCTCTCCCGGGACGCAGAGTCTAGGATGCCTTCCTGGGGTGCAGTGTGGGATGCATGGCCTGGGAGACTGTCCGGAGGGATGCGGTGCTGGCATGGGACACGGCATTGTGGAGCC
Source organism: Eubucco bourcierii (assembly GCA_013396675.1). NCBI lineage: Eukaryota > Metazoa > Chordata > Aves > Piciformes > Ramphastidae > Eubucco > Eubucco bourcierii. Next base: position 8,954 of record VWZE01015441.1, on the reverse strand, counting down.
GGGAGGCAGGATGCAGATGTGTGCTAGGATGAGGAGCTGCGGCAGCCCTGCAGTCCTGCGACATGGAGCTGCAGCAGGCCCGCAGTGCTGGGATGTGGTGTGGGATATGATGCTGGGATGCAGGGCCAGGTTGTGGAGCTGCGGCAGCCCGCCGGTCGGGGATGTGGCGTGAGGTGCAGTGGTGGGAGGCAGCGTGCGGTGCAGTAGCGGGACGCGGCCGCGGGAGGGAGCCAGTGCCGGCGGCCGCTGCGCCGGGGCAGCCCCAGCACATCCCCAGCGCATCCCCAGTCTGGGGACATTCCCGGGACACAGGAAGCCTTCAGCCGAGTGCCGGCGGCCTGCGTGGCTCCTTTCTATCGTCACTGCAAACGCAGGCGGGACCAGTGCTGTCCCCGGCTGCCCTAGCGTGAAGATTTGGCTTTGAACAACCAACAGCCCCACCTAAAGTCCTGGTGACAGCAACGTTCTAACCGTGCGAGAGATGAGTGACATTTCAAAGGCACCCAGAGAACCATTCCAGAAGTATGCTCCAGTTAAATGTTTAAAAGCTTCTTTCTGCAACTGCACCTTGCAAATAATTTGGTTCCATTAATCTTACCTGCACATCATTGCTGTTTGTAAGAAGGAGAAGTGGAGGTAGAATATTTTGGACGGATAGCTGCAATTTAGCAGAGCTTTAGAGCATTGTAAATGTACCAATCAAGTTCCACTGCTCTGAATTCCCTGTGCAGATCAGAGATGATCAGCCAAGGAGTAAGAACCAGCTCTTCTATATGCTCTTTTAGCTGCTGCCTCTTGCTTTGGAGCTGCTGCTGTGGAGTTCATCCACAGCAGAGTTACAGCATATATATACATGAGGTGCCCAGTGCTGACAGCATTTTAAGAGACAAAACCATCAGGAATGGTCACTTAACCTGTTGTTTCCTTCAGGGAATACCTCTGAAGATTATTTAAGCATCCTACTGAATGTCGGCACCAAGGAAGCTGCTGCGTACATGAGAGGTCAGTGGGGACTGTAGTGGTGGGTGAGAGTTGGCCAGGAGAGGTTGGGGAGCTGGCCAAAGAGCAGGTTGCTCATGTGGCTTGAAGTGGGCATACTGGCAAACAACTTTTTTGTCTAAATGGGCATTTTATAGGGAAAAAAAATCCTTGGCTTTCCTGAGATTGACAGGTTCACAGATTGCAGCAGGTTGGAAGTGACTCTCAAAGTTATGTTGACCCTGCAGTCAGCAGGGACACCTCCAAACAGATCAGGCTGGCCAGGGCCACATCAAGTCTGATCTTGAATGCCTCCAAGAACAGGGTCTTGACCACATCCCTGGGCAGCCCATTCCCAGATCTGGGTGTATTTGATAAGGGTGTGTTTGATAAGCCCCTATCTGATCACATGAATGATGGGGTTTGGCTTGATAAGAAAGAACAGAGACATCTTCTGCAGACAAACATGTGAAGATGCATCTCCATGATTTCCCTTGAAACACTGCAAAAGGCCATTTCCACTGCATCTCCCTGGGTTTCCCAAAGGCTGTGTAAGTCCCTGGAACTTCTAAACACTCCATGTCCACGTGGGAAGTCCCAGTTATGTGGTCGAGGCCTTTACTTAGAGCTTCCTGCAGCAAAATGGTTGATCAGATCTCTCCAAAAAAAAAAAAAAAAACCAAAACAAAGAACAAACCACTGCTGAACAAGTCTCTCCATTTCCCAGGAAACAGAATGCTGTGAGTCACATCAGGCTGAGCTCTGTGGAGCTCTGTGGCTCATTTCCAACCTGTTTGTTTTCCTTTCCAGTGTCCAGACCTGTAAACGGTTCGAAGGTGAGCTTGGTGGAGAAGGGCATTTGTGGAGGCATCCACTGCAAGAGCGATGAGCTGGTGATAAGGAAGCAAGGCGTCTACTTGATCTACTGCCACTTGAACTTTCACTTTCCCCACAATGCAAACAGCCCCACCGACCTCAAGATGGAATTCCTCGTGAATGACCAAGTCAGCAGGCAAACGCTGTCCACGTGGTGCGCCTCAGAAACGTGCCAGGAAAAGACTTTTAAGACCTTATTCCAGCTCCACTTGACACACCTGAATGTGAACGACCGAATATCAGTAACACTGAATCATCCTAAATTCCTCAATGATGTCTCCCTTCCCAATGAAAACGTCCTGGGGGTCTTGAGGTACAGCGACAAAATGTGAGCAGCTCCCTGGTTTCCCAGACTCACCTCGCTCTGGCCACCGGGAGGGGAGCCTGCTTTTATTTTTGCTAGGCAATGACACCTTGTTTTGAATTCCCTGTCTTACATCATCACTCAGGCAAACGAGGAACTTTCTAAGTGTCCCAGAACAAAAAAAAACCAAAAAAACAAACCAACCTTAGAACACTGCAAGCTCCACACCTGACCTCTGGTTTGATTCAGGGCAGGGTTGCTGTTGGACTGTCCAGCATATAAATCACAGATCTGTCAACAGCTCCTCCAAACGCAGATTCAAATGTAACCAGGTGATGGGAAGGCTGCACAACGTTGAGGCCTTTTGGCTAGTGGACACCTGGCAAGAAGCCTGTGGTCAGGAGATTGGGGAAACCTCCTCAGCTGAATTTTAAGGAGTAGCGTTTTCCACATGGTCTTTCAACAAAAGTAATAAGGCAAAGCTTGCAATCAGGACTTTCCTTACGGCTGGAAGATGCAATCAGCGCTCTGGAGCAAGTTTCTGGGTAGACTGAATGAAAGCAAAGATGATGAAATTGTTGACTCAGGACTGGTAGCTCAAACTCTGGGACAGGATATAGGAGACATGGGGCTCAGAGGGAATTTCTCTGCTGCATTCTGCTATGCCCTTGATGCAGATTGTTTCTTTTTCACTATTTATCCATCTTTTCTATTTAAATATTAAGCTCTTCGGGGCAGAGGTTTTTGTGTACACACAGTGCTCTCAACTGGAGTTTCCAGACCTTTTAAGAACAAATATTAAAAGCTAGTTGCAAATCTAGCCACACAACAAAGTTCATCATGCTACATTAACCTCAAACCCTGCCCTGCCTGTTCGACACCAGAGCACACTGGTGTGCAAACACACCCCCAAGCACCTGCACTTGCTGAAAATCCAAGATTTAGATCTGAGTTCCAGACTTCCCCAAAGACAATTTTACACCCAACCTTCAGCTGAGAGCTTGTGGACTTTGGGCAGTCCAGAGAAGAGATGACTTTGGTCAGGCATGGGAACAGGCTGCCCGAGGAGGTGGTGAAGTTACCATCTTCAACCAGGTGTTGAAGAAACTTGTGGCTGTGGCACTTTGGGACATGGTTTAAAGGCCATGATGGTGTTGGGTTGGTGGTTGGACTCAATGATCTTAGAGGTCTTTTCCAAGCAAAATGATTCTGTGATTCTATGTTTCTGAGATAGTTTTTTTTTGCTTCCTGGGAAGTTTAGATAATGAAGGGTAAAAGAGTAATCTCAGGCCCTCTTATTCTATACATTGCAGTAACACAGGCATTAATTTGAAATTTAATTCATAGATTCATAAAATGGTTTGGGTTGGAGGGGATCTCAAAGTTCATCTAGTTCCCAAACCCCACCTCAGGAACACATCCTACTAGACCAGCTTGCTCAAGGCCCCATCCAACCTTGCCTTGAACAGGGTTGGAGTCTTCACAACATCTCTGGGCAGCCTGTTCCAGTGCCTCACAACCCTCATGGGGAAGGATTTCTTCCCTAATGTCTAAACTAAATGAAGTTTCTTCCAGTTTGAGGCTGCTACCTCTCATCTTGTCACTCCATGCCTTTAGAAAAAAAAACAAATTAAAAAAAAGCCTCTCCAGCTCTCCTGTAGACCGCTTCAAACACTGGAAAGCTGCTAGAAGGTCTCCCTGGAACCTTCTCCAGGAGGAGCAACCCCAATTGAATGTCACAGTTCTCTGAGCCTGTCTCCACAGGAGAGATTGAGAGAGTTCTTGTAGTGTGGAGAGGGAAGGGAACACAAAGTTGCAAAAGTTGGTACCACTTCAATATTTCCTCTTTTCCTGAGATCTATTTTCACTGGTATTTGAGTTTCCCCCCTTGCATACCTCTACCTTCTTTCCTTGGCATGACTAGAGCTTGGTGAGCTGGTCACATCACAACACTTCGTGGTGGGTTTTAGTTCTGGTTTCAGGAACCCTTTGTTCTGTTCTTCAGGCTTAGTTGATGGCAGCTGATGCAACTTAGCTTGTGTGAGCACACTCAGGATACTCCTGAAGGTAGTCATCTTATACTGGTGGTACATCAGCAGGAACTGGTGCTACATATTGGTGAGGTTTGATCCCATTGGCCAGGTGACTTCAGATCACAGAAGGCACTTTCAAAAGGCCATGGGCAGCTGATAGGATTCATCACTGGGGAGACTTTCTGCATTGTTAAACAAAATATCCTTCTGATATTAATGGTTGGGGGGGGGGGAAAGACAAGAAAAAAAATATCCACATCTTTCTTTCTTTCTCTCTCTCTTTCTCTCTTTCTCTGTTTTTCTCTCTTTCTTTCCATTTCTCCCTTTCTTTTTCTTTCTTTTTCTTTCTTTCTTTCTTTCTTTCTTTCTTTCTTTCTTTCTTTCTTTCTTTCTTTCTTTCTTTCTTTCTTTCTTT
>VWZE01015439.1:561862-581120 GCA_013396675.1 Eubucco bourcierii | reverse complement strand
ATATTCCAATTAGCCTCAAACCAGCACATTTGGTCACAGATGTCAGTGTAGTCATGAAAGAGAACTGAATGTACCCAAGATGCTCCTCACAATTTGCATATTGGCAGAGAGAAAAACAGCATGCTCATTAAGAGCGAAATGCAGGTTATTTTCAGGAGGTGACCTCCTCAGGCAGGTGAGCAATGTTACCTGGTCCAGCACCATTCCCTTGTATTCAGAATTACCCTGTGCCTGAGCAGTGGGAGGGGCGGTTAACTCCCAAACCATCACAGTACCCCAGGCTCAAAGTGGCCCATGATGTCCCCTCCTTTTGGTCTTCATCAAGCTGCACTGACAGCACTGGGCTCTCTGCAGACACAACGGCAGTGGGTGATCTCCCTGGGTAAAATATCATCTGTTGAGGGCAACCTGCTGTGCTGTGATGGTTTGGGAGTTACCGCTCCCTACACTCCGTGAAGATCACCGAGACTGGAATCAGCCGGCTGGAATGAAGCTTTACATTCACAGCATAGCATAATATACAAGCAGAGATTTACACAGTACACATGAATATTTACAGAAATATACAAGTTAAAGGTAATAATGAAACACAATACCCCTCACAGAAATCAGAGTCCCCAGGAGGGGCTCCCAACCACCCTTCCACCTTCTTTCCACCCCCCTACCTTATCCCGGGATCTGCCTTACATGTCAGGTGAGTTTGGAAGATCGGCAAGGGGAGGTAGAAGCAGAATGATTAGTTGGGTTACACAGCCACAAAAGCCCAGGGAGAAAAACACACCAACTCCAACAGAGAGAGAGAGACTCTGTCTTATCTGTGTTTGTGTCCTTGTTTTTATACATCTCAGCAAACCTATGAATGAAGCAGACATCACCACTGGTTTCTTTTCATGGCCTATAATCTAATTCCTTACATTAAAGTATTCTAGTTAACCTCAAACCAGCACAGGTATGCCTTGTTTTCTGTGAGGTGGGATGTGGCAGAAATCACAGGAAGATATAACACAGTTTCTTAGATCCACACTGAATCGTAGAATCATAGAATGGTAAGGTTGGAAGGGACCTCAAGGATCATCTAGTTCCAACCCCCTGCCATAGGCAGGGACACCTCCCACTAGAACAGGTGGCTCAAGGCTTCATCCAACCTAGCCTTGAACACCTCCAGGGAGGGAGCATCCACGACCTCCCTGGGCAACCTGTGCCAGTGTCTCACCACCCTCACTGGAAAGAACTTCCTCCTAACATCCAGTCTGAATCTCCCCTCTGCCAGTTTAAACCCATTGCCCCTTGTCCTGTCATTGCAAGACCTTGTAAATAGTCCCTCCCCAACCTTTCTGTAGGGCCCTTCAGATACTGGAAGGCTACTATCAGGTCTCCTCGAAGCCTTCTCTTCTCCGGGCTGCAGAGCCCCAACTCTCTCAGCCTGTCCTCATAGGAAAGCTGCTGCAGCCCTCTGATCATCCTCATGGCCCTCCTCCACAGTCCTTGAACTTCAGCTGAACCATAGGCAATTTCTGTGAAGGCACATCCATAGTCCTGGGTGGTGTAATCTGAGGAACATTAACCTGGTCCTTCTAAATGGCTGAGGTGGCACCTGGCGGGATCTGAGAATGGCTCTGGCTGGGTCAGCAGTAAGAGGCCTTCCTGTCTTTCTTCAGGACATGATTTCAGTCTTCAGAGTGTATCTTTTTCCAACATGCCTTTCCAGGATAGGTTGAGTTTTACCCCTCTGAATCCCTTTTCCCATACCAAGATGCTAATTTGTCTTTACAAAGTGCCTGTCCAGACATGGAGTGGATCTGGGAAGTAGGATGTTTTCCAGGGTAGATGAATACTAAGTTACTCAGAAATGAAATACAACTGTAACTTCCCTCTGATCAGGTTTCAGCTCCAGCTCTGCCTAGTTTGAACCTTTGAAAGAAATTTCCACTGAAAGAAACAGGCAGTGCCACCCTCCACACCTCCTGAACAAAGGAATGCCCTTTTAGTTGAAGCATAAGTCATAAAAAAACAGTTTGTTTTTGTCTGTTTAGTCTCCTGTGCCTGCAAGATTGATGGCTGGTGGAAGCAGAGACTGGGGCTTGATATGATCTTTAACCCATCTAAGCCATGGTTGTCCTTGACACTTGCCCTGTGGACATGGACAATGCTTAGCTACCACACAGGCAGCACTGGTGCTCTGCACAGGGTTGTGATCCTGCAGGCTGCTGCCTCTGGAGTTGAGCGTTGGAGGGATGCTGGCTCCAGACGAGGGAGTTCGATGTGTGAGTCCAGCTGGATCAATAATTAATTCCATCCTCTTTAGCAAAAAATAGATGCTGTCTTTGTCAGCATGCACATGCTTTTTGCATCCCTCTTGCCCTTGCTCTCCTCTTAGAATGGATGTGGATAATTCTTATTTGTGCTAAGATAGGTCCTAGCTATATTGGTTAAACTAGCTGGTGTGTTTTAGAAGTAGGTTAAGGGCCCTAGGAGAATGATCTATTTTTTGTCCATAATGCAGTTCCAGTACAGCAGGATTGCTGTGCTGAGCAGACCAGGGGATAATCTACCCTGGTATTCTGTTCTGTGGAGCAGCCAGTGCTGTATACCTCAGCAAAGGGTGAAACCAATCCTTGCACCACATCTAGCTCTGTATTTCCCTAGTAGGAGTTCCTTCCCAAGGAGTACTGACATACACAGATTCACCTGCTGTACAACTTTATATGCACGCCCATGTGTCGTGGTGAAGAAAACATGCCACTGGCTGATTGCAGGGACTTGGGCCCCACACACTGAGCTGACCACATTGCTCATCAGTGGCAAAGCCCTGGATGAGGTATGTAGGTCAGCACACATGCAGCAGTAAAAGCTCGAGGCAGTCCTATGCTGTGGTGTGCCCAGCTCGTGCATGCCCATCCAGAGGAGCTATCTGAAAGCATGCAGAGAGATGTGTTGTGGGGGCATTGTGTGTTGTTTCCAACAGGAAGCGAAGGCTGCCTTTAGTCCCAGGTAGCCTTGTCTCTCTGATCAAGGAACCACCTGGTTGCAACCAAGGACTGCCTCCTCAGAGGTGCTCTGCAGGGGTGGCTGAGATGGTGTGTGCTCATGGCACATGAGCCATGAGGGGCCCATGGCCCATGGAGGGGCCAGGGCTGCCTCCCAGCTGCAGAGGTGTGGAGTTTAGGTGGTAGATTGAGCGCATCCTAACCACACAGACATGCTGCATCTTACCAGATGTGTGACCTGGGGTTTGGCACTTGGAGAGCATTTTAAGAGGTTAAAAACTCAGGATTTTTTTCCTTTCCAAATATTGTAAACCTGAAGTCTAAGGAAAAAAAGTAACATGCAGGATGTTTCCACTATTTTTGCAGTGTCCCAAGGTGATTTCACAGCAGATTTACTTGTCTTCCCAAGGCAAATCTGCAGGTGTGGCCCAGCCACCAGGCTGAGCGGCATCCAGGAGGCCCATGAATGTGAGCACTGATTGTGTCAGGTCTGGGGTATCAGTGCTGGAGATGTAACCTCTCTGTCTCTGCAAGGAAACCTACTTCTTCTTCCCAGATCTGGGAGCACCTGCTGGAGATGCTCTCCAAGCTACAAAGACTCAAATCCTCCCCCCTACCAATTTCACACTGATCCTGTGTCTTTGCGACCATGTCTCCTGTTTTTGCATTGCTTTCCTCCCATTATTGTTGTGAGAAAAACCCTGTAGTGATGAGCAGGAGGGAAAGGGATGGCAATACCTCACTCCTCCAGAGCCTCCTGTGGGGCATGTGCTTGGGTCTGCTGCCTGTAGCCAGACATGAGAAGATGAACAGCAAAATGGAGCTGCTGGTGGAGGACCTGAGAGGCCTGGCACCAGCGCTTTGTGGGTATGGGCTGGATTCGTCAGTGTTTGTACCAACTGAACTCACTTAACAGTCAATAAATTATTGTCACCCTGCAGCTGTGGCTGCAGTCCTGGCATGGGTGTGCATGCCAGTGATGGGAGTGTGTGCCAGCTCCAACTAAGGGATTCCTATTCCCTTACCTTTATGGGGCACGTGCTGTGGTGGAAACAGTGCTGGCAGATTAAAGTCAAGCTCCATCTTCAGAGGTTGTGGCACAAGGAGAGGGTGACCTGGATTCACCACGGCACTCAGTGCTTAGTGGGGCTGGTGCCTTCAGAGGACTGCCATCAGCACCCGGGTCCTGGGAGGGAACATTGGGTTTTTTTCTCCATCCTATTCCCATCTCTTTTGCAAAATGGAGTGGTTAAGAGCTGGGAATCAAATTGAGACATCCAAGTCCCAGGCCTTTGTGCTAACAGGCTGTCTCTTGCTCCCTGTCATTGTGGGCTTCCAAGGGGTTTGCCTCAGATACCAAATAGGTTAAAAACCATTTCAGTCAAAAGGCAAGTGAAATTGGTCATGTCTGTTTGAGACCTGAAAGTTCGTGGGTGGCTGATTGGAGACCACACATTTAAGCTGCACAGTGGGTAATATTCTGCTTGCTTCTTTCCCTGATGGCTAAAGCTCTGTCGGACCTAAGAGCTGTTAGCCTGGGCTGGCCACAATTGTCCCATGACTTCAATTAATAGAAAGGAATGGGGAAACTCTGCTTCTGTGAAAGAAGGGAGCAAGGGGAGCATGAATTGCTGGTGGTTGCCTTGGGTTTGCTGCCTGGAACAGCCTTTCTGAAAGAGATGTGTTTGTGGGCGTGGGCAGCTCACTGTGGTGGCAGCCATACTGTGCAGATTGTAGAACAGAGACATCCCATCAGCATGGAGAGGACAGAGGCACCCAAATTACTGTTATCCCACTCTTCATCAGGGCTTTGTGAACCTTGCCAGCGTAAATACTTGCTAATGAAGCTTTTAGGGATACTTAATTATTTGAGGATCACAATGCTTTTGTAATGTTGTTTCTTGTAGGTCCTTGAGGTCCATGAAAATTTGGACAGGCAAATGCAAGACAACTATGAGGAAGACCTGAGTGAAAAGGAGAAGGCAATTGTTCGTGAAATGTGCAATGTAAGAACTCCTCTCAGCAACTCTGGGGTTCCTTTCATGGTGGTCTGTTAGAGGAGGCAGGGTCTGCTGTGTACAAGCCCTGTTTGGTGTGAGATCCACAGCGTGAGGGAGGAGTGGAAGCTCTGCTGACCACTGCTTTCAGTGTCAGTAGCCCGAGTGCCTCATTCAGTGCCTTTGCTCAGCAGATACTTCCCACTCTGCCATCTTCAGGAGCGCAGAGCAGCTATTGCAGCTGATCAAAGCTGTACAAAAGACTTCCCCTAGCATGGAGAGCCCTGTTAGCAGTTGACTCCAGCTGTGTCCTTACAGCACTTGGTTTGGGCTAAGTATCAACTGGTTGCTATCTTTAAAGCTCGAATGGATTTGTACAGCTCAAATGGGTTTGAGCCTAACCATTGGATAACGTTAGAGGGAGAATATTCATGTCTGAAGCCACTGAACAGCATCATGGTGTGTGTGGTGATTTTACCACTTCCAATACATTGGGGAACCACACTATTAACTATGATTGCCACATCCTGTGTGGTGAGCATTTGTACCAACCCTCTGCCGTGCAGTGTCTGCTCCTGTGCCACTACCTCAAGCTTCAAAGCACCTTGGTGACCCTTTGGCTTTGAACAAAGAATTTGGGATTTATTCTAGAATGGGGCTTAAGCTGCATGTCAATTGCAGTTAAGGATGCACTGTGTGACAGTTCCGGCAGTGTCCACAGCATGGTGCTTCTGCAGGCTTCTTTTTTTAGAAGTCCACATTGGACATCAGCCCAGGTGGCTTCATTTAATGCCTCATTGCAGTAGAGGTGAGCTCCAGCTTTTGTTTAAATTCTGAAAACTGCCTCAACCCTAAGAAAAGAGCACAGGTGCATCTCGCAGAGCTAAATCACTGAAAGCATCCTTGCACTTTGCTTTGTTGCTGGATCTGTATAAGCATAGTATGATTTTTAGGGTGTTTAGTCTGCTTGATGCTGTACCCCTTGTAGCCATGCAGGGGGAAAAGTAAACTACCAAAAAGTCAAATGGACTTGTTTACTTGTTTCTGTATGATGTTTCTTTAAATATTCATTTTATATACTCAAGGCAGCTATGAAATGCCTTGCAGTTTCTTTCTTTTTCCTTTTTTTCCTCCTATAACTTTCCTAATCCCAGTGGCCCTAAAATGATAAAATGTACGTTTTTAGAAAGTCATATATATGTATATATATATATATATGTATATACATATAAAGTATATAAAAAATATATAAATTTAATAGTTATCTTTTTCATTATTTTTTCTGGTCACAGTAACATCGTTTCTGTAAGCATGGCACGGTTGACCTACCATTGAACTTAACTTTTGAACCTACTGTATTTATTTTATGCTATCACCCCAGGCAAAAATGTTTCTAATTTGAAGAGAGACTAATTAAAAAAATGCATCGATGGCTTTTACCCTTGGAAACTGGTGCACAGGTGCCATCCAGTGGCTTTAATGGGAATTACAGCCTGGCTCTAGGAAGTTACTTCAGTTCGACTTTGGGGTAGCAGTTACGGAAATACTGCAGCTCATAGAATGGTAAGGTTGGAAGTGACCTCAAGGATCATCTAGACCCAACCCCCTACCATAGGCAGGGACACCTCCCACTAGTACAGTTTGCTGGGTTTCGGAGTGGTTTTTTTTTTTTGTGGCTTTTTTTTTGATTGGTTGGTTTGTGTTAGTTTCTGTTTATTATTTGGGTTTATTTGGTTTGGGGGTTTTTTTGGTTTGTTTTTTTTAAATTCTTGTCTTTCTCTTCCCATCACTTTTGTTTTTCTTACAGGTTGTCTGGCGAAAGCTAGGTGATGCTGCAAGCTCCAAACCCTCCATCAGGCAACATCTTTCAGGAAACCAATTCAAAGGTCCCTTGTAGGAATACTATCCTGAAGGCTGAAAGTGGTTCTGTGAAGACTAAAGAGCTCAGTGTTTCTGGTTGCCTGTTTTTTGGGAGGTGGGGTNTGGGTTTTTGTTTTTGTTTTTTGTAATAACAGTGTAAATATGGCAGCTAAAGGCCTGATTTCCAGGCTGTGGTGCTCTGGAATTACTGTTCAATGGGTAACCATCCAATAATGCCAGACTTGCATCATTTGTATTGTAGTTCAGACCTGCTTTGTTGTAATAGTCTGTTTGTAGAATTAACTAACTTGAGAGAATTTCTAAGAGGAACAAGAAGAACCCTTAACCTGCGGAGAAGTCACAGTTTGTATTGCTCTGGTTTACCCACTTGTTAGCTTCATAGCTGGGTTAGTGGCTCAGGGAAGCATCTTCCAATGAAAGCAATTTGAATTTGTTGGCTTACTGCCTACCAAGCTCCTGAGCTGCTAACATCTTTTGGTCCTTAATTCAAAGGGTTGGAGGTCCTTAATTCAAAGAATGACACAAGGCACTGTGTACGATACGGAGTGGTGAGCTAAGAACAATGGTACCACTCTGTATGTTGTACAGTGGTACTCATCACACAAGAAAGGCTTGAGACTCTATCACCTGTTACTGATTTTCCCTCAACAAATGACACGAGATTTCTGCAGCCATAATGTGAAGGAAGTCACTTAGCCACGCACCAGTATTCCCTACAAATACAGCAACACTTTTCCTGTAAAGCTTTCACTACAAAATAATTCAGCATAAGCTGCCATGCTAACAGTGCTTGCCCAGGATCTTCGAGAGCAGCTCATCTTTCACAGAAGGAAGATTTGGTTTTGTTTTATTTTTAAAGTTTGTGCTGGATCCCTCACCTATGCTGGTTCCTCTGTAAGGTAACCAAACAACATCCTTGCAGAGCTGAATAAAAACTCCATGAACATAGGCCGTAGGGTAAGACTACTTCCTGCCATTCAAGCTTTGTTTTTGTTAATGAACCAAAACAAGTGGTATTTTCCTTCTTTTAATGGCTGTATATAAAACAATGGGACTTAGATTTTACTATTGTGGAGTAGCTGCTTGTATAGTTGTATGAATTTGACCCCCTTTTCCAAGTTGTCACAGCAGCTGTCCTTGCATTTTATTAGATTTCCTTTCCCAGTAGTCCAAGGAAGCAGAGCTTGGTTATTAAAATCATTGGTTGTAAAATAATTTTAAAGAGAGGCTTGTGAAAAGATCAAAGCCTCCTCTTCAAAAGTTGCATTGATTTTAGTGATTAGCTTGAAGATTTAATAACCTCAAACACCATTAATTTCTTTTTATTCTTGCTGAGAGTCACTCGGCAACATACAGCAGAATTACCTGGACAGGTTTTTTTCCCTCTTAAATTAATTTGCTCTATCAGTCAAGTTTTTGAGTTGTGATATTGACATGGAGCACTGATACAATCCCAAGGAAACTGTGCAGCAAGTTATGAAAGGTAATCGGTCTCATGGTATGCAATAATCTAGCTGCTGAACTCGAGGAGTGTCAGAGGCTAGATTTGTCCAGTGGAAAAAAAAGAAGGAATACAACCAAAATATGTAGTAACCAGTAAGAGTAAGCACCACTTCATTGTTCATTGCAGAAATAACTTACTCAACTGTTACATTTTTATTTGAAAAAAAAAGAACAAAACCCAACTCAAACCAACAAGAACTACTCCCAAAACACACATGCATACGCTCACTGGTACTTTATCTCTTACTGCTGCTCGGTCAGCAAATGCTGAGCCAGATAACTCAAAGTCTCCTATTTATATCCTGTGGAGTCTGGAAAAATTAATTCTATAATCTGTCTCTTTTAAAATATGGGGTATTTAGAGGATTCTGGGTTTCCTCTTCTGTTTATTTTGACCTCCAGTTTTTTATCACCATTGATTATTTGTCTTTCTTACTCCTATACAATTTATACCTTAATTTCATGCTGGAAGAGGTGATGTAAAGCAGAGGCATTATTCCTGTTTTAACATCTAGTGTCCAACAGAGGGTCACTCTACCTGCCTGAAAGACTACTTTAATTTTGGTGCCATCTAATGGCTGGATTAAGCAGGTAATTTGTGTCTGGAATAAGGTTCATTTGCATCAGTGAATTTTAACTAAAGCAATACAAATGTTGTCAGCAGTTGTAGAGAGTAAATTGCGTCGATGACGTGCTTGCTGTTTCAGTAGTACATTAGATTAGCAGGTCCTCTCCACAAGACAAGAGCTATACTAATCAGAATACCAGTCTCACCAGCTGTGTAATTCTCAGTCAGATACTGCCTGCTATCAAGTCTCTCTCAAAAGCTATCCAATGAGTTCAAGCAAAGTGTGTTTTGTTCCACTTGCAGATCTTATCTACAAGGGGAAAATAGTGGAGCAACTGAGGTCCATTAGCGCTACAAATGCTGAGGAGCCAGTTTACAGGGTAGCCAGTAGTTCAGCTGAACAGTCTTGATATTCCTAGGGTGTATTCCATTTTTGTAATGTTTCTATTTGGCAGCATAAATCTGTAATGTAAGGTTGTGCATCACTGATTTTGCAAAGGAAGTATGGCAGTGCTATACATTGAGGTGTTATTTTCGGGTTTTTTTTAGGCTTGCTACTCTTCATACTTGGCTCAGTTTGGGCTACAAAGCGTCTTCCTGGGGTAAAACGACGCTCAATGACTTTACAGGATGACTTGGGTGCTGAATTCTCAGTTGTGTAAAGGATGTTTTATATGCACATTTAAAGACTCAGCACCTAAGTGCTAAGTTTTCAGTGGGAAACTACCTGAGGAGCTTGGCACACTAAGTTGGAAGGGAGCATCCCTTGAAATAGCAACCAGTAAACTGATCCATTTGGGGAAATCATACAAGGTAATTTCCTCAAGATTGAAGCCCTGGGTTCTGCAATCCTCTGGCAAAGAAAGCGGCCACTGTTTACAAATGGACTTTGCTTGCTTAAAGAAAGTAAAATCACATCCTTCACTTCTGTTGGAGCAACTGAAGCAAGTGGCATTTCCATGAGTTTCTGAAATGCTGCGGTGTAACCAGCTTCAGTTGGCTCTTTGCACCTTGACAAGACTGCTGAGCACAACCTTGTTTGAAAATGGCACATTTTTATCCAAATATTAGATATTAAAATAAATCAGTGTTAAAGTGACCTTTTATCTTTTTAGAAACGGTGGGGGCAAGAGTACTACTGATCTTTTTCAAAGTGCATGACTGTAAAGTGATAAAATTGTATATTTTTCATAATGTGGGGAAAGTCTATTTGTGCTGCTTTAGGAATCAGTTTAAAGTTTGATTTCTGTTAAACCTGTGATCTGACAGCCCTGCTCTATTTTCTGTATATGATTTACAAAAAAACTGGAAAAGTTAGCACCTACTGTTGTGTATATAGCAAAATTCTTTAGACCTTAGCACGCGTTTTTACCTATTATTGAACCACTCTGGATTTTGGGGAGGGAAAGTAATAGTACAGATTTTTTTGATAATGTGTGTAAAACATTCATTTGAAATATTTTAGTAAAAATGAAGTAAGAGATTGATTGTGATAGTGTATACTTCTAGTTGAATAAAATACATGCTTTTTAAATAAACTGAGTGAGATTTGGCAGGTGACTGCTGAAATGTCTTGCAGTGAGTACCGTAATTACTAATTCTGAACTGATGTGAAAAACTTGGAAATCCACTAAATTCAGAACCAATTTTATTTGGGTAGATGTGAACAAAGTAGTCCCATTTATAACCAGGATGTACATCACAGTAGGTTGTTACATTCAGACTTTCACACTTAGAAAATATATATATTATGTACAGGAATTTGCAAATAGGTGTAAACATACAATACTTTAAGATACCAGTACATTCCAAAACAAAAACATCAGCAAGGCAAACACCTCAAAATGATTCCAGTCAGCTAGCATTTAGAATCTCTCTTAAATAAAGTAGTTTTTATGCTTGACATTGTGTTGCTTTATTTATTACTAAAAAAAAAAAAAAAGAAGTTTCTTACTATAGATCAAATTCCATGGTATCTGGCTATTCTGATACTCAAATATAGGCACTGATTTCTAGAAGGAAATTTTCTTCTTACTGATATAATTGAGCCAATATGGCTGGTTTTGCTAGTACAAAGTAATCCAGTGCTGGAATAACTCAAGACAATTTAAACTTAAGTCAAATGTATAAAGTTAGAATAGATACTGCAAAGCTGATTAATATCTAGAAGCCTATATAACTCACCATAAACAATACTGCAAACAGATCACCTAAGTTTTCATCACCTCATTTTTTCCTCTAAATTATACAAATTACCCTTCTCTTCCTCTTTACAAGGTAGGTTTTGGTTAGCTCCTCCTGCCTAGTCAACACAAAAGGATGTGGTGCAAATAACCTCCTGCTATCTCATCCACGTAGCACGTCCAAGTCCTGCTACGGGTGGCATACCAGGTGGCGGAATTGGAGGTGGTACAGGTGGCTGTCCACCTGGGGGAACAGTAGGTGGGGGGTAACTAGCTGGTGGCATTCCCAGCCCTGGAGGTGGATGAGGTGGTACTGCATGGGTTGGAGGCAGTCTTGGAGGTGGGAAATTAGGGTTGTAGGTAGGTGGAGGAGGATATCCAGGAGTAGGAGGTGGAATATTGGGTGGAGGGAATGAAGCAGGGGGTGGAGGTGGAACTGGTGGTGGAGGGTTGGGAGGATAGACATGAGGATGATACGGTAGATGAGTTGGTGGTCCATAGGCTGGTGGTAGAGCTCCGTAAGTTGGTCCTTCTGTTTTCATCATTGACTGAAGACTTTGATAACCCTCCCCTGACATATAAGAATTTGTAGTAGACATCCCTGTAATATAACTGGTGGGGGGTGGGGGTGGGGGACGATGCGGCAGAGGTGGAGGTTGATGTACAGGGGCAGGATGAGCAGGAGGAGGAATCTGGACCTTTGGCATATCTACTGAGTCCACAGTAGTAGATTGCTCTGCTTCTGCCAGTGAAACTGCAGTTGTCAAGGGAGGCTTGCGCTCTGGAAAAGAACATTTCATTTGTTGTTTTTTCTAAAGACAGTGCCAATAACAGCCTCTGAATACTTTATATTTTTCTTAAAGGTAACGTACCAAAAAGGGAACTCATTTTTCTAAGTCTCTGAATGACATATGGTATCCAATAGTTGACCTCTAAAGACTGTTCTTACAATGTTTCAGGGCTTACACAAACGTTTGCCTGTATAAAACAAATTCTAAGAGGAAAGTTTTAGCTAACAAGGGAAACTAATTCCTTACCTGCCTAAATAAACAGGATTTACTTTATCTAAGCAGTCATAAGTCTAACGGCAGAACTGTCCCCTAGGAGAGCTACATAATTAAATCATGCAAGGTGGCCGTCACTTCTAGGTCCTAAATTATAGCAGGCAGTAATTTCCCCATTAGCTCATTTTCAAAATCATGGTGGATTGCAAGATGCACATGCAAGTTTTAACAACTGGAGGAATAATGAGCGTGATACTTAGAACTACTCCTTCATTCTTAAAAAAGGTTTTAGCAAATGAGAAAAAATGGTCTTCCTGTTTTTCTCTCCTGTAATTCCCTGGTAGAGGCTGTCATCTTACAGTTACATTATGGACCTTGCTCTATAAAATATTTATGTCTCATTTAGGGGGTCACTGAAAGGACAGTTAATGCATCAAAGCACTAGAAGTGCATTTTTACCTCAGTATTGTTTATTCTGCAAACATAAGGCATGTGTGCAGTGTTAAAAGGTGTCTGGCAGATGAAAGTCTTCTTTTAGTACAAAGCAAAGAAAGTATCCCCCTTATTGTTAAAAGTGACACACCTGCAGAATTTCTATATGATAGAAATGTCTATGAGACAGCTGGAAGCTACTTTAGTAATACAATATGGCATCTACCACCCTTTAGAGAACATTAAGTCCCTTTCTGTCTCCAAACAACAATTAGGTTTAGTCTTCTAGGTCTGTAACAGTCACAGTTCTGTCCACTTTTGCCCACCTAGTATAGTCTTCTTTCCTTCAGAACATTTTTCCATCTGTCTGGAGAAGCCTGTGCTGCTAAGACAAAATTCTCTCTAGAGTTTATTTACCTAAGCTTTTATGGTCCATGCTGATTAATCAAGGCAACAGGCCCTGCCCCCACACTGTTACCACCACGTGAATGAAGAGCAAAACAGTTAAGACAGGAGTAAGTGTTTAAGAAAAGCTTACCTGGAGGTGGATGTGCAGGAGGTATTGGTGGATGTGAAGTTTCAATTTTGGGGATTTTAGATGGTGGTGGTGGTTCTAAAAAACATTTGGAAGTTCCTAATTGGCTACTGCTCTGCAATATTTTCCAAATTCCAACTCTGGTCTCATGCTAATGTGGTCATATCATATTACTCTATGCAAAAGTACAGTGGAAATTCTGTATACTACTCATGTTTCATGAAGAACATTAAAGTCAAGACCTTTGTTTTATAAACAAAGCGGCACCAGTTATCACATATGAGTCTTCTAAAAGAATACAAGTTCAAGCTATGTATTTTTTTAACTAGAGACAAACTGTCCCAATAATAATAATACATAAGTGAAGATGAGCATATATACATTTTCTGGCACTAAAGTAAACTTGTAACATATCTCAGAAGCTGACTGTGTGTGTCTAGAAATTAAACAAAATGGGAATTGCACAGGAGATGGGGGAGTAGAGACAACTCTCTGAAATCTAGCTGCAGAAACTAGAGGGTGAAGAGCCAGACTTACTTAGGAAAGGTTACAGGATCACATCCTAGCTATCCTGAAATACATTGTTTTAAACCAGCCACATGAAGGGAAAACAAAACAACCAACCAAAAAGCTCTAGATGTAATTGCTGCAGTGAAACACTTCTTAAGCTAGACCATGTATTAATATGAAGTGTCTTTTATTGGCACCTAAGCCAGCAACCAATTACAAATGTCACTGATTACCAACAGGCTTATTAATAGTGCAGCTATTTCATGACATGGTACCTTCAGTCACTTCAAGGTGCCCCAGACTGCTTAAAGAACTGCTCCAAATGCAATGATGCATGGAGTTACTAATAGAGAGATGAGCAGTTTAGCAAGACTTCTATTGAACAGACTGCATTACAGGACACACAGGGGACAGTCACACTCCATTTTTTTCAAGTTTTGCAGTTAGGAACATTTCAGAAATAGTTACAGAATATATTTAACAATGCATTATTAGAATCAAAACAGCTGAGAACTAACAAGCCTGTAAGCAAACAAACTAAAGGCTTATTTGGGTTAAAGCAGTAGAGTGAAAGCAGTAAAAACAGAATATTAACACTTACCTGATGTCTTTGTTTCTTCTTTTGGAGACACAGCCTGTTTAAGACAAACAAAAACAAACAAAAGTTTTAAGACCAGTGCAAAATACAAAGCACTTCCAAATGGTAACAAGTGAGCAAATAGGAGATAACCTATAGTCTGATGAAGAGCTTTTGTACAGATCTGAATGAAGCTGAACCAGTTTCCAACTCAGACCCAGTCTCTTTCCCCTCCTCTTGTAAAAAGGAGGCAGGACAAATCCTTTATTTCCCCCTGTATTTTAATGAGGAGGCTAATAATGTCCACTCTCTTTAGACAGGTGGAACAAAAATCAATCCACACTGGGAAAGCCTAGTTTAACTGGCAGAATGAAAAAATAGCAACTATTTTAGATAGACCACTTTGTGCTGTTCTCACTGTTGAATGCTACATCTCATTTAAGTTTACTTATCCACTGCACATACATTGTGGTCCAGTACGCCGCTCACTGAGCTGAAAGCAAGAGATTTCGCCTCTCTTCCCGAGTCTGCTTTGACCTGTCACTCAATCTTTACCAAAATCACTTCAAGTCTTTATGATTTATTTACTAGGACAGGAGGGCAGTGAAAAAGCACTGATCAGCATAAAACATTTCAGAAGCCTCCTGGCTGAGTTTTCTTATTAAAAAAAAAAAAAAAAAAAAAAAAAAAAAAGAAAGTAGTAGATGTACCAAGTAAACTTCAAATCATTTTTTCAATCACAACTTTTCGATGTTTGTTTTGGCTCTTTAAAGAATCACAAGACAAGGGTGTAAGAAAAATCCTTCCAGTTTACTTAATCCAGTTGAGATTGATGGTCACTGAGAAAAGCCAAACCTAAATGAAATTTTAAGTCATAGAATCATAGAATGGTAAGGTTGGAAGGGACCTCAAGGATCATCTAGTTCCAACCCCCTGCCATAGGCAGCAACACCTCCCACTAGTACAGGTTACTCAAGGCCTCATCCAATCTGGCCTTGAACACATCCAGGGAGGGAGCATCCACAACCTCCCTGGGCAACCTGTTCCAGTGCCTCACCACCCTTACTGTAAAGAACTTCCTCCTAACATCTAGTCTAAATCTCCCCTCTGCCAGTTTAAGCCCATTGCCCCTTGTCCTGTCATTGCAGGACCTTGTAAATAATCCTTCCCCAGCCTTCCTGTAGGCCCCCTTCAGATACTGGAAGGCTACTATCAGGTCCCCTCGAAGCCTTCTCTTCTCCAGGCTGAAGAGCCCCAACTCCCTCAGCCTGTCCTCATAGGAGAGCTGCTCCAGCCCTCTGATCATCTTTGTGGCCCTCCTCTGGACCCGCTCCAACACTTCCATGTCCTTCCTGTGCTGAGGGTTCCAGAACTGCACACAGTACTCCAGGTGGGGTCTGACGAGAGCAGAGTAAAGGGGCAGAATCACCTCCCTTGCCCTGCTGGCCACGCTTCTCTTGATGCAGCCTAGGACTCGGTTGGCTGTCTGGGCTGCATGTGCACACTGCAGGCTCATGTTGAGCTTTTCATCAACCCAGACTCCAAGGTCCTTTTCCTCAGGGCTGCTCTCCAGCCATTCACCACCCAGCCTGTATTTGTGCTTGGGATTGTGCCTACCCAGGTGCAGGACCTTACACTTGGCCTTATTGAATTTCATCAGGTTGGCCTGGGCCCAACTCTCCAGCCTGTCCAGGTCCCTCTGGATGGCATCCCTGCCCTCTAGCAAGTCGACTGTGCCACACAGCTTGGTGTCATCTGCAAACTTGCTGAGGGTGCACTCCATTCCTCTGTCCATGTCACTGACAAAGATGTTAAACAGCACTGGTCCCAGCACTGACCCCTGAGGGACACCACTTGTCACTGGTCTCCAGGTGGACATTGTGCCGTTGATCACCACTCTCTGGGTTCGACCATCCAGCCAATTCCTTATCCAGCAGTGCTCCACCCATCAAGTCCATGTTTTTCCAGTTTGGTGACCAGAATGTCATGTGGGACAGAGTCAAATGCCTTACTCAGGTCCAGGTAGATGACATCAGCTGCCCTTCCCTTGTCCACTGTCGCTGTGACTTCATCATAGAAAGCCACTAAATTTGTCAGGCAAGATCTGCCCTTGGTGAAGCCATGCTGGTTCCCACCAATCACCTCTGGTTTGTTTTCCATTTGCCTTAGCAGGACTTTCAGCAGGATCTGCTCCATGATCTTGCCAGGCACAGAGGTGAGGCTGACTGGTCTGTAGTTTCCAGGGTCATTCTTTTTACCCTTCTTGAAGATGGGTGTTATGTTTGCCCTCCTCCAGTCAGCAAGTCCAGTAAGCTTACTTGCAAACGTATTTAAAATTAACAGTGAGAGCAGTATGGTACATTGCTTCTCTGCCTTGGGAATGAACGGGGTTTATTTAAGAGACTATTTAACTCTAGTGGCTTCACCTTCACAAATTCTTTGTTTTACTTGGATCAGCTTTTCTTGATTTTCTATGACTAAAGTCCTTGCTGTAAAACTGTATGCAAACGTCAGGTCTCTCCATACTTCCAAAGAGAAGCAAATCTCCACTATTTATGGGAACACTTCCAAAAAGTGTGTGGCAGAAAACCACAAGTTTAAACGGAGAAGACTCAAGAAGCAACAAAGGCTATAAAAATTTAAATCACTTCTCTAATAACAGCAGCTACTAAAACAGATGAACCTTTTTTGGGTCCTTCTAACTACATTCTAGTTCAGACTGCTTTAGCTAAGACACTCCAGGGTCAACATTATTTATTAGCATACTGATTGTTATTTAATACTTTCCTAATAAGTTCAATCCATACCACAACTTTAGTGCTGATTCCATGTGTATTAAGATTGTTTCCATTAACAATTTCTATTTGTCAAGCTAAACATACAATTTAGTGATTCACCAGTATAGTTTTAGTGAAGTCAACTGAACATTCAAATACTCTTGACCACTAGACACAGAGAGGATGTGCAGGTGCTTTAGACATCTGGTATGGATCTTTAAGTCGTGGCCAATGCCTCAGTTACTTGAAAGTATCTTGACTGAGGAGAAGATAATGGACTTATAAGAGTTCATGGAAAATGGAAAATACTGGCCTGCAGGAAGAGAGTGTGTTTATGTTCTTTACAAACCAAAGCAGAAGTCATGCAAATCCCTATTTACAGGAGGCAGCAAGCATTTAAAGTAAGATCTATGGTACACCTAACTGAAGAACATTTTAGAAGCACCAACTACATCTTTCAAATGCTACATGTTTTGTTCTCCTACACTGCTTTCTGGAGAAAGAATGATTTAGATCACCATATTTGGTCTTCTCAAATTCATGCTGTCCGTGCTGCTGTCCTACAAAATTCCCAATCACTCATTGCTTTATATTTGTTCTGGATGCCGGCAGCATACCAGGACTTACCTTTTATCTGCACTATTCCTTTATTATTATGTGATGGACTTCAAACTTAATTTCAAAGAAAAGTTAAGTTGCTCTGAAGGCTTGATCAGAGACAGTCATTCATGAACAACAGGTACTACTCATGCACTGCTTTTTTCTATGAGGTAGTTCATTAACACATGAGATGAGGGGAAATCAGCAGTACTGTAAAGGCAGAGTCTTTACATGAATGAACAAGCATTCGTAACAACTTAAAAGCAGATGGACAAATACAGAAAAATCCAAACTGTTATTTACAGTTTCTGATGTGCCAAACTGTCCCAGGTAATTTTGCTGAAGACAAACAGACCTGAAGACCCAAGCAGAATTTGCACTGATGGTAGGGGAAAAAAAAAAAAAAAAAAAAAAAAAAAAAAGAGAAATACATACTACCTAAAAAGAGCTCTCCCAATTTTCAAGCTAATTAACACATTTTATCAGTTTTCTATCCTGAACATCTCTCAACTTCAGTGCAAGAACCATATTTCAATGCACAATAATGCACAATCTTTTCTCTAGTAGTAGGCTGTTATCTTGCAAACAGAAGACCAAGGTTTACAGTTACAGTTTTTTGCCTTTTTTTTTTTTTTTTTGGTGGCTGCTATCATGGANTTTTTTTTTTTTTTTGAGGAGGCTGCTATCATGAAGATGTTCCATGCTTCCAGTTCTATTTCATTCGATCATGCATTGCCTCTTCCCAGGTTTTGAGGTTTCTTTCAGGTTTTCTTTCCCCTCCTTTATCTGTTCTCTAGTTTAGACATCCATTAACTACAAGCCAGAACGAAACCTGTAAAAGCTGTACATCATTTACTTCCTAAATAGACTTGTTCCAAAGACTTGACTTCTGAAAATACTTTTCTAATGGAGTACATGCAAGAACATTTAAGTAGCACTTCAGCTTTTTTAAAAACACCATCTTAAAAAAAATGTAGACTACAGTCTGAAAATTTCACTTGAACTCAATGACTTCAAAAAAGCATTCAGAGTAGTTGTGGTACTACATAGAATCAGTCAGGGTTGGAAGGGACCACAAGGATCACCTAGTTCCAACCTCCCTGCCATGGGCAGGGATACCTCACACTAGATCAGGCTGTCTAGAGCCTCATCCAGCCTGGCCTTAAACACCCCCATAGATGGGGCTTCAACCACCTCCCTGGGCAACCTGTTCCAGGGTCTCACCACTCTCATGGTGTTCCATTCCCCCTTGTCCTGTCACTACCTGACATCCTAAAGAGTCCTTACCCACCTTTCTTGTAGGCCTCCTTAAGATACTGAAGGCCACAATAAGGTCACCTTGGAGCTTTCTCCTCTCCAGACTGAACAGCCCCCACTCCCTCAGTCTTTCCTCATAGGAGAAGTGCTCCAGCCCTCTGATCATCCTCATGGCCCTTCTCTGGACACATTCTAGCACATCCATATCCCTCTTGTAATAGGGGCTCCAGAACTGGATGCAGTACTCCAGATGGGGTCTCACCAGTGTGGAGTAGAGGGAGAGGATCACTTCCTTCGACCTGCTGGCCACACTTCTCTTGATACAGTCCAGGATCTGGTTGGCTTTCCGGGCCACAAGAGCACACTGACAGCTCATATTAAGCTTCTTGTCCACCAGCACCCCCAAGCCCCTCTCCTCAGGGTTGCCCTCAAGCCAGTCACTACCCA
>VWZE01015439.1:525948-557383 GCA_013396675.1 Eubucco bourcierii | reverse complement strand
GCACTGCAGCTGTGTAGGAACAGAACCCCATTCTAAAGACCTGTAGTACAAAGTACAGAAGTATTTTCCCAGGATTGTAGAAAACAATTACACTTCTATTACTGTGCCTATTAAATAAACACAAGTCTCTCAGTAATGGAGATAAATATTATTTGAAACAATCACACTGACTTCATACTAATGTTTTCCTGAAAGTGAATTTTCTTTTATTTTTAAACATCTTGAATTTTGAAATACCATCTAATTCCAAATACAGTAATCTCACAGCTTCTATGGATAAACAACAGAAGCTTTCCTGGACAAACTTATCAGTGACAGTCAAGCCATAATTTTGTTCCAACTGGAAGATCATCACCTGCAACTGACAGCTGCTGAAGTAAACATCTCTTGACACCCAAGGAAGCTAAACAACTTTTGCGGATTAATTTTGAGAGTTAAGGTGATACCTACCGAATACAGACCCACACTAGGTTACTTGAAATTAAAGATGTGAATAAAAATGCATCTCTGTTTTAATGGTGTTTTGTTTCTGCAGGTATGACTGAAAGCAACATACTCGGCATTTCTGAAAAGCCAGGTTGCTTATTATGTTTTCCTAAAGGTTTTCTTTCAAAATGAATGCACTCCTGTTACTTGATGTGATCCTTGTATTGAATTGTGATCTTGCTCTGGCAGCAGGGTTGGACTAGATGATCTTTTGAGGTCCTTTCCAGGCCCTAATATTTTGTGACTTAATAGCCACTTCACTATTAGCCAAATATCGCCATAAAAAAATATTGACTGAAGTGACTGAATTGTGAAATTATTTCTTTTCCCAAAATGTACCACATATCTCAGACTGAGCAAGAAGCAAGCTTCTGACTTGTAATGTAGTTTGGCCATTTCAAACAGTAACTTTTTATTTTAAATGTACCACTAAACCATTACTACAAAACTGCAAGGGTCTTAATGGTCTACTTCTATATCCACGTTAGATTCCTTGTCACGTGGCGCTATCACAGTAACAAGGGACATAAAAACCAATGGGAACACTATCAGAAAACATAACAAGTAGAAAATATGTAACAGATGTTTGTTAAAGAAGTATCTATCCCTAGAAAAAAGCTAGCAACAGTAACTTCAAAAGGTTTCCTACAATTACCTTACCTGTCATTGACAAAGGTCCATGCCATTTGAACCAGTTTTTGAATTTTATTTTTGTCTCCTAAAAAACAAACAGAAAAGAATTATAATTAGGAAGAACAGTTTGGAGTAGAATATTCCTACACTGTTAATGTAAATTAAGTTATGAAAATTAATAACAGGCATTACTTGCTCATTCTGTAATATTTTACCTTTGAGTTGTTTGGCATACTTGAGAAGAAACTGGTAGGGATGTTCCACTTGCAAATCAAACTTTATTGTTTGCAGCAAGATTCTCTCAAGAACCATCACTTCTTCCTAGAGAACATTACAATGTAACCATAATGTTATTCCTTCTTTTATGTACAAGTATCTTATACTGGTATGAAGCATGACTACATAGCACCTTCAAGCAAATATGTTTGTCTGGTTTTGCTTGATCAGAGTTTGTCTCCAGGGTGAACAGAAACCTCTACAGTATAAAACATTATTTTAAACCCAGATACTTTTTCTTCACATTTATTTGAGTCAGGAGTAGATAAAGTGTTGTGTTTTGGGTTTTTTTCCTTAAAAAAAAAAAAAAAAAAAGGTAAAACAATGGATGGCTGGCCACCAACCAGGAGTGGTGGTGAACAGTGAAGTCCAGCATGGCACCGATGACATCGAGCTGGGCAGGCATATTGATTAGAGGAACCTAGACAGGCTGGATTGATTTGAATGGAGCAAAGCTGGAGGTGGGGAGATTCAGACTAGACACGAGGAGGAAGTTCTTCACCATGAGAGTGGTGAGACCCTGGAATGGGTTGCCCAGGGAGGTGGTTGAGGCCCCATCCCTTGAGATGTTCAAGGTCAGGCTGGATGAGGCTCTAGCCAGCCTGATCTAGGGTAGGGTATCCCTGCCCATGGCAAAAGAGATTAGAACTAGATGATTCTTGTGGTCTCTTTCAACCCTAACTGATTCTATGATTCAGTGCTAGGCTGAGGCCCATTGTTGGGATTCAACAAGGCAAAGTGCTGGGTCCTGCACTTCTGTAACAACCACCCCATGTAATGCCACAGGTTTGGGACACAGTGCCCAGAAAGCTACTCAGCAGAAGGACATCTGGGGGTACTGGTTGACAACTGGTTGAATATGAGGCAGCAGTGTGCCCAGATGGTCAAGGAAGCCAACAGCATGCTGGTTTGTCTCAGGAATAGTGGGGCCAGCAGGAGTGGAGAGGAAATTGCTCCCCTGTACTCAGCATTGATGAGTCTATGCTTTGAAGATCATATTCAGTTTTGAGCTCATCACT
Organism: Eubucco bourcierii; assembly: GCA_013396675.1. Taxonomy (NCBI): domain Eukaryota; kingdom Metazoa; phylum Chordata; class Aves; order Piciformes; family Ramphastidae; genus Eubucco; species Eubucco bourcierii. Next base: position 554,969 of record VWZE01015439.1, on the reverse strand, counting down.
ATAAAGACATTTGAGTTGATGTAGTGTTTTCAGAGAATGGCAACAAAGATGTCTCAGGGTCTAGAGAAGTCTTCTGAGGAACAGCTGAGGAAATGGGAGTTGTTTTGTCTGGAGAAATGGAGGCTAAAGGGAGAATTTATTGCTCTCTCCAGCTACCTGAAAGAAGATTGTAGTGAGGTGGGAGTCCCTAGCAACAGGGCAAAAGGNTGGGTGGGGTGTCAGTGTCTTCTCCCCTATTACAAGTGTAAAACAAGAGGAAATTACCTCAAGTTATGCTAAGGAAGGTTTACATTGGACATTAGGATAAAATCCTTCATCAAGTGATATCAAACATTGAAAGAGGCCAGCCAGGGAAGTGGCTGAGCCATCATCCCTGGAGGTATTTAAAAGACACATAGATGTGTTGCTAAAAGACATGGTTTAGTGGTAGACAGTGCTAGGTTAATGGTTGGATTCAATCTTAAAGGCATTTTCCAACCAAAATGATTCTATGATTCTAAAATTCCATTTCCCCCATGGAGGAGTAACTGACCCAGACACAGCAAGAAAGTGTTACACACATAGGACATCGGACTGTTGGAGAGAGTCCAGAGGTGAGCCACAAAGATGATCAGAGGGCTGAAGCATCTTTCCTATGAGGACAGGCTGTGAGAGTTGGTGCTCTTCAGCCTGGAGAAGAGAAGGCTTCGAGGAGACATTGTAGCAGCCTTCCAGTAACTGAATGGGGCCTAGAGGAGTGCTGCGGAAGGACTATTTACAAGGTCCTGTAATGACAGGATGAGGTTTAAACTGGCAGAGGGGAGATTTAAACTAGATGTTAGGAAGAATTTCTTCACAGTGAGGGTGGTGAAACGTTGGAACAGGTTGCCCAGGGAGGCTGTGGATGCTCCCTCCCTGAAGGTGTTCAAGGCTAGGTTAGAAGAGGCCTTGAGTGACCTGTTCTAGTGGGAGGTGTCCCTGCCTATGAAGGGAGGTTGGAACTAGATAATTTTTCAGGTCACTTCCAATCTAAACCATTCTATGATTCTATACAAGAATCACAAGAAAAAGGCAAGCTCTCACTACATTTTTCCTCTCAAGTTTCAAATCCTTCTGGTATTTATAATAGCCGTATTTTGAGAGATTCACAGTTTTGCTAAGTCAAACACTCAACAAGGAAAACTTCTGAATGCTTCTGAGATGTAGCTCTCTTACTTGGCTTAAGATTCACTATTAATTGCTTTCTAAAACAACACTAAGACTACCAAATATTACTTACGTCTTGATGGCATTTCTAACTGACATGAATTACTTTAATTCAATTTGCAAAATAATACAAAAAAATTTACTTGAAATCAGATGCAACTTTTTAATACAATTATTCTAGTAGGCTCCCAAAACTGCTTTTATTAGCAAGAATTATTTTTCTAGCTACCTATAGCATGATTGAAAAAAGTCGTAAATGCATGCTCAACACAGAACTTAATTTAGACTAACTGAAAATTACCTAGTGCTTGAATGAAGGTAGGTCACTTTTCTGGAGTGCAATAGGATGAAATAAATTTCAAAACGAGTATTTTTACCTTTGGGTCATCTCCAAACTGTCCAAACTGTACATCATTTAGCAAGCTTCGAGCTGTTTTAATTATATCTTTACATTTCTTAGGTGTTTCTTCAACTTTTCCTGCTAGGAAGAGGCAGCAGGCTCCTGTCACCTAAAAAAAAGAAAGTCCTTTCAAAAGATTGTCTGATATGCAATATGCAATATAGTATAGCTCTATAAAAGCACTGTCTTTCAGTTTCCATTAACAGTTCTGTAGAAGTTTGCCAGGAAAGACTTAATAATAAACATTACGCTTTAATTTTATTATAGTGTTAAACTTTTACTTTCTCAGAGGGAGAAATATAGAATTTGAAGGGCTGTCTGTTTTATACTTCATGTCAAAGTCATAAACCCAAAGCAGGATTTGTCCTGGTTCACCATTGTCTGTCAATCATTTTTAATGTTGCATTAGGCTTCTTTCTTTTTCTTACAGCAAATACAGGACTGCCAGAACTACAGTTTCTACTCCTAAAGAATGGTATCGGCAAGATCTAACTGCAACGTCAGCATAAACATGTTTCTAAGCATAAGTGGAAACGTGTAAAAAAGTATGAACATTGTATTTTGAGCTGTAACAATTAAAACATAAGATGCTTATTTTCAACCATTTGGGTTGGTGGACAGTAGTACTTGAATGACTTATGATTTCAACTAGTCCACATATAGTGTATTTGCTATATTAAGACATCTGCTTTGTAAATACTTACATATCTTGGGAATTGTTTGAAAGAATGAAACATATAAAATCGATGGAAATAAATTATTCCAGTTGCCAAAGTATCATAATGTCTGTGGTGAGAATAAGGATTCCAAACAATGCATAAAAGAAATTTAAAACCAAAAATGAACAAAGGAAAAGATATATTCTGTTAGAAAACAATGGAAGTAAAATAATAGTTTTGGAGGAAAAAAAACCACCCTTAAGGCTTTATAAATGCCACGATTCACCCCAGACTCAGTTGATACCCAAATCACCTATTGGAAGAGCGTTTACAGGAGTATCTAATGCAAGGTCATCCTTGCGTTAAGTTATACCTGCTGCAGAGTTCAAACCAGCAGGAGGTACATGAAGGAACAGAACAATTAACAATTATTCAGAGAAAGGTTACTAAATATTCACACCTACAAATGCAAATAAAGGTGAACATGCTCCCTATTCTTTAAGCAGAGGAATAATATTTCATCCTCACCAGTTTCTATTAAACAAAGAACTAGGGAGACTAAAGGCAGCTTAAGTGTACAGGCAGCAGAAAGCTTAATCAACAGTCTAGAAGAGTGGGACAGTAGAGAGACCTTACTAATATATACAAAATATATACACAAAGTTAAAAATCCCAACCTAAACAAACAGAAACAATGATCCAAATCCTTAAGAGTAGGGACAGAGGTAAGAAGCCTTACAGCCAAGATATCGAGGAAAAAAAAACAAAAGCAAAATTCAAAATCTGAGAAGTTACATAGATTCAGATAGTAAGAGGTCGAGAGCTTCTGAATGAATAAAAATTGTGTAGGGAACATGCAATCAAAAGCCAAGTAAACTCAAACAGACTTTTTACTAACGATTAAGAAACATTTGAACAGCTACTTAAGCACATGATAATTCTTCTGTATCTCATTCTAAAAATCCCCACTCACAATGACATTTCACACCAACATGATTTTAAAGGATACAAGCCTAAACGAGTTCCCACATCGAATATGAATCTGGCCCCCTCCCTGCGGTATCGTGCTTCAGTAGCTGGATCAAGCCCTTCTAGCTGAGATGGTGTATGTGCCAAGTCTTTCTTATCCCAGTACCAACATGGTTTTGTATGGTCCAGGCTTGCCAAGTTTAAAGAAGGGCTGGAATTTTCTTTATTCTCCTTCATTTATTAAAACAGAATTGTTCTTGCTTTTGAAGCTTTCAAAAAGGAAGTCTTCAGATAGTCAGTTCAGAACCTTTAAGAAAAGAGAAAAGGTTTTCTTTAAAAATGAAAGGGGACTTCCTCCAGTTCCACAAATATGATTAAAGAGCAGCAGCGTTTAACCTTCCTCATTGGGACTTCCTCTACGCTCAAAGGCAAGTAATATTTAATCTTGTCCTTATCTTGCCCATATACTGCAACCCAAAGAAATAGACCTAGGTTATCTTTGCTAGTTCCTGTTTAATAACGAAACATCAAGAATATATTGATCAACAGTATCTGTTGATTCTTAGTACAACAGCTTTAACCTAATTTTTCCACAAAAAAAGCCCCCAAACAATTCAGTGATGGTAGCAGCAAGAGTCAAAAAGTTACAAAGGGGATCAACTTACCATTGATAATCTGGAAACATACTAATTAGGTCAGTCTGAATGACCATTTAAATACCCACTTCGACTTCCAAATATCACAAGGTGGTAAAACTGCAGTAAGCACTTGGCAAAAAAAACCCAAAAACTTTTAAAATGGTCTGTGCTTGTCTTACTTGAAGAAAACTAGGTAAAGAAAGTAGCGTCCTTTCACAGACCAAGATCAAGACAGTTCATGAAAGAATACAGGGTAAAGCAGCATCTGAAATCATCCCCAAAACACAGCGGTTCATTACACTCAGAAATTGTGCTACTTTCCTGTGTTTGTCAGCACTCTGCCTATTCATATTTAATTCAAGAAGTTCTGCAGGCAACTTCCTGGTGTTTTAGTCGTGACTGATGTTCAGCCATGCCTCAACTTAAAAGAACAAATAAGACCATCCTGCTGCCTTTATTTCTTTCAGGCACAAAACAACTGTGACTGTAATACAATAAACTATAGACACTACGCACAAATTACTGCAGGCACCTGCAAAGTTTCGCATAATGAATAAGCAAAACAGAGGAAAACCCAAACTTACAGCTCTAAAAACTAAGTTGTAAGCTTCCCTTCCAAAAACAGAAGATCACATGAACAAACTGCAGAAAAATTATGCCTGCAACTAGCATCCCACTCAACTTCAAAAGTTTCTCTCTTTCAGAATAAGGAACGCTATCTTTGTTCCACTTTGGTTTTAGAAGACTCTTCACCACCAAAGGTGCCCGTCACAGATCAACCAATCAGTTAAAACTCTGTCACAAGTAAGTGATCTAAAACTACCTATGGAATCAACAGAAGTGCCACGACCACACATTTCCACCAGATTTACCAAAAAAGTATATATTTTTACAACTGTTATAGTTTTCTTACTTACAAGTTACATCGCATCCTTGTGCTCTTTAACAGTTTAAAATCCAACTACCACTAAAACAGTCCGAAGCTACGATACCTCTATCTATAAGCAGTCAGAGCATTTCCGAATACAAAATCTGGCATAAAAATCAAGCATCCCAATCCACACAAAATTTAAAATTTTCCTTCCGCCTTTTAATGCATACCATTGATAGAGAGATTTCAGGAGCTCGATCCCGGCTTTTTTACATCCTACCTCAGACGAACCAGCCGACCGAGAGCCCAGCGCCGTCACCCATAGCCCCTAAGCCGGCGGGAGGTGTTCTGCTTCTCCCAGATCTGGCCCACCCGCTGCAGAGACGGCCACCGGTGCCCGGGGAGGCGCTCGCTCCCCCCTCCGGCTCCCCGATGCCTTCCCTTCTTTCCCAGGCCCTGGCTCTCGCTAGCAGGCGGCCCAGGAAGGCATGAGGGCGGCCCCGAAGGGCAAGCGGGCCCCGCCACCGGCACCTCGCGGACCCACACAAGCACGACACACTCACAGGTTACGCGCGGGAAAGGAAACCCCACCGGAGCGACAAGCCTCCTTAACGGCAGTGCAGTCTCCGCGCCCTGCGCGCCGCCATATTGGGAACCAGGCCAGGCTGCTCATGCGTCATCACGTCGGCGTCACAGAGGCTTTGCGCGCGAGGACGAACCTTTTCCCCCTCAGCCAATCTCGTCTACTTCAGCGGGGGCTGAGCGCGAGAGGCAGGCCGACGATGTGCTCCCGTAGTCCAGCAGTAGACCAATCAGAAAGCCGGAGGGAGAAGATTGAAATCCATAAAAGCAAATACGAATCCAAAAGCATGAGTTAAATCCCACCCAATGAAGGAGCTGTCATGCCCTTTCTTAACACTGGTAACGAAGGCGAAGGGGTGGACGCTGGAGATTGGATGCTACAGGTCTCGTGGAGTGGGGGAGGGCGGAGCCTTCCGGCTCTACCGGGTTCTGCCAATGGCGGCTACGGGGTGAGAGGGAGGGCGGGGCCAGGAGGCTGGGCAGGACTGAGAGTGCGGGGCTGGGGCGAGCTCGGCCACCGCCTCCCCACCCGTGGGTAGCGGCGTCCGGCGAGAGGGGCTCGGGCTCCACGCCGCTCCCAGTAGGCGAGGCAGGAGTTGCCGCCGCGCGGGAGGTAAGGCGGGCCTCNTCCCGCCTCCTAGCCATGGCCGCTCCGGGGCCCTTCCCCTTAGCCCTCTCAGGGGCCTCGCCTTGGCCCGCTCCTCTGCCTCCGTTCTTGCGGGAGATGCCACTCTTTCCGGACACCCCCTCCACCCCCACCACCTTGGGCCCAGGCCTCGCTGCTCTTTCTTCCCTTTGCGGCGTCGGCTCCGGCCTCCTCCTCCTTTGCTTGGCGGACGCGGCGGCCAAAGCGGCTCTCGGCCCACGCGTGGGGCACCTACGCACCACGCCCCTCTTCGCCGGGAGCTGCAGCCTCTGTGCCGTTGACTGGGGGCAGCCGGACTCACGTTCCACCTTGCCGCAACGCTTCTGTGTTCCTGGCTCTCCGAGGCTGTTGGCGTGCGCTTCGCGCCCCACAGCCCGCTCGCTTTCCCCCTCTGCCTTGGATGGGTGGGTGGGTCACTCTTGTTTCACCCTGATCTACACCGATTTAAAGTGAGTGAGAGAGTGACATTCACGTCCTCACGTTCTTTTCCCGTAGCCCATCCCCCGCGAGAGGCTGATCAGAAACCAGAGTAAAACAGATGGCTTAAAACTGCTTTCCCCGTGATGTAATTCCTTTTTAAATGTGTGACACACTTCGAATGTTCCCTACTCCTGCTGCAGCTTTCCAGAGAGACTTACTTCCATCTTTTGGGCTCTGGCTTGGGAGCATTTCTGCCGGCTCCTCAGAATCCTTTGCAGGAAGGAAAAAAATGCTCTGGTTTCTTTCCTTTTGTCACCCAGTTTATAACCTCCTTAAAGGGGTTAAACCTATTTAAAGGGGAAAAAAAAGGTGGATTTTAAAATGAGAACAAATCTTACTCTTAAACCAACTGTCATTTAGCTGTTTATGTGCAAAGATGTTACTCCTGCAGCAGTCGAAGTTTCAATGTTACTACAGCAGCTTCTTAGACGGGAACTTCTCATGAACCCCTTCCTCATCATCTTTCTTACCCAACAACACTTGGCTTAGAATTGCTTAAGCTGAGGCTGAACATTGTGTTTACCTTTAATTTTTGCAACTTCCTGAATTTTGATTTGAAAGTGGCCTTTGTATTTTTATCCAAAGGCAGTATTTAACTATAATCACAAACAGTTCTTCTGTTGGAAGTTGTCCCTCAGAGCTTAGTTGCAGGATGCTCTTCTCCAAAGCTTGGTATTTGCTGTTTTGGATGGACTTGACCTTTGAACCCAAGTTTCTCATGAGGTGAAGTTGAAAGCAAATTACCTTTTTCCATCTTTGTTTTGTGATGTTAACTTAATGTTTTACAGACATCTTCTGCTTTCAGTTGTTTTAAGCTTGTAACAGTAAAGTATTTTGTAGGTGAGTAAATACCTGTAGCATTCTGTGTGTCTTGTGTCTAATTCCTGGTATGGAGTAGTTAGACTGTGTGCAAGTTGTTGGGAATGGTGTGATGAACATGGAGGTGGGAGCGTTTCCTGATGTTTTTGCTCAGTGAAGTAACTTAATATGGTAGAGATTCAAGCATGCCATCGTATGCTTTAGTAAAGCTTTCAATTATGTTTAGCAAGCTGGATTGAAGTACATTTGAAAGCTCATTCTTGAAGTGGTATGCTTAAAAATAGGTTTAGGGTGTTGGGGGAAGAAATAATTTATAATCTGTATGTTGTTCTTCCCAGTTGCGGATGGCCTGATCTATAGCTGAAACCAGATCTGAATCTTGAAATAGACTTCTTATTTCAATATCCTACATAATTTTATTAATTATCTGTATTATGCCTCTGCATAGAAAAGTGTACATGATATTGTTATTGTAATAAATAGTAATAAATACAGTGAACTTCACCATATCTATGTATTGCATACTTTATCACAATGATGCTGATATAATTAAACTGATAGGTAGTTTTCAGCAAGTGGGTGTTCCAGTTTGAAGGGGATTTGAGATCTTGGGGAATCTGTATCTTTACTACAGAGTGTCATAATGTTCAGTGCTTGTTAAAGGATGCATCACGATGCCCATAGGCTAAGCATTGAGAGGTTTTGGAGGCCTGGACCATTCTGTTCGACTTGTCCATGATAATTACTTGCATCATTGTCACTTAGGACTTATATTATCTAAAGTGAGGTTAGTATTTTCTAAATAAAGAACATATTTAGAAATGTGAAACAAAAACACTCTCTTAGGTGCTCAAAAGGATTTTGGAACAAAAAGTACATGGAGTTTTCAGAAGGAGCTGAACTTAAGTGAAGAAATGAAATGACAAAAGTAGGCTTACCAAGTGGTAGAGTTTAACAGTCCATTTATTGTGTTTTGTCTGCAGAGAGTAATTTTTTTTTTTCCTGGTCGAAATAGTTGTCAGAGGAGCTGGCTCAAGAGGCAAGGGGGTATTAATTAAGACAGAACTTGAGTTTTTTTCTGTGGGGTGTAGTAACCTGTCTTCCACAGAAGATCAGCAGGGTGTTTATAGTAAGAAATACTACTTTTAAATAGGCTTTAATGGATGATGAGGGGATACAGGAACAATCCTGTAGTTGAAATGATAAATCAGAGTGAGCAAGCTGATGAAAGAATAATTACGAAATACGTATTTTTTTCTCATTTGGGATCCTGCCTTGGATTTAGCCATTTTTCTTTGCCCTTTAGTATTTTGTTACCTTCAAATTAACAATTTCTTAGCAGAAGTTTAATTTGAGACAGACTTGTATTTAGTATCTAACTACAAAGGATGGAAGGAGTAGTGTCAAGCTGATAGCATTTGCTGTATTGATTGGTTTCGGGGCATTTCTCAGTAGATCTAGGCATATTTTGAATGTCTTAAGTAACAATACTGTCAAGATGTCTTTTATTCCAAGGCTGAAGTTGCTTCCTATGAATTAGCTAAAATGGTTGGAGCTGGTTGTGTCTAAGTGTCTCAAATAAATGTTTAGTTGGTTTTAGTAACTTCTTTTTATATTGATCTGTGGAGTAGCTTCTTTCCAGTATCACAGTGGTATTTATATAGTATCTTTTTTTTTCTTAACTTGAGACCAAAATGGCCTTAATAAAGTTTCTTCTCTGCAGGGTAGATGGATGCAGTGCTTCCATGTTCCCTGTTTTCCAGGTATATTAGACTTGAGCTTCTGTTGGCAAACCTTGAATAGTACAGCTTTTATAGCACACTGAAGACTACTAATTTAACTCTCACCATTCTTTACCATTAGAGAAACTTCAGCTTACTAAGTGATGGTTTTAGATATTTAACAAGGCTGCGTGTATCATATGAGAAAGGACCTTTTAAATCTAAAAGTGCCCAAGGAGATCTTCATAGTACCGTAAAATTGCCCCATTACTGTTGTCTGGCTTTAGTCTTGTGTATTTAGAGCTAGACTTCAAGCAGGCTTGTGTTTATAGTAATTAAAAGGCAAGTTCAGTGCCCAAGAGTATTTTAATATTGCTTTGCGTTCTTGCTCTTGCCCCTCCTCTACTGTAACCTTCTTTGCTCCCTTTTTCTGTTTTTAGCTACTCTGCCCTACATTGCCTCTTGTCTGCATCTCTTCCACCAAATGATTATTCCAGTTGCTCCACCTATCCCTGTTTGTTCTCAACCTGTGCCAGCCACTTCCCATACTGTTCAACTTTTTTCTTTCTTTGAAATAAGGAACACTTAGCACTGAAGTGTTGCATTTCAATTTTAAGATCTGTTACCAAGTCAGAGCAGGAGACCGATCAGCTGCAGGGAAGATTCCACTTATCTTTCTATCCTGGGCTGAATTATGCCAAGATGTGCACAATTATGCTTGAGGTCAGTTTTGGCTCCAGTGTGTACATGTGAATATGTTTACATGTTCTGAAGCTGACCCCATCTAAGTAATACATGAGGCAGATAAAGCATGTTTTTGAAGCTGTAGCTGCCAAAATCCTGTTAAAATTCAAACCAGAATATAACTTCTAATTTGAAAGGGTGTGTTTCATTGTATTTTGTTTGTTTTGGGTTTTTTTTTACTGTTCATAAGGATTTTGTAAACCTGAAGTTAAAAGGCTATTATGTTAAGGGATGACAGATTAGTATCTATTTCCTCTCTTATTTTGTTCTTGGATATCTTCCCAGTATCTCTAAAGGAATTACTTGACCTGTCCTGGAAGTGCCTGAACAGCAGTGCTTAAGCCACCACAGTTTTCAGCCAGAATATTAATGTAGGCCAAAACTTGATTTGTAGCTGGAGACAGGCTGTAAACTATATCAGTTCTAACACATTGCCTTTTTTTTTTTTTTTTTGAGTGTGATCAGCTTGCACTAAAAGAGGGAAGTTCATCTTTGGACCTTCTTGTTTTAGCATGATTCTAGCCTTTTGCATGTAGATAAATTTTTATGTTTTGCTTTTTATGTATTTGTTTATATTTTAGACTATGGTGGAATTTCGCAACTCTCAGGAGAATTAAGTCTCTTACTTTGCAAAATCTGCCTGGATTTCTTAGCAAGTAGTTAGCAGAAACAGCAGAATCTTCTTTTGTCTTCAATACTTCATAGCACTAGTACACAACATTTTCACATGTATTGTGAACATGCGTTTTTTAGTTGAGTGGAAAGAGGATATAATGTACGGATTTCCACTTCTATGAAACCTTCACTGATAGTCCAGTATCTCCCACATGCAGGGTCTTGATCAGTGTACCCATATCAATGATAATTTAAGGAAATATGAGTTACTGCAGGGTGGGAATGGTGGCAACCAAGCTCTGTTTTCTGCTCCTACCAGGCTTTCTAGGGGGTTGGATTAATTGTGTCTGAAGCCACTCTTGGAGTCACTTGGTTATCTTGATGAAGTGTATAGATGCAGTCAGTAACTTACTGAGAGAAGGAAGTTTTGTGTTGAAATATTTCTGACAATTACTTCTGAAAGACCTCATTTTGCACATGTCATAGAATCATACAATGGTTTGCATAGGAAGAGACTTTAAAGATCATCTCATTCTAAGTGGCCTGTCATTGACAGGGACACCTGTCACTAGAGCAGGTTGCTCAAAGCCTTCAACACTTTCAGGGACTGGGCATCCACAACTTCCTTGGGCGACCTGTTCTAGTGCTTCACCACCCTCACTGTGAAGAATTTCTTCCCAAGTCTAAATCTACGTTCTTCCAGTATAAAGCCATTCTCCCTCATCCTCTCTCTACAAGCTCTTGTAAAAAATGCCTTCCCGTTTTTCTTATAGACCCCCCTTCAGGTACTGGAAGGTGGCTATAAGGACTCTCTGGAGCCATCTTTTCTCCAGGATGAACAGCCCCACTTCTTACAACCTGTCCCCCTTGGAGAGATGCTCAACCCCTCTGATCATCTTTGTGACCCTCCTCTGGATAGGCAACAAAGGTTTGATGTCCTTTTTGTGTTGAGGACCCTTGAAATGGATGCAAAACTCCAGATGGGGTCTCATAAGAACAGAGCAAAGGGAAAGAATCATCTCTTTCATTCTGCTGGTCACACTTCTTTTGATACAACCCATCAAATCTAGCTTCAAGGATTCAGCATTTCAGGACTACATTTCAGCAGTCTCTTTGTGGTACTCTGTTGCTATCCTCTGTAAGCCAGCAACACTTCTGTAACTACTACTGCTCACTGTGGGGGGTAATACTGCCTGGGTAGGAAGGACATTGAACTGTTGGAGTGGGTCCAGAGAAGGGCCACGAAGATGATCAGAGGGCTGGAGCAGCTCTCCTATGAGGACAGACTGAGAGAGTTGGGACTCTTCAGCCTGGAGAAGAGAAGGCTTCAAGGAGACATTACAGTAGTCTTTCAGAATATGAATGGGGCCTACAGGAAGGCTGGGGAGGGACTATTTACAAAGTCTTGTAATGACAGGACTAGGGGCAGATGGAAGATTTAGACTGGATGTTAGGAGGAAGTTCTTTCCAGTGAGGGTGGTGAGGCACTGGCACAGGTTGCCCAGGGAGGTTGTGGCTGTTCCCTCCCTGGAGGTGTTCAAGGCCAGGTTGGACGAGGCTTTGAGTAACCTGTACTAGTGGGAGGTGTCCCTGCCTATGTCAGGGGGTTGGAACTAGATGATCCTTGAGGTCCCTTCCAACCTTACCATTCTATAATTCTAAATTCATGGTATGTCTTAGTGTTCAGAGGCCATCATGTGTTTCTATGATCTTGTAACCAGATAATCTTTTATTTGGAAGATACACAGCTCTGCTTGCTACTGGAAAAGGCACAGATTACTTTCTTTCCTCAAGGAACTTTACTTACTGGGACAGTATTTTTAGCCTTCCAGAAAGTAGAAAATGTCAGCTGCTGCAGAAGGAAAAATGGTTATCTGCTTTGGATGACCAGCAACAACGTTTTATCTTCCACTTTGCTAAGCAGAGTTACATTGATAGCATATTAATATATTAACTCCCCTTAAAATAGAGAGGCATCCTCTCCCTCTGGAGTATGCTCCACCTGATTCTGTCAGTCAGGAGCAAGTGAAATGGATGTTGTCAGACCAATTTAAGAGGCCTTGTGTGCTGATACAGTGGATACGATTGCAAAACTTGGAGTTGCAGAACATTACTGTTGGGTTTTCATGTAGTTGTCAGATTCAGGTTGGTATCTGTTCTCTACCCCTTTAAAAAAAGGTCAGTATTCAAACGAGCAGTTATTTCCTGCTTTGTTCCAAGCTGATGCTTGGGAGTGGTAGTGTAAGAGTTCATGGAGTTACAATTTTTGCATTTCCCAGTGGTCTATTAAAAAATAGAATTCTTGCTTTGAAGACAATGACAGATAATGTCATGATTTTCTTCTGTCACTGTAGGATGCCTGGCTTGTACGGCCTGTTTCTGTGGCTTGCCAAATCTTTCGATTGATGCCTGAATACAAAAAAACTTGTTCTGTTGTACTTTGAGTTTGGGCATTTAAAGGACTAAAACGAATCAGTAGCTGATGTGGTAACTGCGTGGTTTATTTTGTGATGTCTTGTATTTGTTCTCTGCAAATGATTTGGAGCAGAGTTTTATATAGTGATGTTCACAGCCAAAAACCTGCAAACCTGTAAACAAAGGTCATAGTCTTAAAGGTGTAGTGTATGCCTACTTTGAATGTGAGAAGCTAGTGTAATGTTGCAGCTTTTATTTATTTTACTGTTGTACATGAAGAAAACAAAATTCTGTACAACTTTGAGGAATGTTTTATGTTCTGTAGAGGTACAACTTTATCTTTTCCAGAAAGCTTTCAGAAAATGCCAGATTATGTTAATAACAAAAAAGCTGGATTGAACACATTCCTGTAGACTTATGCCCTGACAATCTGTGATACATTGACCTAATACATAAGACATGAATGGTCTTGCTTTGAAAAAGTGCTGCTGTTCCCAGAAAGCTCTTTCCTGTGGTGGGTATAGATTTGCCAATAATCACCTGCAGCAAGATACAAGGAATGGCTTCTCTATGATAATAATAATGGAGTTCATATTCAGTTTTGTCCTTTGTTCTGTAAGAAAGAATTGTTCAGAGTGGAAGTCATCTGTCTTTACCTGCAAGTTTGCTAGACTAGTAAATAGCAGTTCAATTTGAGGAAACAGAAAGCTTAACTACAATAATTGGGAAGCAGAATATTAAGTACCGGCTGCTCTTGTCAGAAGTTATTCTGATGTTGTTTTTCTTGTTCTTGATCAGATTACATAGGAACAAATTTTCCATACTGGGCTGATGGATATAAACTTCATCTTTCAAGTATTTCAGATGTGGCTTGCTCATTAATGCAGTGTCCTTTTCATGGTCCTCTACCAGAGAAGAAGAAACAGCAATATTCCTGGTGAAAGAAACAAAGCTTTAGCTATGGCAGCAGGCCTTCAAGCCACTTCCTGAGATGTGGCTCTATGCTGTGGCACAGGAGGCAATGCAGGTCTAAGATGAGATTGAAAGGAGCTGGATCTCCAGAGGCTTGAGACTGCTGAAAGTCCAAACTGTTGAATATGAGGACAATATATTAGCTGTGCNTGTTCCCTTTAATGTCCCTGGCCAATTTCAATTCGAGCTGTGCCTTAGCTTTCCTTACCACAGCTCTGGCTGCACGAACAGTAATAATAACATTGAACCCTTAGTTTGGAGGGATGGAGGCAAGAGATAACCTGGCTTCCTAGAGTTTGGTAGGGCAACTATAGGAATAGTTGCAGGTCCTTACTTGAACACATGGAAGTATTGCTTGTAGGGTTTGGTCAGCCCTTCTCAGGGTTTTTGGTGCATGGCCTACATTGCAGGGGGGCCACAAAAAGATAGGTTAGTGACAGGCTGAGTAGCAAAACTGATTTTCAACAGGCATGTTAATAGTACATTAGTATACTTATGCAGTTGTCTTGTGAAAAGATACTGTTCAGTTGTTCTGTCTTAATACAGAAAAGAGAGCTTTTGTTTGGAAAGCAATGTGGTCTTCCTGAATGTGTTCTGGGTCTGGAGAGGGGCAATGTGTTTACTCTGTGTATGTTAAAATAAATGTTTGAAATGCTTGTGCTTTGGTCTCCTTTGTCACGTTTTAAATATATTGGGGAAAAGGAAAGACCAAAAAAAAAGTGTAACCAAGCAGTTCTACCATAGTTCTGAACTGCGAGAATTCCAGTTCTGAAAAGCTGATGGCAGTTTACAGTGCCTTGTGGCCTGTATGCACTTCAGTTATTACTTTATCAAACATCTGAAAGCTCAGGGGTGAAACCAACTAATACTTAACATTGCTGCATGTTTCTTGTTCCTGACAGCTCAGTAAAGGCCTATGTTAAAAGCTTTATTTTTTCAAACCACTGAAGTTTCACCAGTTTGAGTAAACATGGAGGAGATTCTTAAGTTAAGGGCTTAAGTTGTCAACTTTGAGTGCCAGAAGATAAAAGGGTGCTTGGAGGAACCCATGCCTTCCTTTTTTGAGGTCTAGAATAAAGAGATCAGAAAACTGACAGTATTTTGCCTGAAACTTCTAGTCTCACTTTTTAGAACAGTCACCATTTTAGCCACTAGATAGGGAGTGGGCTTAAGGCAAGTGGGTTTGGAAGGCTTTCCAGCTGTGAAACCCTCAATTACATCACTTAGCAGGCATTCTTAACAGAGGCTTCTTAAGTTCTTTTTTTACAATGTGCATAGCACTTAAATGTTGTCAGAAGTTCCTCTCCAAACTGTCACAGCAGTATTTTGGGATTTAGAAACACTGAGCACTTAATCTGCTATGGGCATTTTCCAAGGACACTAAAATTACAGTATCTTAAAATGTAATTGCAGCTGGGCTTGAGGACTGCAATATCTTTGGTGAAGGCTGCCCTGGGAGTAGGGGGACACAATTACACCCTAATCATTAGTCTCTGCTATAGGGCAGGTCTATAATAATTCTATTGGGAAAGCTTTTCCTAGGAGATATTAAAAAACACTCTGGAGGTGCTCTTTTTATTACTTACATTGCAGTAAATCTTTGCACTGCTACAATATATATGTTGGCAGACACAGTGTGATCTTACCCTATAACTAAGAACTCAATTTTCCTCAAACTTCATGTGGCTGCATATGGAGTGAATGATAATAATACTGATTTAATTATTTACAAGAATGACCAGTGATACTTTTATTTGTATAGAACTATCTAATGTTCCTCCCTATCAACAGCAGGAACTCAGGCAGGCGTACTATCTGGGTGTGAAAAAGTGCAATATGCTGTCAAGGAGGTGGAGTGCCACTCCGAACCTCCGTTTTTAGCTCCGTACTACCATGAACTCCGTTCATTTTCAACAGTAGCTGTCTGATGTCAAGACATAATGTCATTTAACAGCAAGCACATTAACTAGCATAGATATTCCCACATGTCCTAGAAAGGCTAAGAAAAAGCATGCAATACTCACTGCATTTCTCCATATTTATTTTTAACTCTTTCACACAAGTTTGCACTGCAGTTCCTGGCCACAGCCTAGAGGTCCTTTGCATTGATTGTGCACTGACAATCTGTGCTCTATTGTTCAGTTGTGTTTTGTTCTTTGTAGCCTCCTAGTGATCTAATACTGCTGGTTGAGCTGAAGTGCCACAAGTACCATCTCTGAGCACACCTTTAGGTAGTTAATATGCTGTGATTAGAAGCTTGATGGAGCAGCTGTGCTTTGCTCTTGTCTAGAGGAAAACACAGCAGTTATTTTAAAACTGCTTAGATTCTAGTCTTTAAGAACAGGATGCTCCAGGAAACAACACTAAACTGTTGCTGAATTCAGATACTTTTTAGCTTCAAGCACAGTTTAATTGTGCATGCTGGGTAGTGTCAATTCAGTGTCCAAATACAGGTCCTTGATTATTTGGGGTTTTTTTTTTTCATTCCAGCAGTGGTATCAAAACAATTCAGTTGGTGTAAGTTGTTACAGGATATGAATGTATAATGAAACCAGTTTTGAGGGGAAAGACCACACGTGCTGCTGCATAGAATAGAACAGGTCTTAAAACTCCTTTTGTTAAGAGTTTTGCAAGATGTTTTTGTCACTTGTATGTATGTGATGGTTTGGAAGTTCCTGCCATTCCCCCACCCTGCCCCGAGGTTTACCAGACTAACTCAGGTGGCTGGAAGTTAAGGATGAAGCTATATTTTACAGCCTATCACAGATTTACAAACCTATGTACACAATATTTACAGATCTATACAATTATATACAAGTTAGAAGTAATGCAGAAATTAAAAATCCCTCCTGAACAGCCATACTGCCCAAGAGGGCTCCTGACTAACTCCCCTCCTTTCCACCCTACCCCTTATCTCAAAAATAACTGGATAAAGCTTTGTACAGCTCACATAATACATTTGCAGAGATCTGAGGTGAGATGTCAAAAGCAGACAAGGAGTTATAAGGAAATGGCTGGATTGAGTTACATAGGTTTCATGCAGAGGAGTTAAGGCAAGATGCCAACAGACACACAGACTGAAGAAGCGAGCACCATTGTTTTTGTTATGGCTGTTATATATCTCTCAGCAGAACCAATGAGTGATATAGATATTACTATTCTTTTTCACAACCAACAATCTAGTTTATTTTATTAAAATATTCCAATTGGCCTCAAACCAGCACAGTGTTACAAGAACTGCACAAGTAGGAAGTCCTTTCGAATTGGTTACATGGTGTATCTGGTGTACAGTTATGCCTGTATCACTTAGTTGCTCAGAGAAGAAACTTCAGCATGTGCATTAGTTATTTCACAAAGGTCCAGAGACTGTCATGATCACTTTCATGCATGCCATGGTTGGAGGAGTGGGTTTTTGTACGATGACCCTACATCTGATTAGAAAAGGAGCAGTCTAGCAGGCAATACTATATTGTGTTAGAGTTGCAGTGAGTGTAAAAAGCAGAGAGTGTTAAGTAAAAAAAGTAGGACTAGTAAGAGAATTTTTCAGTTTACAGAAATAATCATGGGCCAAATTGCTACTAGGTTGCTTGAGGGCATTCCACTTAGGTGGAATTATTGTTGCAATTAAACAGTAGTCCTTGGCATTAAGCATCTTAAGCTTTAAATCTCTTCCTTGGAGACAGTCCAGTTAATTGGAATATATGTTATTGCCTAGTTTTGTATTATTTATGCCATTGACTAATGCAATTAAAAAAGGACTTTAAAAAATCCCAAACATATGTGGTAATGTCTGAGAACTTTTTTTTTTTTCTCTGTTTAGCCAGGCTCAGTTTCTTCTGCTCTAGCTGTTACATGAAGCAGATGCAGTAATGTGTAGTCATCTTTATCCAATATCCATTCAATCTTTTCTGTGCATCCAGAGAATTTAAATACAAAATATGTATCTGATGGTATATACACTTTTTTCTTCTAGTAGCATATACCCAGAGGAATGGGTTAACTTATTGTTACAAGAACTACTTCTACCTCTTTAAAAAGGTGCTACCTCTTTTGGTGATTAAAAGTGTGGTTCTTAGTGACTAAGAAGAATTGCAGTGAGAACCAACTCATGTGAAATGTATATTTAGGGTTAAAAAACCCCCTCATTCCCCCAGTGCTTAGATACAGTCATCCTGAAAATTTCAATTGCATGCAAGGCTTTGTAAGAATTTCAAAGAAGGTCTTTTGTCTTGAATGGGGACTGAACTTTTGCTCTTAGTTGTTCACTTTGCAGCAATGCACTGACTGCTTTACCGTTTTGTCCACCTCTGTTAACACTGCTGGTTTTTAACTCTTACTCATGCCTTCATAGTCACTGTCAGTGACTGTTTCTTTTACTATTGTCACTTTGTCTCCAAGAAAAATATGGGAAATGGTGATGAAAGGTCCCGGTTCTTGATCATGTAAGTTGTCATTGATGCTAAGGTTTGCATAAAGTAGCTTGAGTGACTATAATGTATTTACCCTGTGAGCATGGTCGCATGGTTCAAGAAGTCACTGAAGTGACTCGCTAAAGTGGTTTTGAGCATTGCTGGCACATTGCTGTGGAAAGCAGAACAAGTTGGATTAAGCTATTTTAGTTATGGAATTTTGGATCTATACATATTAGTTCAAGTACAGGCAAAGGTGATGCAGTCGCTAGTTCATGTTTTAGCACATGAACATTTGAAATTCAGCGTTGTATACTATGTTTGTGTACAGAATAATAGATAAAACCAAAGTAACTTTCTAGCTAGGCATGTCTCACATAGCTATGAGATGCTGACTAACAAAGATTTGGGACAGTATTGATGTTTTCTGCATTTATGGTTTTACAACTTGGGGAATTTTTCTTTTGTGGGTCTTGGAAGGGTAGCTATTACTGACAACTAATCTCATTCCTTTTGTAGAACAAACCTTTTTTTAAAATTTCTTATAAATGCTGAAAAGATTGCTCGTGGGATTACACCATCACAGCAAACAACTCTTCCAGCATAAAACATGTATGCAGTGTTCTCACAAACAATCAAAATTTATTTTACATCTGTGTTTATTGAAACACAACTCAATCATGCAACTGTCTTATGCCACAGAACAGCCCAGCTGTAGAATCAAGTAAAAACAGGGTCTTTTAGAAAAACAGATGCTTTGCATGAGATAGATTTTTTTTTTTTTAATTAAGTACAAAAATCAAAAAATGCTATCTCGCAACGTTTTTTGAGATACTTTGGTAATGTTAACTGTTTTTAAAGTAGTGACAAATGCTGTAACTACTGAAACCCGTTCTGTAGGATGAGAAAAGAAGCATTCATTTGGAAACATTAAAGAATATAGGCATATATTTGTAATTTTTTTTTTTTGCTTTGCCACTAAACTCTTTTCACTAGAGAAAACTTGAAATGTTTTCAGTATGAGCCTTTTTATTCATTAGTTGTTTTTACTCATTCAGTGTTTAAGAATTTATTCTAATGAGTTAATTTTAGGTGATTATACTTTTGATAAAGTACCTGCTTTAAGAAACAGTGGAGCTTACAACTACTGGCTTCATAGATTTCTTAAAGAAAATAGTTGCTTGGGAGAAGCAAGTAGGCTAGAAAGTGGTGACAGAGATAACAGATACCTGCCTCCTGAAGGGAATAAAATCCATCTGCTAACTGATTTTGAAGGAAGAGAAATGGTGTGGGGAGGAATACCTGAATCAAAAAAATATGAAGCTTGCAGAGAGGTAATCTTAGGAAGACATGATGGGGACAACCTATTTCATTTGCTGTACCTGGGAGAAGTTATATGTAGAATCCCATTAGAAATGAGTCACATAACTGAGTCAGGTCTTTGAAAGGAAAATAATACCAACATTGTGTATGAAGTAGAAGCTGACCTGAACTTTACAACTTCATGAAGAAGGGAAGCTTGTTACATTGCAGCTTGAGCGGCAAGAAACTGGGTGAACATACTGGAGAAAAATCCTTCTGTTATGTACTTCCTGTACCTCTCAAAGTACCTGCTCTTGCTTGCTCTCACTGTTAGTTCTCTTCTGGTAAAAGACAGGATGAACTGAGAAAAGAAATAGAAGGGAAAACTGTAGATTTTAAAACAGCAGAGCTACTTTGTTCTTACTGTTCCTCTAGGTGATGGTACATGCTGTTCAGTGCTGTTCTTTATAGAGATGGGAAGATATTAGGGGATGTAGTAAGTGAATTTTTTTGATCTATAAGACTGAAGAAGCAACAGCTCTGTGACTTTAAGGGATTACAAATATGGGGAGCAGACAGTAGAAAAGGATGTAGGAATGGTAGGCAGAATCTCCTAAGATGGAACTGGAGGAAAACTGTGGCATGTAACCAGTATCTCTGTGCACCAGGATCTCCCTCTTCGAGCAGAACATGAGAGCTTGGAACCGTGACTTGCTGCTGGAGATAGCATTCTGACCTGATCAGATGAAAAATCTAAGCATGACAGTCCTTTTATAAAGAAGAGTGTTTACAGTTTCTTAACTAAGAAAAAGGAACTGTGTTTGAGGAGTGAAAGTTGTTTTGTGACAACAGAAAAACCTAGGGCTCTCTGTATTAGTCAAGCTGTGCATTGAACTTACCAGAGTACAGCATCTTGCCACAAGGAGCCAAGTGTATTAAAGCTACCTCTTCAAGAAGGAAATGGTGTAGATTATGGCAAAGGGAGGTCTTGAGAAAAATAAATTTACTTAGGGTTGCATTCCACTTAAAATACAAAGTGGAAAAAATCTGGGTTTTTTTATCATTAATCTTAGTAGTGTGTTTGTAAATTGTTCTTGTTAGCATTGTCATGAGTATTATGGCAATATTTCAGCTCCTACTAAAGAACCAAACAACCAAACAAAAAAACCTACCTCATTATAAGCTCTATATAGTCATGGGAGGTCCCACTTCTAAACCCCTTACAGCTTAAATAGAACAAAAAACCAAAACATTCTGGAGAAAGAGGTTGCATACACACAGTGATCTACAGTGCCGTTGTATTTAATAGAGCTTTTGGGGCAAGCTTATAGAGGAAATGAAGACATCAAACTGAAAAAAGAAGGGGCAGTGGTGAGAGAGGAGAATTAATATCAAGAAGAGAAGGGAGGGAGTACAGGAAAGGTGAGAAATTGAGAGATGGGAAGAAAAGGATTGGTTGAATCAGTAAGTAATTTGTCATTTATTTAGTTGGGACCATCTACATCAATACCTTAGGAGTGATGGGAGTGTTAATGTGGTTTCCAAGTGGCATGTTGTAGGTGGTTTTCATAAGCAAACCTAGTGTTCATTGTAAATGTATAAGCAGAATTTTTCTTAAAGATCACAGATCTCTTCCTCCACCCACACTGTTCTTACACTTCTTGATTTCATGCTTTCTGTTTGCCATAAAATGTATTTATCTTTTTACCCGCAGTCATGAGATTCAAGTTGAGGAGAAAAAAAAACACCAAACAACTTGATCAGTGGAAGAAAAAGATCATATTCCCTGTAAACCTGGTCATAACAAGTGTAAAATTCTGTTCTCCCACATACAGACTGGAGGACTTGTGTCAGTTGCCTATAAATGCTTGTCCCCTAAGACCTTGGCTGCTCAACATATGTTGATAGAAGATGCTACACTTCTCTCTCTGAAGTAGCAAATTACTTAGTCTAGGCAATCAAACTAGAAAAAAAAATGTGCAAGTTTGGTTTATGTGCATCCTACTCATCTGTCCTCCCTCTTGGTGCAGCCAAGAAGCATATCCCACAGCCTCCTACTATATTCACCTCTCTGTGCTCTTTGCATGGCTTGACAATTCCCTTCTTTTCTCCTCGTCTGCCCTTGTCGACCCATATCTGTCCTTCTAATACTGATTCTAGATCTGCACGCCTCACCTTCTGTGCTAGTGTATGTCAAGAAGATGCGTGGGGTAGGAAATATTATGTAATGAGAACATAATGTAGTTAACATCTACAGGGATCTGAATTAAAGAAGAAACAACATTAAGATACCACATTGGAAATATACTGAATCCTTGAAGCAAAGTTAAACTTGGATAACCCTTGCTGTAGAGATTCCTAACTTGGTTGTTACTGTAAAAACTCAGCAAATTTTTAAGTACCTGGTTTACTACTCCGTAAAGTAGTAAAAGTAATAGCTGAAGTAAATAAGGCTTACAGGAGCATATCAGTTTTGTCTGCAGGTCAGTTCTTCCTGCTTCATTCATTGCTTGTTGGGTGATTTTAATTAATTTCAACAGAATGGGATAACTCAAGCATAAGTTGATCCACTCTCTGGAGAGGAAACTGTGTTGAGAATAGTAAACTTATCTGCTTGCCCTGTTTGTTAGTCAGTCAACACGTATGCTGATGTTTTTGCTCAATGTGCGCAGTTATGTTGAAACCTGCAGAAGAAGATGCTGCCTGGCAAGTCAAGTCATGTGGAGTGGGAACTGAAAGGAATATGGGGTCCTGGAAGAGATGAGGAGGGTAATAGAGAGCACTGCAGGGATTCTGGGACCACTGGAAAAAAGATGTGTAGGAATGGGTGATGTACATGCAGAAGAATCTGCATCATGCATGATAAATTCTTTAAAGGTAATGCAAATACTTTAATACAGTGTTTGCTTAGCTCAAGGATTGTATTCACAGTTGTGTAACAAATGTTACAAGATTGCATTTTTATCTAGTGAGTAAGAAGTAAGTATCTTTGTAGAGCTGAACTTAACTGCAGCTCTGCATAGTGCTGCACTGAACTTTATGGTGGTCATGTGAATGTGAGAAGCTGGGAGGGTTTGTTAATTATTAAACTGATTTTTCTTTTTCCCCCCTGAAATATTGTTTGGAAGTACTCTTACTCTATTATCTAAACCTGGAATTGCTCCCATAAGGACGTGTCGTCATGCCATGTGGTCTAATTATCTATTACCATAAGTATTAGCTTTCTTAAATAAAATGTTTAAACAATTATGGGTTTTAAAAACAAAAAAGAAAGAATAGACAAAAAACCCCAAAAACCTACAAACAAACAGAAAACCCACAAAACAAACCCCAAACGCATGTGCTTGGTGCCAGTTCTCTGGTACTTTTGGTGGGTTTGTACAGACTTCTCATGGTTACCTACCAAAGCTGTTAGGTAAGCATGCTCACTTGTTAAAGCTATAAGTCAAGGAGGCATTTTTACAACTGATTAAAATAATTACTTGTCTGTGATGGGGAAACAATTTCTAAGTCTGACACAACACTCTTGCTCTTTGATAGCACTGTTAGAGGGAGGAGACTGATAATTTACACCCCTCACTGCCAGTTTTGGCACAATTCTTTATGCCAAGCCAGTTGATGCACTATATTTGGAAATGTGGCTGTTGTGTGTTACCAAGCTTATTCATCATTGCTGTCAGCGTACTCTCTCTTTGCATAATGCTTTCAGGAATTTTCAACAATGTTCAGTTGAAAAGAAACATAGCATAGTACTTTAAAAAATATTCAGCAGAAGAAAACCAGAAAAACCAACTTAAAAAAAAAGCCCAAACCACTTTCCCACTGAAATCTATATTACTGTTTCTTCAGATATTTTATGAAGTCTGCAGATCATCTTGGTTCAGAAGGATTTTTTTGTTTGTTTTTCTCTGCAGCTATACTTTATATTGCTTCTTCTGTTGTCATGCGTGTACTGGCAAACAATCTGTTTATTGATTGCTGTGTTCAGAAGTGGGCATATACTTTATTGTTTTCTAAACAATAGTTTAAGTCACTTGCAAGGAAAGAGATGCTTTTCTTCAGGTTAAAAAAATACTATCTTCCTGTTGCAAATCTTTATTGGAATTCCAGTAATTTCTATGGAATTGAAATAAAAACATCAATTTCATGAACTATAATTTTATTAATGTAATTTTAATTACACAAAGTCATTTCCTAAGGGAACCACACTTCCTTTCTCCATCTTTGGTCTCATGTTATATTTCATCATTTGCTGGTTAAACATGGCAGAGCATTACTCAGCTGATCAGATT
Organism: Eubucco bourcierii; assembly: GCA_013396675.1. Lineage (NCBI taxonomy): Eukaryota > Metazoa > Chordata > Aves > Piciformes > Ramphastidae > Eubucco > Eubucco bourcierii. The sequence goes on along the minus strand of VWZE01015439.1, from coordinate 531,250 downwards.
TTATTTTATTTTTTTTTAGCCAAATCTGAAATTGCATTATGTTGTGTGTGAGCACATTCAGAAACTTTGAAAAGGAAAAAAAAAAACCCCAAACTCACCCTTTATAATCTGTTTTTAGAATACAAATAATATGCTATATAATATGTGCTTATTTGTTTTTATGCTGCACAGCTCTACTGGATGGTATTTGGAATACATTTTCTATGCTGCTATGTGTAACAATGATTATGGCTTTTACAAAACAATACATCTGTTAGATGCATTAGATTTTAAATGCTTCTATATCATGTAACTGAGCAGTGAATGAAGGTAAGTAATGTAGAAAGTAGAAACCCGACTGGGAATTCGAGTAAGAAAATACAGTTTTGTTTGAGATTGATGATTCCTTAAAATAAGTACTTCCATAACAAGATGATTCTCAAGATGGGAGTCTACTGGTTTTTCTTTTGTGTGTGAGAGAGACTTGCAGATTTAATCATGCAAGCAGCATATTTTCTCTATAGAATTCCTAGTAACTAAGAAGAAATAGTTTAGACAAGATACGTGCATCAAAGGAGAGAGGGAAGATATAGAGCTTATTTCATGTTCAAGTACTGGTAGCTTCCTACTGAAAAAATGCATTCCTGATTAGGGCACCATCAGTCTAAGGAACTGTGTTCACTGAGCTCATTTTTTCCTATGGCATGTTTGTGGCAAGTTATCTGAGCAATAGGAGCTGAAACAGATGTTGTATTAGCCTGGAATTTCATACCTGCACAGATTTCAGCTAAAGATATGTTTTTGTTTTGGCCTTTAAAATAGTATTCAGCTATGATAGTAGTGTGAATGTGAAATGTTCTGATTTTTCTTTTTTGTCGTATTTGAGAAACTGCAGTTCACATAGTTTGTAAGCACTTTGTCTCTAGACAAATACAATGCTTTCACTGCAGAAATAGGTTCTTGCTACTAACATGGGAAATACTCAAAACCGAATACTAGCTGTGTACTGTGTTCATACAGCTTCATGTGTTAGTATATCATTGTTCTGATTGCATAGTGGCACACGTATAATGTGCACAATTGTCTTTGATTTTTTTTTTTCTTCACATAAAATTTACTGATATTTATGTTTCAGATACTTACTCTAAATACAATTTAAAAAAAAATCAACAACAAAAAAACCCACTAAAACCCACAACAAAATTACTCAAACAAAATTCTGCAGTATTTTGATAGTCCTGTGTATAGAACATTTACTGAGACTGCTTTTCCTCAGTTTACTGATTGATAAATGTACTTCATACTTAGAAATTAAAAATCCTTCAAAATAAGATCAGTTGTTCAACTTACTTATCTTAATCTTTATGAGCATCCTGATCGATATAAACTATATATCATAAATCAGAAGTTGTAACATGGAGTACACGGAATGCTTTCATTTTCTAATGATTCTAAAGGTGCAGGGGATTATGCTTTGAGTAGAAAACCATTTGTGGGAATTAACAGAGAACTGCATTGTTCTTACCCAGAAGATTTTGGACTCTGTCCCCAAACCTGCTGTTTAATCCATTACAGAGACTTGATTTCTCTTAAGAGAAGAGGAGGGTCAAAAATGTAGCAGGATGGCATATGGGAGAGGGGAACACTCTCAAATGAGTAGTAGGTGATATGCAAAGAGGAAAGAGGGCTTTTGTGAATATGTCTTTTTGTAAAAAGAGCTCTATTTATCTTTTTACAGGTGTAAGAAAATTGCTAGGGTGAAAAAAAGGGGAAAAGTATATAATGGGAAGCCAATGGAAATCAGGCTGTTCTAAGTTCTCTTTTTTTTTTTTTTGTTTGTTTTCTGTGTCTTTCTCTTATACTGGAGGCTGGACATCTATTTTGATCCTGTTTCCAACTTTTACCACCCAAAATTCAACATGGATCTTGTAATGAGCATTACTTTCTGCTTCCTGTGAGACAAAAAATGTTATAAAATCTTGTGTCAAATATAATTACTTATGTTAGGGCAATGTCTTTCAAAAGGAGTCCGGTGTTCATTTACAACCAGTCAGTGTTATTCCCAAATTGAATCTCTGGGATCCTCACTAGCCTGGTAAAGTAAGTTATGCAACTCAAAAGTAGCTGACAAAATGAAGCAGTGTAGATGTAGTCCTAGCCTCTGATATATACTAGCGAGCACTAAAACCTGAGAGGGTATACCTCAAGATTTCAGTCTCAGTGTACTTAAGGATGGACGGTCTTGTTCTTTGCACTGTTTAGTGTTGGAAGATGAAAGAATTTGATTTGTTTGCCTTCTTTTTTGAAAATACCTTTTAGTTTTGCCTTAGATCTTCCCCCTTTCTATTACGAGTCATCTTTTCAGTCACTTTTGAGCTCCTTTAATTTTGAGTTCATAAGTTAACTGTTAACTTTAATTTGATTCCTGGTCATTCAAAGTCAGTTTTAAAAATAACCCTTGCCAGTTAGCAGTTTCTTGTTCACTCTAAATCTAAATGGGAAATGGAAACAATTTGATTCTGTACTTTTCCCACTACAAGTTTTTTAACATACAACATTTGTATTTAAAAGATCTGCCCTATACAGTTACTTAATGTGCAAACTGCAGTGTCAGTGTGGAGAAGCAGCTTTTCAGCTGCTAGTTGATATATTGTGGTATTAATAACAGTTGACAAAGAACAAAAATTATTGATAAGAGTATTGGAGGAAAATAATTGGGTAAACTGCCTGCACTAACTGAGGGTAAAAAGATCCCTTTTTAATATACTGAGTGCTCAGAATACCTGGAATCCACAGTACTACTTCTGGACAATGACTTTTAATATATTTATGGATTTTACTGTGCAGCGTGTGATAACTTAGCTTCTGTGAATGAAATTATATTGATGACACAAGCAGCAGAAATCTTTTAGATGGCCGAAGTGACATGAGTGTCTGATTCCCTTTTCACTGTGAAGGAACTGGACATTGAGTCTTCTGTACTGTAGGGGAAGGTATTATGTACCATATAAATTATGTAGCCTGTCCATACAGAAGAGAAAATAGCCGTTGCAGTAATGTGTGGAATCATAGAAAAAAATATGATGGAAAGGGATCTGTGGAGATAGAGAAGCTCAATTTTCTACAGTTAAATCTGTTTGCTTAGGACCTTACCAAGTCAAATATTTAAATTGTCCAAGGTTGCTTGGAGATACTGCTAAATCATCAAATCTACATGCCACTCCATCACCTTCACGGTGAGGAGTTTCCTTATACCTATTTGAAATTTCCCTTGCAGCATTATGTGACTGTTGTTTGTTCAACTTCTGATGTCACTGCCATCCTTTGTATAACTCCCTCACCATGTCTTTCATCTTATGTGTCAGCCTTTTGCTGTTTTAAGGTCCTTCCTCTGGATGTGTTCCAGTTTGCAAGTACTTCCTGTGCTGCACGGTCCCAAACTCTACACAACACTCTAAATGTGACCTCAGCAGTGCAATCAGGAGCAAATAATTGCTTCACTTGACCTAATATTTATTCTCTTGCTTGTGCAGCTCAAACTATAGTTAGTTTTCACCACTTTACAGGCACATTGCTGGTTTATATTCAACTTGCTGTCTGCTAGAGTCTTCCATCTCCTCTCCTGCAGAGCTGCTGCCAGTCCAGTCTGCAGCTGCAACACTGTTTAGTTGATTTTTTTTCCTTCCCAAATATGAGATACATTCGTCTTTAAGTTCCTGTAAGCCATCACCTCCAATTTGTTGAGGTTCCTCTGAATGGTGGCTGTTCCCTCCCAGCATTTTGACTGCTTTATCTCATCTGTAAATTTGAGGATGCTTTCTGTCCTCACATCTGAATCTGAAGATGATACTGACTTTTACTGACCACTTGATTACTGCTTTTACCCAGCTGGTCAGTTGTGCTTGGTTCGCCTTTAGGAGTCTCTGTTGTCTGATTCCAGTCCCATTCATGTCTGTTGTGCCTGGAAATGGCTTCCCTTCAGGATTTGCTCTGTTTTGTACAGCAAATGAGGCGAGACAGACTGTTTTCTAGTTGCCTGGATCCTTTCTTAGAATGGTAAGGTTGGAAGTGACCTCAAGGATCATCTAGTTCCAACCCCCTGCCATAGGCAGGGACACCTCCCACTAGTACAGCTCACTTAAGGCCTCATGCAACCTGGCCTTGAACACCTCCAGGGAGGGAGCATCCACAACCTCCCTGGGCAACCTGTTCCAGTGCCTCACCACCCTCACTGGAAAGAACTTCTGCCTAACATCCAGTCTAAATCTCCCCTCTGCCAGTTTAAACCCATTGCCCCTTGTCCTGTCATTGCAAGACCTTGTAAATAGTCCCTCCCCAGCCTTCCTGTAGGCCCCCTTCGGATACTGGAAGGCTACTACAAGGTCTCCTGGAAGCCTTCTCTTCTCCAGGCTGAAGTGCCCCAGCTCTTGTAGCCTGTCCTCGTAGGAGAACTGCTCCAGCCCCTCTGATCATCTTTGTGGCCCTCCTCTGGACCTGCTCCAACACTTCCATGTCCTTTCTGTGCTGGGGGCTCCAGAACTGCACTCAGTACTCCAGATGGGGTCTGACAAGAGCAGAGTAAAAGGGCAGAATCCCCTCCCTTGCCCTGCTGACCACACTTCTCTTGCTGCAGCCCAGGACTTGGTTGCTGTCTGGGCTGCACTCACACCACAGGCTCATATTGAGCTTTTCATCAACCCAGACCTCAAGGTCCTTTTCCTCAGGGCTGCTCTCCAGCCATTCACCACCCAGCCTGGATTTGTGTTTGGGATCGTGCCTACCCAGGTGCAGGACCTTACACTTGGCCTTGTTGAATTTCATGAGGTTGGCCTGGGCCCACCTCTCCAGCCTGTCCAGGTCCCTCTGGATGGATCCCTGCCCTCTAGCAAGTCAACTGTGCCACACAGCTTGGTGTCATCTGCAAACTTGCTGAGGGTGCACTGATTCCTCTGTCCGTGTCACTGACAAAGATGTTAAACAGCACTGGTGCCAGCACTGACCCCTGAGGGATGCCACTTGCCACTGGTATCTTCATCCCCTTCTGCTCTTGTCTTCCTTTCTGTTGTGTTTTGTTTGCAAGTTACCCATTTCTTGTGACTGGCAATCACCATGACATTTCAAAAATTATAAAAAGTTTCCAGTGACATTAACCAGTTTTCTCAGTACCTTGGCTGTTTCCTATCTGGTCCTAAATAAGTCTAGCTTACCTGAATAGCCCTTACCTTGATTGTCCGCTCAAGCTTTGCTACTATATGCAGAAACCTGGGAAGCTTGATAGCATACCTGGTGGTAAAGACCTTACAAAAGATGTTTGGTACCTCTT
>VWZE01015439.1:488243-525933 GCA_013396675.1 Eubucco bourcierii | reverse complement strand
TTTATAAAAATTTTTTTTTTTCTTTTTTTTTTTTTTTTTTTTTTTTTTTTTTTTTTTTTGTGTACCTTTCATCAGTAAGTTGCTTTCCAGTTCTGCAGATAAACTGTATTATCCCAGATCTGCCTCTTGGTGATGGTATACCTGTAGAAGCGTTTCTTCTTGCTATTCACAACCATCTTCAGTTTCAGTTCAACAGAGACTCTATTCTCTTCTGATTACCTGTCCCAGCTCTCACTTTACATATGTTTCCATTTAATTTGTACTCAATCAGTGAGGAATCTTGTGTAAGGTCAACTGGTCTCCTGGTTTTCTATCATGTTGGGAAGGCTTGTTTTTGTGCTCTGAGAACACAGTTCAAGAGGATGACCAGCTGTCATGGGCTTCTTTGCAGCTTCCCAAGACATTCTGATTACCATTTCCTGAGCAAACTCCACCTCTGCTGTCATGAGGATCGTTAGACTACTTCTTTCCTTCATTTCTTGCCTCAACATCTTACACTACCATTTCGTGATTATTGCATCCAAGTTTGCTGTTTGCCATCATATACTGGAGCAGTTCTTCCTTATTCATTAGTACTAGATACTGTGCAGCCCTTTCCCTATAACCCTGTTCAGCACCGGCATCACAATTTGCTCCCGATGCACACTAGAAATTCCATGGCTATTTCTATTTCACACCATGCCGTGCTGCTGTTCCAGTAGATGATGTGTTGTTTAAGTCCTCCACGAGAACAAGGGGCTCTGAATGCTGAAAGGCCACCCCAGGGTAATATCCTGTTTTTTTGTGGTAACTGGACATGCATTTTCCTTAACAAGTTATCTTGAACCACAAAAAACTGCTGCAAGGACATAAATATGATATTTTATTTTGATGTTAAATACTTAATTTTCTATTAATTTTTAATTACTTCTTTAGTGCAGTCACAAATACTATTTTAGACAACGTCCTCAGTGCAGCCACTGAGGTAAAATAACCCAGTTTTTGTTCACAACTAATGAATTTGCAAGTGATCGGATTGATTTTTTTTTTTTTTTCTTCCCTATATATAATTCTAGGTTCTCATTACACCGAGATAGTTAATGTGCAACTACATGAAGTCCTGCTGCAGAATGCACTGAATGGTTGTCTTGCATTCAGGCTATGCAAATAATACTTCCATGTTGTGCTGGTTTGAGACTAATTGGAATATTTTAATAGGGAAAATTATATTATAGGCTGTAAAGAGTAAAACAGTGGTCATGTCTACTTCACTCATAGGCTTGCTGAAATGTTTAAGAATAAGTGCTCAAAACATAGATAAGTCAGTAGTCTCTCAGGCACAGCATCTTGGGCTGTCTAGCAGCTTCTTGCCTTCTCTCTGCCTAGTAATCTCACTAACCACTTTCCTTCTAACCCCCCTTGCCGATCCTCCAGACTCACCTTTGCATGTAAGGCAAACCTTGGGGTAAGGTATAGGGGTGGGGAGAAGGTGGAAGGGTGGTTGGGAGCCCCTCCTGGGGTCTCTGATCTCTGGGAGGGGTGTTGTGTTTCTGTATTACCTTTAACTTGTTTATTTCTAGAAATATTCCTGTATATATCTACTTGTACATTGTGCTGAGCTGTAAATAGAGCTTCATTCCTTAACTTCCAGCCCGCTGAGTCTAGTCTGGGTGATTTTACAAAGTGTGGGGAGGCGGGGAACTTGCAAACCATCACACATGTATATAGCTGCTAGAAACAACTCTTCATCCTCTGTTTTGTTTTAAAGTGACAAGTGTAAGAGAACATGTTGTCCATTCATCATGATTGTATTTAATTTCTTAATTAATTGGTGACAGTTTACTTCTTACCTATTTTAGCTGGAAGATGGGGAAAAAGAGCCGAGTGAAAACTCAGAAGTCAGGTACAGGAGCCACAGCGACAGTATCTCCCAAGGAAATGTTGAACCTAATTAGTGAGTTACTGCAAAGTAAGTTTACGTTTTATGCCTCTCTGTGAAAAGGGTTGATATAAAGACTACTTGAAAACATTCTCTTGTTTTCTTATTGAAACCAGCAAATTTTATTAATTTCCTGTAAGTCATCAAGCTTGCTAATTCTGCTTGCTTGAGATGGTATAGTATGTGTATCTCTGTTAGCATATACCATTGTAGGCTCATTTACGTGTGTATGTATTGGAAATGCTGTATTTCTGGCAGCTGCTGGCTTTACACCTCTACAGAGGTGTAAATACTCGTCTGCTCTTTGTAATGTGACAGTGAAGCTTTCTTAAAAATGTTTTTCTTCTAAACCTCAACAGTTAACACTGTTTCTGTTTAACATTTGGATAGTCCTTTGAACTGGTATCAGAGTAGAAGAATTAACTTGTGGAAGGCAGATGTACAAACTGCACTGATACTTCCATCTTTCCAATAAAAATGGTAGGGCTTTTGTTAGTTGTTTTGAAACATTTTTGGTAGTGTTTAATTCCTGTGTATAGACCAAAGAATTTTTCCATTTGTTGCAGACCTTGAGGTCCCTTCCAACCTTACCATTCTATGATTCTATGATTCTATGATTACTTATAATTTCCTATTTTTCATTATTTCTAGTACATATGAAAACCAGCATAATTTAGTATGATAATGCTAACATTCTGTTCACTCTTCCTACTATCATTAGTAACTGTGCTGAGCTACACTTCTTGAAATACAAGTCCAAAATTTCATATAGAATCATAGAATGGTAAGGTTGGAAGGGACCTCAAGGATCATCTAGTTCCAACCCCCTGCCATAGGCAGGGACACCTCCCACTAGTACAGGTTACTCAAGGCCTCATCCAATCTGGCCTTGAACACATCCAGGGAGGGAGCATCCACAACCTCCCTGGGCAACCTGTTCCAGTGCCTCACCACCCTTACTGTAAAGAACTTCCTCCTAACATCTAGTCTAAATCTCCCCTCTGCCAGTTTAAGCCCATTGCCCCTTGTCCTGTCATTGCAGGACCTTGTAAATAATCCTTCCCCAGCCTTCCTGTAGGCCCCCTTCAGATACTGGAAGGCTACTATCAGGTCCCCTCGAAGCCTTCTCTTCTCCAGGCTGAAGAGCCCCAACTCCCTCAGCCTGTCCTCATAGGAGAGCTGCTCCAGCCCTCTGATCATCTTTGTGGCCCTCCTCTGGACCCGCTCCAACACTTCCATGTCCTTCCTGTGCTGAGGGTTCCAGAACTGCACACAGTACTCCAGGTGGGATCTGACAAAAGCAGAATAAAGTGACAGAATCCCCTCCCTTGCCCTGCTGGCCACGCTGCTCTTGATGCAGCCTAGGACTCGGTTGGCTGTCTGGGCTGCATGTGCACACTGCAGCCTCATGTTGAGCTTTTCATCAACCCAGACTCCAAGGTCCTTTTCCTCAGGGCTGCTCTCCAGCCATTCACCACCCAGCCTGTATTTGTGCTTGGGATTGTGCCTACCCAGGTGCAGGACCTTACACTTAGCCTTGTTGAATCTCATGAGATTGGCCTGGACCCACCTCTCCAGCCTGTCCAGGTCCCTCTGGATGGCAACCCTGCCCTCTAGCAAGTTGACTGTGCCACACAGCTTGGTGTCATCTGCAAATTTGCTGAGGGTGCACTCCATTCCTCTGTTCATGTCACTGACAAAAATGTTAAACAGCACTGGTCCCAGCACTGACCCCTGAGGGACACCACTTGTCACATATCCTTGGCGCATCTAAATGTTACCTTTTAAAAAATATTTTTTTTCTTCAACGTTGGTTACAAAGAGGAGACAGGAGTTGGCAGAGCAGTTTGATACTTATGCTACAATTTTCCCCTGCTTTATTACCAAATAATAAAACGTAGACCTAATTTTCTAAGCAAAGATTGTTCTTTCTGTCCAGCTTCCATATTTAATGCAATGTAAAAAAAATTTAAAATTTTCAAATCAGTTGACCAAAGTAGTCTTCATCTGTCCGCGTGCATTTATGTGGCTTAGATCGAGACATCCACATGCTGGCATTTTAAATGTTGACACTGTGGGTATAATCTAGAGCCAAAACTTGGCTAGGTGTTCCTTTGCCTGTCCTTTCCATGTGCATCTATGAAAACACTATTGATTGGGCAGGTCAAATACATGTACCAACAAAATTCTCAAATCCTTTAGGTAAACTGTGTACTATTATTATCATTTTTGCTGTCATGAAGGTAGATGGTAAGCAAGCTATTGTAAAAAGAGTGCTCTGCTTGGATTATTGGAAAAATACCTTTTCCTTTTGGTCTTATCTGAAAGGCAATTTACTTAATGATCTGGTTGCTTACCTTGTGTTTCCTAGCTTTTAAAACATTTGATATTTCTTGTATCTGAAAGAATATTAAAAAAAAATGAAACAACTTGAGGTAAATTATTATGTAAAAATTTTTAAGTTTCTATTAATTACAATATCAGAGAAAGAGGTGTTTGTAACAACAGAGATTAGTGTTTACCATGTAAAGATGTTTGAAGGACAAGTACTATTAAAGTTCAGTTAGTTACTGTTAAGACATGACCTATTTTCTGATGTGAAATTAAAAAAAGAAAGACAAAACAACCAAAACCAACCAATCAAACAAAACCATAACAGTTATTTTAATTTGCCATTTTTATTTCCAGAGTGCAGCAGTCCTACGCCAGGTCCTGGTAAGGAATGGGAAGAATATGTACAGATTCGCTCACTTGTTGAGAAAATTCGCAAAAAGCAAAAAGGTAAAGGCAAATGACTTTAAGATACGTGTAGCCCAGAGTACTGATTTGTCTGAAGAGTTGTCTGTTGATAGCAAAAAACAATGGATTTATTGTTATGGTATAAATATTATGCAATCCTATTATTTTGGGACAAAAATCTAAATTCTCTGACATGCAGTTGCTTTTTTTCAATTGCAAGTGCTTCTGAAATCTTATGGTGGGCATAACCACTGGCATTAACCATTTTAATACTTACTCAGAATAAGTATCACAGGCAAGTGATCCTACGATGATTCTAAGTAGAAAAAAAGAGTTTGAGATTGTCTTCAGAATCTGAAGAACCAGAAGGAAAAAGTCCTTTGAGAAAATAAGACTTTTTGCTTCCTGATCACATAGTCTACTCTTCTGCCTCTTTAGAGCTGAACATTTTTGCATTTGATTTTACAGTTGTTTTATTTTGACCTGAACATTTTACTGGATATGGAAACAATTTTGACAATTCAACATCTTTACATTATATTATGACAAAAATATAAAAAAGCACAGAATATATCAGATAGTAACTCTACCTGCTGTAAATCAAATATGTAATTAAGGAAAATAAATGCTTATGGTACCACAATTGATAGGAAGTTTTATTGCCAATTTTACTAAGTTTAACTTATGCTTATTTTTCAGGTTAGAACTGTTTTCTTCCAGTACCTTCTGCAACAACTCACCATTGATGGTTTATTTTCATGCTAGTTTTGGTTTTGTTTTGATGGACACTGTAAAAAATGTTTTTCACACAATTATAGGAAAATTAACATATTTTATGACTGTTGTGTTTTAATGGCAGAAAAATAACATCTTAACATTAGAATGAATGGATTTGGGCTGGGTATACATGGCAGAGTCCTAAACCAGTTCTTTCTTTCCTGATATTTATACATTGATGGCAAAAAAACTAGACTGCATTTGAAACAGATGTTGTTTGGTTCATGTCCTTGCTTGAAAAAGCAGAAGACTGTACTTAGAGGCTTGAAGTGTTCACACCTGTTTTTAATAATTTTGACTAACACGTAAGAATCTTGCTTCATGAAAGGACTTTTAAACCTGCGAACATCAATTATTGGCAGTTTGAGTGACTCCATCCTGTACCTCTGTGGAGATGACCTGAGTTCATTGTTTTGCTGTCCTGTAACTTCTATAAATTCATGGTACATTTCTTGGGGTTTATGGTGTAATAATGGTGAAACATAATTCAGGTTAACAATATCAGAGTTAGTGTAGGGCTGTTGACTCTGTCTTCTTTCCGTGCTAGAAAGATTCATGGGGAAGATGGCTGTTGTAGTAGTATTAGTATAACAGTATTATACTATAATTAGTATAACAGTATTATGTTCATAGGTCACGTCTTTTTCTCTTGAAGGGAGCAAAACCTACTGACCACAGCATTGCTGACTTCCAAATGGCTTTTAACATCACATTTTTTGCATACGTAGTGAGCATAAATGGTGTGGTATTTTTCAAAACTGTTCTGTAATGGGACATACTCATTTATATTATATGGTTTTCCAACTTAATAAAGACTGAACCATTTGCAGAGAAAGTATAAATTGCTGTTGGGAACTCAAGATGTGCAAATAAATACATTTTCCTAAAGTGTCATACTTTTTGTTTTTCTTGAGTAGAATATTGGGTTGCAGAAGGTGAACTAAAACCATTTTGATTATAGCAAAATTCCTAATTTGGTAATGGACTGCTTTATTTTATAAATTATTTTCCTGCTTTGATTCATTAGCAAAAATTTAAATAAAGCTATTTTTCTAATATAGATTTTCATCAGTATACCAATATTTTGTTCAATACAGAAATTAATTATTCTGCAACAATGCTTGTAATTTAAAGGAGCTGCTCCTCTCTCAAATTTGGAAAAATGTGGAAAGTATTGGACCACATTATATGTCAGGAAGAGAGAAGAATTTCAAAGATGCTTGCAGAATAGTTTCAAATGCAAGTTGGATGTTAAAAACTTCCAGTAGCTTTATCCAGTAGTCAGTGTTGAAAATCAAGAGAGAACCACAGAATGCCCAGTTGGAAGGGAGCCTGTAGATGATCTGGTTCAACCTTTCTAGGTTGATAGTGTAGTTTAAATGAGATGACCTGGTGCCAAATCAGGCTGAGTCTTAAAACTGACCAATCCACTATTATTCTTGGGAAATTATTCCAGTGTTTAACTCTTCTCATTGTGAAAAATTTTCGGGATTCCAATCAGAATCTCCCCAGGCATAAGTTGTAGCCATTGCCCCTTGCCTTTTCTTTGTGACTCCCTGTAAAGACAGTCTCCATCGTCCTAGTAGACACCCCTTATGAATTGGTATGTGGTAATAAGGTCTACCCTAAGCTTTCTCAAGGCTAAACAAACCCAGTTCTCTCAGCCTTTCCTCATATGTCAGGACTTTCAGTCCTCTGATCATTCTTGTGGCCCTTCTCTGGGTGCTTTCTGGTCTGTCCACTTTTTTTTTTTTGTGCAGCGGGGACCAAAACTTCATAGAGCACTCCAGGTGTGGTCTGATAAGTGCTGAATAGAGCAGGACAATGACTTCTTTACCTCAGCTGAGCATCTTGTTTGCCTTCTGTGCTGCTGCAGCTCACTGTTAACTCATGCTGAGCTGCTTGTCTGCTTCCACAGGGCAGCTCTCCAGTCAGGTGGATCCCTGAGCTAGACTTCTGGCTTGTGTATTCCTGGGTGCAAGACCCTACATTTGTCCCCGCTGAACTTCATAAGGTTCTGACTAGCCCACTTAATCATCCTGTCCAGATCTTCCTGGCAGGTGACTCTTCCTTCTGGAGCATCAGCCTCCCCACTCATTTTGGTGTTGTCTGTAAACTTCATCAGGGTGCTCTTGGTCCCAACATCCAGATCACTTAGAAAGATATTAAAGAGTGTGGGATCCCCCAGGGATCAACAATGGGCCAAATTTGTGACTGGATGCCAGGCTGAGAAAGAGCTATTTACTACCAGCCTCTGGATACAGCCTGTCAGCCCACCCGCTGCACAGACCATTTTTCTTGGCCATAACATGTCAGCTTCTCTAGGAGCAAAGTCCTAGACAGTATAAACACCTATCAAATTCTGTGGAAGCTATGCAAATAATCTTGCTAGGTTTGTGAGGCCTTAACTCTGAATATATTCCACAGAAAACAATATACTGAAAAGGATATGAAATAAAGGAGAAATGCCAGTGTGGTTTGTGGTTGGTTGTTTGTTTTAAATGTGCCAAAATACATCACATTCTAATTGCACTAAAAATACACTTTATTGGGTTTTTTTATACTTCATCATCAAAAACTGTAGCTTTAGATTATACTTGCCTTTTTATGTTGACTGCAGATTTAATTGTTTCTGGGGCTTGCAATGCATGATTCAGAGTGTGAGGGAATATTTCAACTATGCTAACACTACTTTTGTAAAATCCTTTTATACTAAAGAGACCACACCTTCAGTATTGTGTCCAGTTTTGGGCATGTCAGTACAAGAAAGATAGAAAGGTGCTGGAGCAAGTAGAGAAGAGGGCAACAAGGCTGGTGAAGGTCCTGGAGAATAAATCTTATGAAGAGTGACTGAAGGAGCTGAAAGGAGATTGTAGAGAGGTTGGTGCTGGTCTCTTCTCGCAGGTAATTAGCGATAGAGCAAGAGGGAATGGCCTCAAACTGCAACAGAGGAGGTTTAGACTGGACATTTGGAAATTTTTTTTTCACAGAAGGAGACATTGGAATAGACTGCCCAGGGAGGTGATTGAGTCACCATCCCTGGATGTGTTTAAAGGTCATTCAGCTGTGGTGCCTGGGCCCATAGTTTAGTGGTGAACTTTGTAGCATAGGGGTCTTTTCCAACCTGAATGATGCTGTGATTCTATGAAAATGTCTTTGCATGTAAGCACCTTGCTGAGGATGTTTTGTGAATCATAAAATGACCTAAGCACTTCAGGGGCTTTTGGACATTTTTAACATTATCTGACACTAGAGTTTGTGTTTAAGAGAACACAGGCAAAGAGATACAGAAGGAGCTGACCGAGTATGACCAGGAGCTAAAATGCATAGGTTAAAAACAGATAATAGTAAAGGGGAAGGCTGATGAAATGAATCAGGCTTGCAGTTTCACTAGAGGACCACTTGTCTGGTGGAGAAGCAAAGCATAAAAATTTGGATGAACTCTGTGATGTCAGAAGAATGCTGAGTCCTTAGTTATTTTACTGGATCCATATGCTACAGGAAAAAGCTAAATGTCTGGTATGTGAGAGAAGGCACTGAAGAGATGCTTATCATAATTTTCAGTGCTGAATTAATAAAATCGCAGCTTGGGTCTCAAATTCCTCCTTGTGTCTGTATTAACATGTAGTGATTGTATTTATTGTCAGTATTAAGCTAGGAAATACTTTTGCTGAGTTTATTTAAAAAGAGGAAGAGGAGAGGAGCTTTATATTTCATCACAGCTCAGTTGAAGTGGTTGTGTTTTTAAAATGACTGGTAACCCGATTTGGCAGAATATTTAAGTTGATGAAAATTGGGTATGATGTTTGTATACTATTGAGTAACACTTAACAAAGACCAGTTCTGACTCAGCTACTTCAAAGTAGAACTGCTTTGAGATGTCAAACAGCTTTTTACATGTGCTTTAGTGTTGAATTTCTTTTGTCTTTCTAGGTCCTCTTATTTCTGCATTTGTGTTTTTTGTTTTTTTTTTTAATGGATTGTGTACATAGGTTTGTCTGTTGTCTTTGATGGAAAAAGAGATGACTATTTCCCTGAATTAATAAAGTGGGCAACTGAAAATGGAGCCTCCACAGAGGGTTTTGAAATATCTAACTTTGAAGAGGAGGGATTTGGTTTAAAAGCGACGAGAGAGATAAAGGTAAGCCTGTTAATATTTGCTTTACATTAGAAAATTTTATGTGGCTGCAAACCTCTGAAATCTCTCCACCTTCCCTTCCCCCTTTTGACTGCTTGTGAAACTGTTGGTATGAAATACTTACAACTCTGCACACTAGTGAAATAAAATTATTGATAAAATCAAGTGTTAGTTTTGATTATCAGATAAAACTGTGAGGTTTTAATCAGTCTTTTTTTTTCTCTGTTGCCTCTGCTGTTTTCCTGGTCTGCATCAGAAATAGTGTGGCCAGCAGGAGAAGGGAGGTCATTCTCCCCCTGTACTCTGCACTGGTCAGGCCACACCTTGAGCACTGTGTCCAGTTCTGGGCCACTCAATTTAAGAAGGACATTGAGGTGCTTGAGCGTGTCCAGAGAAGGGCAACGAGGCTGGGGAGAGGCCTTGAGCACAAGCCCTAAGAGGAGAGGCTGAGGGAGCTGGGATTGTTTAGCCTGCAGAAGAGGAGGCTCAGGGGAGACCTTCTTGCTGTCTACAACTACCTGAAGGGTGGTTATAGCCAGGAGGAGGTTACTTTCTTCTCTCAGGCAACCAGCACCAGAACAAGAGGACACAGTCTCAAGCTGTGCCAGGGGAAGTTTAGGCTGGAGGTGAGGAGAAAGCTCTTCCCTGAGAGAGTCATTGGCTACTGGAATGGACTGCCCAGGGAGGTGGTGGAGTCACCATCCCTGGAGGTGTTCAAGGTGGGTTTGGACGTGGCACTTGGTGCCATGGTCTAGTCTTGAGGTCTGTGGTAACAGATTGGACTTGATGATCTTTGAGGTCTCTTCCAACCTTGGTGATACTGTGATACCTCTCTTCCATGTTTTTTAGCGGCTTAACCTCTTCTTTCATGTCCCTTCTTTCAAAGCACTGGTCTTTTTGCCTCAGGTATTTGCAATATTATTTTCCAGTGAAAATAAAAAGAATCTCAAAATTTCTTGGTAATCGTAAAGAATGTTTTTTCATCATCAGGTAAGCATATAGAGACAAAAAGTTACCTGTTAAAAGATTTAAAGTTGTCTCTTTTCATTCCCATTTTACAGATGGGGAAACAGCTTTAAACAACAATGCTGTTATAGGAAGAATATTAGGAATCAAGCATATTATATTCCTTGTAGGGCTTTCGTGGCACATAACTAATAAAATTTGCCCTACTGGTTGATGAAAATCCTGAAGAGGTCTTGTGAAATAAGAATGGACAACATGAATAAAACTCTTTTTGGAGAAAATATTTGATCACTTAGTTAATAGCAGTATAACGTATCTGGTAGCATTGAGGTCATGTGGGCAATCTGTTTGTAGTTCCAAAATTAAGCACTTTGTTTTGTAACCTGAGTGTCTTTGTTTTAAGCTTTGTGTAATGCAGATTGTCACATGTGGTTGCCACAATATGGAACATCTTTTATTTACTTTGTCTGATAGAGAAGGAATAATTTGGTTTTGGAATAATTTCAATTTTGGAACAAATGAAAGTGAAAACAACTTGTAATTTAAAGGTGATACATACTTGAGACACCTGGGGTATCATTTAAATGCTAACTGATCCTCTTGTGTTTTTTTTTCCATTCTGTAGGCTGAAGAATTGTTTCTGTGGGTTCCTAGAAAGCTGTTGATGACAGTTGAGTCAGCTAAAAGTTCAGTATTGGGTAAGAGCACTTTTTTTGTTGAAAATTCTTACATGTTACCTCACCACGTTCATTTTAAACTAAATCTAGGGCAATGTTTTCCACGGACAATTAAATTACTGTATCATCTTTCTGTCCTAACACAGGATCCCTGTATTCTCAAGATCGCATTCTTCAAGCTATGGGCAATATAACACTGGCATTCCATCTTCTTTGTGAGCGAGCCAACCCCAACTCTTTCTGGCTACCCTACATCCAGACACTCCCCAGTGAATATGACACTCCTCTCTATTTTGAAGAAGATGAAGTGCAGTACCTTCAGTCAACTCAGGCCATACATGATGTTTTTAGCCAATATAAAAATACAGCTCGACAGTATGCCTATTTCTACAAAGTCATTCAGGTAAGCACCTCAAATGAAGTATATGTTGTTCTTAGGGTGATTGTTGAGAAAGGTGTGAAAACAGTGATATTAAAGAATAGAGCAAGAGTATTGCTTTTTATGGTTTGAATTATTAAAGTAATTTCCTACTGGCTTTTGGACTGCTGTTAAACCTACTGAATTCTGCTGTGAAATTTCATGAATGTGTAAGAATGTATTTAGTTGGCTGAGAAGAGTGATTACTGCCCTTTGTCATTGTGTTATGCTTTATCTGGAATACTCACCAGTACAGGAAACAAACTGGAATAAGATCAGAGGAAGGCTATTAAGATGCAATTTACTTCAACCCATATCCTCACAAGAGGTGACTTGAGGGAGCTGGATATTTTTTTTTGTTTGTTTTGTTTTGTTTTGTTTTGTTTTTCTTTGTAGGGAAAATGAGATAAGGGTGATCCAATTATTGTCTTCAGCTTGATACTGGTAGCCAGACTTGAAGTTTGCTTGTGGGAATTTGGGCTGGGTGACCTACTAAGATCTACAGCCTGTGCCTCTGAAAAATGTATAGTTTGTCATAAAAAAAGATAAAATTATAATTGTTACTTGACAAGAATCGACCATTGCATATGTTGTATTTCCAGTGACTGTGGATTAACTTTTGTTTTCATTTCTGTTTAACGTCTTTATTTATTTTGATTTGCCTTCAAATACAAAAACACATCTGGTAAAAGTTTGAGTATCAGGAGGCTTGAGATGGGTGAACTTTTCATTGTGTTCTGAAGGAATCATTTAAATTAAGTTGCTAAGAGCTCTTACTGTCTGATGTCTAGACATAAGTGAATGATGATGTGTTATTGTCAAAGTAGTGTTCAATGTCCAAACTTCCAAAGCTTTTTGTGACACAATCTGTACAAAGCATACGACTCTACAGACTGAATTTCCACAATTGTGGACAGGTGTTTGGCCATAGGGGAGGTCAGGAGACATAATGCAATTCTGTTCTCTTTTAATGTTACCAGAGTTCCAGAGCTTTTCTATTAACCCTTTTAAGTCAACAAAATTTAAATTATTTTGCTTAATTGTTTGGTGTTTGCAGAACTCGTATGATTCGAGCAGTGTAAATTTACCATGTATAAGGAGTGGAGGGAATTTTAGTTTTGAAAACTAAAGTTGTTGATAATAGTGAATGAAAACCAAATAAAATGCATTTCATTTTGAATCAAGGAGTAGGATAGGAACAATAGGCTCAGGGGTGACCTCACTGTTGTCTACAACTACCTGAAGGGAGGTTGTAGCCAGGTGGGGGTTGGTCTCTTCTCCCAGGCAACCAGCAACAGAATGAAGGGGGACAGTCTCAAATTGTGCTGGGGGACGTATAGGCTGGATATTAGGAGGAAGTTCTTCACAGAGAGAGTGATTTGTTTTTGGAATGGGCTGCCCAGGGAGATGGTGGAGTTGTCCCTGGAGGTGTTCAAGAAAAGACTGGATGAGGCACTTGGTCTAGTTGATTGGATAAGACTGAATGATAGGTTGGACTGGATGATCTTGGAGTTCTCTTCCAAGCTGGGTGATTCTATGATTGTATGAATAACTTTAGTATCAGAAACCATCAGAATTCTTCCTTCTAGGTGTCATGATTCAGGAAGCGATAGCTTAGCCAACTGTCTCTTCTTGCCATGTGCTCTCCTAGGTTGCCAGTGCACACCTGACCTTCCACCTTTTCACTTTTTTTCCTTGAAGTATACAACCTGAGCAAACAGCTCTTAGATTTTTGGTTTTTAATATTTTTAAACTTAAATATACTACTGTTTTTTAAAGTTTAAGGTATAAAGTCTAAAGAATATGGTTTAACACTATCCTATTTATCTAATTGTTGCTTGTGCTCTTGCATTATTTGTTGATAGTTTAGCTATCTGACTACTTCTGTCATTTTTATTGACTAATCCTGCATTACTAGTACTGTGTGAGAGGTTATGTGGTCACAACCTTAATTAAAAAAAGACATACAGTTTTATAGAAAATTGGCACCTTGGATTTTTATAGCCAGCTGTCCATTTTTTTTTTTTCAGAAGTGCTTCACAGTGATTGATGAATTTGTGTAGACTATATTGAAGTGATGCAAGAACAACTGAAGAATGTATATAAAATGAAGTGCTGTAATATCATTTGAAGCGTGACATAACTGATATGGGGAAAGCAGCTGAAATGCTTGAGAAAACAGTTTTTTAAATGAAAGTTTAAGAAAGCACAGAATTTGTTTGGGGATGGCAAATACACACTGTTTTTATTCTCTCTTAAGGCTAATGAAAGATCATCTGTGTGTTATTTAAACGAATGTGGCTGAAGTAATGTCTCACTAAATAAGTATACTTCACACCAAAGTCCTTGCTGTTGCCTGTTAGGAGTAAGAAAAGCTGCATTTTAAGTGAAGAAAATGAAGTATATGAGACTACTTTAGAGGCTGACTGTCTTTAGAATCCTAGTGATGGATTTTAGAGTTTGTTGTACATGCTAAGAAGCCCTTAATACTCTGCACTGTTACATGTTTTACATTTGCAATTTTAAGGAAGCTGATAGGACAACTCCTGGAGGAAGACTTCTTGGTCTGATATTGAGACTGGTCAAGTTTGATTTGGTATGCAGCAATGGGGAACCTTTGTGGAAACAGCATTTAAAGAAATGGCTGTCTTCTCTGAGCTTTATATTAGTATCCCCAAGAAAGTGTTTAGTACTGTACTGTTGCTTTTTGTATAAACTGTTAGATGTAGATTCTGTTTCTTAAATTTAGACCAGATTGTTTTTATTCTCCTGACAAATTCTTGATTACTTGTTTTATGTTCTTGCATAATATAGCTGTTGTTTCATGTTGAACGTTAGCATGATGGTACATCAGATAGGAATAATTTGCTTTATTTACTTGTTCTGTGGAGAATGAGTGGTAATAAATATTAGGCAAATTTTAGGTGTGTTCTGTTTGTTGGGTGCTATGCTTCAGAACTGCCACACAATAGCAATTCCAGATGAATATTTCTTTACTAGTTTTCGGTAAATGTCACATTAGGAATTTCAGCTCGCTCCAAGAGTGCCAAGTGAATGTGTTGAGTAATGCTATTGATGAAAACTCATGGAAAAGTTTTAAAAAGAACTTTTTTGTAAAAGGTTGTAATTTATAACATGGTGGAGAAAAAAAAATAACTAAAGAAGAAAAGGAGTCTTCCTTCTTCCCTAAAATAAAATACCAGGTTTTTTTATTTAGAAAAGCTGAAATGAATTTTAGTATCATCTTGCATGTACTAATATAATTTTTTGAGCAATGTAGACCCACAAAGTGCTAGTGCTAAGGGTACTTACTGAGCATATGGAATGGGAAAGAAGGGATGGACAGAGGAAGAATCATGATTAAAATAAAAAGCTAAGTAAACCCACTTTTCTAGTACAGTGTGCTCTCCAAACTTTATGAAAGTGAATGCTAAATTTTCATTCAATACTGCTATTGCTTTAGCATGAGTGTTTTAATAAAAAGTGTCCTGTGTGATCAGGATTTTGATATTGCTTCAGGTATGCAGGCTACTATTTTGTAAAACTGACAAATACACTTTTGTAATACAAAAGTCTTATATTGACTTGGTAGCTATTCTACTGCAGAAAGTAAAAGTACCAGCATCTTGAAATAAAATGTGTTTTGTTGATACCTGAGGCCATTGAAAAAGAGAATATTTTATACAGGAAAAATATTTTAATTCCTTTGCAGCACTTTTTGTTTTTTAAGTCTGAAGAATTTTTCTAATGGACAAGGGAATAAAAGTGTTAATAAATAATTTCTTCAAATACTTCATTTTCTTTCCAAATAGGATTGCTAGGCTGTTATTAAAATAATTTGGCTTCTGATAGGTGTGCAGTTTCAAACATTGTTTGACAAACAGTGGTCTGTGTTATTTCACTAGCTTCTCAGTAAAGGAGACTTTCTCAGAATTCTGCATTTCTAACTCTTTCTCCAAGTGCTTAGTCTGGATACACATGAAGAATGGGCAGATTTATGAGTTTCACAGCTGTTGCAAGCTGCACTGTAGTCTGGTTTGATAAGCAGAAACAGGTGGGATGTTGGCTGAGTAGACAAAAATAAATGCTTGTGCATGTTAGCCAGGCTCTATAAACCACACTGACACCTTTCTAAACCTATGTAATTTGATAACTAAAAAAATATTTTAAAGTTCTTACAGATAGACTTTAAAGGCATATTGGGCCTCTGCATTGCTATCAAAATGCAGCAAATGGCCAAAAGAGTGCTTTTATCGCAGCAGACCTGGAGTTTGCAACATGTTTTTGTAGTTTGTTCCAAAGAAAAATTTTGCAGACTGAAGGGTTTTCTTTTCCCCTGTAAGGTATGCCTGTGACTTCCATTAACATTTATGGGCATTGCATGCCTACTGAAGGGTGAACAGAGCCCAAACGTTTATGGCTTAATGTTTTGGGGGTTTTTTTTCTTTTTTTTTTTTTTTTGATACACTGAAATGTGGTATAATAGGCACAAGAGGGAGCCATATAGTTTACAGACATTCACAGTGAGATTATATTCCTAAAGAAAATGCAACCAAGTTTGAACCTTTTTAAAAAGAACATGCAGTAGTCTTCATGTTGCATTTGTTTGCCTGTTTGTAGCATACTACAGAGAAGTTTTTGTAAATCAACACAAGACAACAAAACAAGGAGTGCTCTTAGAGAAGGTGGAAGTGCCTGTATTATGTTTGGGACATTCCATTTAGAGCGATGTTGTCTCTTTTCTCCAGGTGTGGTAAAGATTGTTATTACCTGCTTTACTGAAAGTAATTTTTGTTATAATTTCAATAATTTTAGAAGTTAACTCAAGTGTTAAATCTGAAATTAGCAGAGCCTGTCAGCTAGCCATAGCTTTTGCTGTGGTAGCTGGCTGTATGTGTTCTGTGGCATTCTTATGTATAAGCGGTATCTGTATGTATCTGCCTGTCATGTGCTGGAAAAAGGATCACTTTTGCAGAAGTATCCAGAATGACATTTTTGTATCCATTTAGACAGTGTGTTTCATTTAAGTTTCTGGACCACTAAGGAACTGCAGATGAGCTGTAGGCTGCCTGAACAGGAAGATGGAAGGGATGGATGAGGTCTTCTACAGACAGCTAGAAATTTGCCTCACATGTGCAAGTCCTCATCTTCATCTGGGGATTTGAGCACCCCAAAATCTGTATAAAGAGAGTGGGAGAAGGGACAGCTAACCTTAGAAGTATACAGAGACATTGTCCAGTCATACAGGGATGAGATTAAGAAGGCTAAAGTTCAGCAGGAACTGAACCTGGCAAGAGATGTCAAAGGTAACCAAAAGAGCTTCTCTGAGTACATGGGTGACAAAAGGAAGACTAAGAAAACATGGGCCTTTTGCTGTATGGGATAGGGACCTGCTGGCACAGAACATGGGAAAAACTGAGATACCAAATGCCACTTTTGCCTCATTCTTTGCTAATAAGACTGTTCTTCAGGAATCCCAGATCCTAGGCATCAGGAGCAGAGGTTGACAGGGAAAGGTGTGCCCTTGGTGGAGGAAGATCACTTCAGGGAATACATAAGCAAACTGGACATAACTAAGACACTGATAAGCATCTGTGGGCCCTAATGGGATGTGCCCACAAGTGCTGAAGGAGCTGGCTGCTGTTACTGTAAGGTGGTGACTTGTGCCTGAAGGACAGGATGCCATTCAGAGGGACCTGGACAAATGCAAAAAGTAGTCCCTGCGAGGTTCAACAGGGCCAAGTGCAAATTCCAGCACCTGAGTCAGAGCAACTCCCAGTATCACTACAGGCTAGAGGACAAAGGAGTTATGAGTAACCCTGTGAAGAAGGACTTGGAGGTGCTGATATATGAAAAGCTGGACAATGTGCACTTGGAGCCCACAAGGTGAAACATGTCCTGGGCTGCATCAAGAGTGGTCAACAAGATGAGGGAGGTGATTCTGCTCCTTTACTCTGCCCTGATAGGACTCCACCTGGTTTACTGTGTCCAACTCTGGAACACTGCACCTGGGATGGACAAATTGAACATGAGCGAGCAATGTGCCCTTGCAGTAAAAAGGGCTAATAACATCCTGGGCTGCATTAGAAGTGTTGCCAACAAGCTTGAAGAGGTGATTGTTCCCCTCTGCATCGCACTTCCCAGACTACTGTGATGAGTGCTGGGCTTCTCAGTACACGGACAGATCAGTAAATTAGTGTGATGGTTTTAATTTTAAAACTAAAGAGAATAAAGAAAACAGAGTCATATGCTTAAGTAACATTTTAGCAAATTTTCTTTGACTCAGTTCTATGTTTCTTTGCTAAGTTAATGAGCAAATGCTTGCAAATACTTTGCCTGCTGTCAAGCTACCATTACATAGTAGCTGCAGTCTGGTTTGTATCCACAGGAACACTCTCATACCATTTTTTTTGACTAGTATGTATAGACATCTGGATGGAGCTTGTGAAAGTGTTACTGTAGTCCCATGGTGGATACAATCCTTGCAGTAACCTCTCCAAAGATGTTTTGATCTGTTCACGTCTACTACTGGACAGAGAACTTAATTTCCTGGAGGCTGTAATCCCTTTTGATCATATACTAAATTTGATTTATTAGTCATATAAAATTTGGCTAATTGAGCATGAATGAAATTCTAAGATCCAGTTATTAGCTGTTAGGCACTGGAATGTCATTTTAGTTAGGATGTTTTAACACATTCAATTCTAGGTCTCAAAATAATATTATAGCATCTTCAAAACCTAGTATCACATGTAACTCTTCAATATTTGGTACATTAGGTGAGATTTCACATCTCTAGCTTAATTTTGACACCAGTTCTTGAAGATGTGATGATACTTGCAATATGATTTATGCCTCTTCTGTTACATTTCTGTACTGCCTCTAATCTATGCTATTCTAATAAACATATGATTTCCCAGGTCAGTGAGAAGTAGAATGTCTGGTGTCTCTCTGAACTTGGCTTTAAGATAGCACCATTTAACTTTCATGTGCATGTGTTGAGTCGAATGCAGGCAAATATGTTGCCTTTAAAAATATTCTAAACCAGTGTTTGGAAGCTACTTATTATTTTTAAGGTGATATAATGGAGAATGTTTTAGTGCTTCTAAAGTGTTCAACCAATATGCAGTCAAAAGCAAATGAATTTGGAAGCCTGAATACAGTTTTGATAGTGTACCAGATAGGTCCTTAGGGTTCTCAGTTTTCCCCCTCACTTGATTTACACTCATTAGCATGCCAATCAAACAGCTTTTTTTCAGAAGTTATGTCAATGACACTGTTAAAAAATGGATGGAAGAAAGATGGCACAGTTGTTAAATCCTATAAAATCCCTTTTGTTTACTTGTCTACTGCATGTGTCACCTTAAGGAGAGAGATAAAATTCCACTGTGTGAGCAGTTACAAAGGTAAAATAGTGTTGCTATTTAATTTACTTTTTCTGAATTTCAGTGCTTGAGTTGTCCTGCTTGATCAATAATAAATCAATCAGCAGTTAATAATAGAATATATTCATGCCTTTCTGTGATTTTCCTCTTTGTGAAGGCCAAAATATTGTACTAATCTGTTTTGCTGGCAGTAAACTGAAGATTGTATGCTTGCACTATACCACTTAGTGTATCTACTGTAAGGTGGTTTAGATTCTGCAAATACACACCAAATTCCTGATTTTTGTGTCACTTCTAGTATATCTCACCCCAGCTATGATGACAGTAATAGCATATCTTAGGCTTTCATTGAACCATTCCTGTGGCTGCCCCTCTCCATCGCAGAAACAGCTCTAGGCTTCGCTAGGTTGTGTTTGTCTTAGACAAATGAAGAGCTCAAGTCCTTGCGTGGGTAGGAGGTCTGCTGCCGCCTTCCCCCGTTCCTTCCTTGCCTTCCACAGGAACACAGCGACAGCTCTGGGCTTTGAGCCAGCCGGACACAGGAGGAGGTGTTTGGCTGTTCGGGCAACGTTTGCTCCTCAAACAGCTGTTCCCTATCTCCTCCAAGGAAAAGGTGGCAAGCCATATGGAGGCATCCTATGGTCCAGATTCAGCCGATGGGCACCAGTTGGACTGTGCTGGCCTAGATTGAAATATAGTCACGTCCTACTTGGTGTCTGCTGTTTCTTAGTCAACGTGTTTTAAAGTTGGAGGACAGACAAGATAAAACATATCTTTCATTTCGCATAAAGATGTTATCTTTCTCTGGACATTCATTCTTAAAGAAACCTGCTGATTAGGAGATTAATTTATTTCAAATTCTGAATGATTTGGATTTTGTTCCACTAGCCTGAATGCCTTCTTTCCTCTAGAGAAGCAGAGATGTACTTCAAAGCTTTTATGCCAGCACTAAACAAAATTTGTTTCTGCACAGTTTAAACCACATTTGGGAAGAATAATGCTTTCTCTTGTTAGTATTATAGGCTTTTTAAAGCATTTTTGTTGTAAGATGGGGTTCTCAGCCATGCTTCTCACTGAGAATGCAGATAAGCATCTGGTTTTACAGCCAATAGAGTGGAGAGTGTTTTTTGTTTGTTCTACTGTTAGTTGCTTCTAACTCAGTTATTTTTTATCTGAGTTGCACTTTCTGGGGCAGTTGAGTTTATCTCCAGAGATCTTGTGTGTGTCTTTTGCCTCAGCAGACATCAGAAGATCATCACACACAAATATACTTTCTCATATAAAGTTTGTACTTATTGTACAGATTTAATATTTTTCCTGATATAACAGCAGTTACAAATGTTCCATAAATTTAAAATATGATAACAAGCTGATATTTCTTAGAATGGAATACTCAAAGGATGTATTCTTTAAGCACTGCAAAATTATACAGGGGACTTGTATTTGTTAAAATTAGTAATTTAACTAAATTACAAAGTGGATTATCCTCTTCAGTCAAACCCATTGCTAATACTCCACACAGTAGGAGATTGATATGTTGCTAAGTAAACCAAAGTTTATTTTCTTGTGCTACAGTTTGAATGCAAGTTGAAGGGGAAGGGATATGGTTTCTGTTTTGGATTGTGTGCAACTGTAGTCCCACTACATCTGGTTTGAGGATTTACCATGCCCTAAGTGCCATGTTGGGTGTGCAGTGTAATACCTTGGTTATGTGTGAGATGATTGTGATCCAAGTTTCCACCTAAGTGGCTCCCGGTATAAATTATCTGTAAAATTGAGATGTTGATTCACAGGTAACAAAACTTTGGCCATACTGTATAATATTATTGTTTCTTAGGAAACTTTTCAGCTGTGAAGTGGTCATGAATAGGAAACATTGTCTCTGTCCTTTTAAAGCAGTTTACTTCAGGCTTTCTTATTTATGGCTTGTGATTCACTGAAACAGTAGTATAATTGTGTAATGAATTTGAGCGTGAACCTAGTGCACATGTGTTGCGTTAAACAAAATGAACAAGGTAAACCCTTCTACCTCAGGAACCTAAAGAGTAAATGATGTTATGGTATGTAGGCACAGAGCTTTGTGAGGAAACTATTTGCTGTATCTATCTTACTGTATATGTGTGAAATACTGCAGACTGAACCTATCAATCTAAGGCTCAACATGAACAGTAAACTATAATTTCACAAGGAGATCTGCCACAGGAGATAATGGACCTAGCTTGTTACTAGAAGAGAGGCAAGAGGGATTGGGAGGGCTGTCATATTGCAAAACATGTCCAGTCTCAGCCCAGTTCACTCTCTTCCTTCATCCCTTAATGGGGCTACATTCAGCTTTCAGTGATTCAGGGAGAAGCATAGAAAACTTGGTCACTAATTTAGGTGTCATATTTGACTGCCTTCTTTTCTGGGAAAGATTATATTTTAGAATTCTGTATATTAACAAGTATTTTGTAAATCAAGTGATCCAGAATTGGATATTAAAAAGTTCGTTACTGTCTTGCCTCTATTTAATAAAGGAGATGCCACAGAATTGTAGGCAGTCAGTTCAGAATTATTTCTGTGTATTCCATCAACCAAATGGTAACATCTATTTTGCGTGTGAAGTGGGTCGTCAGTCCTTCAGACCCTTGAATCAGTTATGCCACTGCTGTCTCATTAACTAAAGGCAATTTTTTTTCAGATACAAGGTACAGAACAGGGGACTGTGCAGTTAAATTCCATTACACCAGGAGTCATTCCACTCTGCTTCTGCTGCATGAATGCCCTAATAGTCTGGAACACTGCTTTGTTGTGTATGTTGGCAGAAAGGTTAAGAACTGGGTGGATGGCCAAGCCCAGAGAGTGGTGGTGAGTGGAGCCACATCCAGTTGGCAGCCAGTCACTGGTGGTGTGCCCCAGGGATCAGTGCTGAGCCCAATCGTGTTTAATGTCTTCACTGATGATCTGGATAAGGGGGTTGAGCCCACCATCAGTAAGATTGCAGACGACACCAAATTGGGAGCATGTGTCAATCTGTTGGAGAGTAGGAGGGTTCTACAGAGGGACCTGGACAGGCTGGATGGGTGGGTACAGCCCAATGCCCTGAGTTTTAACAAGGCCAAGTGCTGGATTCTCCACTTTGACCATGCAGTGCTACAGGCTGGGGTCACAGTGGCTGGAGAACAGCCAGGCAGAGAGGGACCCGGGAGTACTGGTTGACAGACAACTTAACATGAGCCAGCAGTGTGCCCAGGTGGCCAAGAAGGCTAACAGCATCCTGACCTATATCAGGAATAGTGTGACCAGCAGGACCAGGGAAGTGATTCTGCCCCTGTGCTCAGCACTGGTTAGACCACACCTTGAGTACGGTGTCCAGTTCTGGGCCCCTCAATTTAAGAAAGATGTTGAGATGCTTGAACATGTCCAGAGAAGGGCACCAAGGCTGGTGGGGGTGCTGAAGCACAGCCCTATGAGGAGTGACTGAGAGAGATGGGATTGTTCAGCCTGGAGAAGAGGAGGCTCGGGGGAGACCTTATTGCACTCTACAACTACCTGAAAGGAGGTTGTAACCAGGTGGGGGTTGGTCTCTTCTCCCAGGCACCCAGTGACAGAACAAGAGGACACAGTCTCAAACTGCACCAGGGCAGGTATAGACTTGGATGTTAGGAAGAAATTCTTCACAGAAGGAGTGACTGGCCATTGGAATGGGCTGCCTGGGGAGGTGGTGGACCATCCCTGGAGGTGTTTAAAAGGAGGCTGGATGAGTTTTGAAACGCACGATTTGGAAATGTATACTTTAAGAAGTAACTAGCAAACACATTTTACTGGAAGAGAAGGTTCTTGCGGTCAGCATACCGCTTGTGGTTAGTTATCCCACTTAGCCACTAGATGGATGCAGGAAGCTCCTTTCTATTTATGGCAGAAGGCAATTAACGAATTACAAGAAGCTTTAAGCATTTACTCACAAAATACTATCGGACAGTACCCAAAGCATGTGGCAGGGTTGCTGTTGGTGGTCTCAAAGCTGTTAGAGGCTTTGGAGTTTTCCCAGGCTCTTTTCTCAGGGAGCTGGGAGTCTGACAAGTCTCTGACCTGGTTCCTTGTGATTCCCGATTCAGCAGAAGCCTTGCAGAGGGGCAGACAGGATGCAATGCCGTGTGCAGTCTTGCCATGATGTCATGTTGGCTATGCAGGCTGATCGCATGCAGGCATTTAGAGCCTGTTCCTGGTAGTGGAGTTCCACACAGTTCAGGATGCAGTGAGGCAGCAGCAGCAGGCATGAATACAACGGCAGAGCACACTGTGTTACCTGCTTATCCCTTTTTATCAATACAGCCTGAGACCAATGGGCCTTTGGACATAGATTAGTCAAGCAGGACCATATTAGGTGAAGCCAGGGCTTTTGTCCTCTTTTCCATGGTTGCTTTCCCCAGGAGAGAAGGAGAGGGAGCAGGGGAACATGTCTGGGCAAACCAGAGTCCTTAGACTCAGTGGCTCCAAGTTCTTTGTCCTCTTTCCTGTGATAGCTTCTCCCCATAACAGAAGTGGGGGAGAGCAGAAAAACATGTCTGGGCAAACCAGAACATGTATAAGCCTGTTTTGTCCTGCTTAGGCCTACCATGACACATGGTTTAGTTAATTAAAAGGGTTAGGTGATAGGTAGGACTCTATGATCTCAGAGGTCTTTTCCAACCTGGTTAATTCTGTGATTCTGTGGAAGTAAATAAAAATTGCTGACATAAAGAATAACCAAGAACGTTATTCAGATTTAATAAGTTTCAATCCTGTGGTACAATTTTAGTTTTAAGATTAATTTTACTAGATTTTGCAAAGTAGGGGTAATCTTTCTGCCGTTAGGAAAGTCATACGACAGGTTTGGGGATGCAACTCCTAGTGCTCCATGAATTGGGCTCCTTGAAAATTCCAGAGCATTCTGTAGTTCTAAACTCCTATTACAAAGTAAAATAATCTTTGGCTTTGTCTCTGTCCTGTATTGCTTTCCCCTGCTAGGTTAGACCGTGTATGTCCAATGGAAGAAGAAAATTCTTGTTTCCCTGTAGATCACTAGGATCCTCTATCCTGAATTCTTTATTTTACTTAGCTTTAGGGCAATTAAAGCCTCAGCAGCTCCACAGAGAGGAATTTCTCTTCAAGGCTGCTGCTTCAAAGGATTTCCAGAGCTAGGGAAAGGGACAGTAACCAGCAAATTCTGACAGATCTTCCTGCTTCTGGCCCTGAAAGTGTGTGGTGTTTGTGGTTTTGTACACCTATACATTGGCCTGAAACCAAGTAGCATCCAACAAGGCTCATAACGAAATTGCCCCATGTTAATGAGCACATCGGAAAGAGGGGAGAATCCACAAAGAAGAGGAGGAAAAAAATTGTTTGGTCAAAAGGAACAAACCCTTGGGCTTTATGTTCAAAGGAATAAAAGTTAACAAGGTGGAAGCTTAAACTGGTTTTGGCTTTAACTGTTTCAAGTATCCTTAGTGTTTTGGGGACTGGGAGGAGGGGTGGAGTGGTGGCCTCAGTATTAATCTCAACACTTGGAATGATGCTTTCCTGAAATAGAAATGGAGCTGTCTCTACTTAAGTGGTGCACAAGAGGTTTTTGAGAATATTGAAATCCGATTTAGTAATATCTATGCAGCGATTGCCCACAACTTTGCCTTGGACTTGTGAGTACTTGAAATATTCTTCATAGAAATCCAACAATCTCTTGTGTCTACAAACTCAGGAAAACATGAGAAAAACAAGGGGAAGAAAAATGAGTTACGTATTAAAGTGGAGTAGTAGTTGACTTCAGTGGTCAGTTTATCTTAGCTGAGAGGTGGTGTGTTTTCAGAAAAAACCCACTAACTTTAACCATGTCCAGTGATTCAATTAATGTTGTCTTACTCAGAGTATGGAAGGGCTAATGGTACAAGGACTAACAGCACTGCCCAATATGACTTCAGACTTTTCAAGACATCTAGTAGCACAGATAGAAGCACAAATGTAATGCTATGTAAATTTGTACTCTGATTTTAACTTATATTCAAACATTTTATTGCATGTTCAGTAATAAAACTTGTACTTTGTATCACTTGGTAAACAAGTAAATATTAAGCTAATTTTAATGGAAATTCTTTGTCAAAATTAGGAGCTCTGATAAATGAGCTTTGGCATTTTGTCACTGAATGGGGCAAGGGGTTACTGCTTCTAATAGTCTGGCTATTCTTTGTACAGAAGATTAATGCTCTTGTAAGCTGGATAGCAGAAGTGAATGTTATGATAGCTTCTCAACTGGAAAGTCACCCACCTTTCCTACGCGGAGGTCTTCTCAAAAGTGGAGGAGTCCTCTAGCATCTAGTTTGCAAGACATGAGATACTGTAATGTCCGTCCAAAAATATGATGAAGGAATTAACACAAAGGCCCTTATGTCACATCAGGATTTTTTTTTTTCCTATGGAACATTGAATATGATACACAAACTCCTGGATATTACTGTTTCTGAGAAAAAGAAAATGTCTCTCTCTCTCTTCCCCCCCACCCCACCCCCCCTTTTCTCTGGTTGCCATACTGAGTAACTGGCTTCTAGTCTGATAGTGTTTTAGGTGACTAGAATAACAGTCTGTCTCTTTCCACAGTGGCTGCAGACAATCTGGCAGCAATCACTGTTACTTTTTAATATTTCTGGTTATTTTGAGATATCCTCCAAATGTCTGAAAGAAGGTTTGGAACACTGAAGGGGAAGAATTTTTTTTTTTTTTCCTTAGCAATTGCAGCATCAGAAGGAAAATTAAATTCAGCTTGCTACTATTTGTTTTTGCAGTGGTCATCACCCTGATTGCCAGCTCTGACAATATTTTCACAGAAAGGGTAACGAAATAGATGGTATTTGTTCTTTATAATAACTCTTCCAGTAGAATGTCAGGACCTGCATCTAAATGAATATATTCGCATTTTCATGTTCCCATTTTTTATTTAAAGCTTCCTCTCTTAACTTTTGAAAGTACTTCATACAGACTTGGTAAGTTAAAATCGGGGTTCCTGTAGTGGATAACGTCATGTTTCAAGGCTGATCTGTAGAGACCTATCTGTGTGAACCTATAAAAGCTAAGTCTGTTTTTTTTTATGTATTAAGGGTTTGTTTAGTTTAAATATGTCTGTATCTTTTTTGATCAGCCTGAGCAATTTGCATACTATGCACCAGTCATCTTCTGTACTTTATTAAATATCTGTCAATTATAAATATCAAGGTTTTACATTAATGTCAAGATAGTACATCAAAAATTCATGGAATATGTGACTTTTTTCAAGGGTATTTAATACTTAATGCATTTGTGTCATTTTTCTTTCTAGATATATTGACAGGTTTTATTAAGTGTTTGTTAGGGAGATTTCATTTTTACCAAGGGACTATAAAGAGAAGCTGCATACTAAATCATTTTTTTAATCAGAATATTGGGGGTTTGTGGCTTCAGATTTTTGTAATCTAAAGGGGTTTTAGGTTATATAGTGAGATAGTCCCAGTCAAAAATCTAACATGATCAAATATGCTGATGTATCCAAACTTTAAAAAAGCTACTAGAATATTGTGCCATGGAATGTTACAAATATGGTAATTATGTACACTAGGATTTTATTCTGCCTTCTCTTTGTTGAGACCCTGTGTTTTGTCCTTCATTGTAATTTACCAGTGGTTTTATATGAATGGTCTGGATGGTCTCCGTGTTAGAGGCAGTCCCTACGTTTCACAATTAACAAATAGGGAGACTCACAGAGCATTCAGCGGCATCCAGAATCTTTGCGCATGGGTTGTATGTTCAAGCTGGCTCATTACAGAAGAACTTCTTATGTCAAATGAGCAATTAACGTGACTGCAACCTGCTGATTTAATACAGATTTTTCTCACGAAGAGGACAAAGGGAACCTGTATACATCCTGCTCCCTAAAGGTATTTTGCTCCGAGCAGGGCTGCGCATGCTGGCGGGCGCTCCCTGCAGGGGGTGTGAGCATGATCCGTGCCCACGATCCATGCCCAGGCCATGTGTGAAGGCCTTAAAATTACCAGTACGCTGTCCAGCTCAATGTAGCCTCTGTAATACCTTTTAGTGTGTCGTGACCATAATAATCGTTGCCCTTTGAAAAATTACTTGTTTCCGTTGAAAGCTGCTGTTTGGAATGAGGGAAGGAGGCAGAAAAGGGCAGAAAGAAAACCCAGGCATTATCTGTTTGCCTATCTGAGCCTTTTCTCCTGCTATGGACCCCCTCACACCTTCTCCAGTCCGAACTGCGGCAGCGTCCGTTTATGACACCGCTCAGCTACCCGGACTAAGGATTCCTGCAGTGTCGGAACCGTATCCCATCGCCGCTGCGGGGGTTTCGTTTTCGTTTCGTGTTTCTCACGGGCACAAGCCGGCGCAAGGAAGAACGGCTGGGAGCGAGGTGTCGAAACTGGCACGACTCGGCCGATGCCGGGTGCCGGTGCCGGGCGGCGCCAGCAGGGGGCAATGCCGTCCCGTGCGGCGCGCTGGGTCCTGGCGCGAGGCTGGTTACGCGGAAGCGAGGCGCGGGGGTGGGGGTCGCTGGCATTGTGGGGCGCGGAGAGTTCCCGGCCTCTCCGTGCCGCTGAAACCTCTGAAACTTCAGGGGCAGAGCGAGGCTCCGACTTGGTACTGCCGGCAGCGGCGCGACACGGAAACGCGGCGGCGCTTTAAAGGGAAACCGACAGGTTTACGTGTCTGGCTCCTGGCATTGACTACCCCTGCCCGATTTATCAAGCTTCTGTGAAACACGTTGATAATACCGACAGTAAGCGCTGAAATGTAATTGTCATGAAGGAATCACATAAAGGAAGTGTTTGCCTTTAAGAATCGTTGTTTCCAGACGAAGGTCAAGTTACCTTCTTTTACCTTCGTTTCTGGAATCGAGTCTGGGCTGTTCTACAGCAGAAACACCTGAAGTTCATCAGTTTGGGTTTCAGTTCTGGTTTTGGACCGAGCGGTTTTGTGAGAAGAATTAACTGTGTAAAATGTGTTGCTGCAATTAAACTCGAGAGAATTTGTTAAGCAATAACCATATCGGTGTGAATGAAAATAAGATGGAAATGCAGAATGCTTCAAAAAGAGCAAGGAAAAAAAGAAGAGAGTGAAGGAAGGGACGGGAGTCACTGGAATTGTTAACTTATGTCACGTTTCAGAGAAAGCCCATCCAAGGGTTAACTGCAGGGGCTGAGGGAGAACGGACACCTGGGACCTAACACCCAATTGGCAGTCTTTTGTAATATATAATTTGCCTAAAATTGCGCACTGAGCACAAGCTTTTGTTTTCTAATTGATTTACGGTTTGAGCCACTTTTACCTCATCCCCTACTGTCCTGCACACAGTGCCAGCAAGTACATTACAGTGAGAAATGATAAATTACCATGCACTTGTGATGCTAATGCATCGAGAGTAAAGAACTGCGTACTACACGGAGCTTCATGCATTAAGAGTGTTGCAAAGATAGAACCATGCAAAAAAACCCCCCAACATCTGTATCTTCTGAAACAACTGATCATTTACGATTCATTTCTGAGACCTGATTGAATTTGAAGATTTTAATTTATGCTATTAGGACTTTCCATTTGTGAAGAGGAACAAAGTTCTAAGGAAAGTGTATGTGTGAGCTTAAAGCTACTGGTGTTTTTTAAACTCTCTAAGTTAATTGGTCAGAAAAGTAACAGGTTTCTTAAACCCTTCTAAAAATCCGGGAAAAAAAAAAGTTTATTACAACTGCAGTGTGAATTCTTAATTGGCATTACTCCTCTTCTAGACAGAAGCATGTGTAGAGAAGTTAATGGAGGTACTGTCTTACCAGTATTTCTCACCAAAAGTATTTAAATATTTTAGTCTGATTTGTTTTCAGAGTTGTAGTGCAACTTTTACTGAAGAACACCTTTACATGCTTTGAGGAAGAACTGAAAATCTTGTGTAATTTTTCTTGCATAGGTGAAATACCTCACTAACAGAGGAGAGGAAAAATGTGGAAGTTGGTGAAACCTAATATATACTTATTGTCTGATTTCTCCCCTGCACCCTGCATCTGGATTTTGTTTTACCTTCACATACTCAGTCCACCTTAAATATTTTATTTTTGTACGATGTCTGTGGGTTCCAGTCTTGAAATATGAAGAAGCAGATTTATGGCGGCTGCTGGGCACAACAAATTAAATTGACAGTGATGTATGAGAGCATAATAGCATGATGATCCCTCTGTAGCGCGGCTGGACGCCTCCTGCTTCATTTGGCTCTTGTTAGGATCTGTTAGGCAGCTAAATAATGAAATTCTGCTGACTGATTTCTGATTTTTCTTCCTCTTTCCACCTTTTTCTGAAACATTTCCCAGACCCATCCTAATGCCAGCAAACTGCCCTTAAAGGATTCTTTCACTTATGATGACTACAGGTTGGTCTATCTTTTAATTATTTTTTTTTCTTTGTCTTTTTTTTGCTTAGTTTTGTTTGTGTGTTCTTTTTTATATAAATAGTTAACTGTGGGGTCCTTCAAATGCTACACAGGTGGGAAAACCCTATTGTTATTGAAATGTTAAGCATAGGATTTGATACTAAATACACTTCCTTAATGGAAGAAAGTAAAATAAATATGCATATTTTAATTGTTGCAAAGGAATAGTCATTATGAGCAGCTAATTTAGCCAACTGGCACATACAGTCTTAGATTAGTAACATAATTCATTGTTTCTTAAGAAAATAATTCAGTTGATATTGCAGGAGGTTTGGTGTGGGATTTTTGGTTTTGTTTTTTTTTTCCTCTTAATAAAAGGCTTTACCAGCACGTAATAACCAAAGCTATTATTTACAGTGGCTGTTGAACAGTAGAGCTGGAGAACTTAAGTTGTACACGTGTAGTATGAGTGTCACTTGGAGGTGCTACAGGGGGTGACAAAATGAAGATAAGAATAATTAAGAAAACAAGATCTTTAATTATGCTAAGTGATTAAAATACCATGAACAAAAGGCATTCAGTAGGTCTTACAGAAATTTTTTAACCTAGTCAT
Source organism: Eubucco bourcierii (assembly GCA_013396675.1). Classification (NCBI taxonomy): domain Eukaryota; kingdom Metazoa; phylum Chordata; class Aves; order Piciformes; family Ramphastidae; genus Eubucco; species Eubucco bourcierii. The sequence goes on along the minus strand of VWZE01015439.1, from coordinate 495,891 downwards.
ACTTCTGGGTAACTTTATAAAACTGGCATATCCAAAGTATGCTTCCTTCACTTCTAGAGTCACTGAGGAACACACCAACTTCCATGTGAAGTGGTTGAAATTTTTGCAGAAAATTGCAACAGTTAAAAAGAAACATATTGCTATTTGTTTCAGACAGTGTTCATATATAAAAACTATCCACACTTTTGACTTACTTAAAAAATTAAGTAGATTTCAATTTGGTGGTATCTTTCTAAGCAATCAGTAGTCCTTCTGAAATTCTGTATATTAAATACTCATTAGTAGTCGGGTCTGTGGGAGTCAAAATTATTTATCACTTCCTGGTGATATTCCTATTTGGGTTTTTTCCTCAAAAACCCCACAGCAAGTACATGTATTTAGGCCAGAACACAGTGAAATTATTTTTTTTCTTTTTGATTTAGTATTAATTTTTCTGTGAAATTAAATAAAAAATAAACTGTAGAAAATACTGGTCTATTAAGCTTTTCTGAAACTTCTTATGTTTGAATAGGTAGCTGGCATTTCATTTGCTTAACCTGACTTAGAAGGGTTTTGAATGATGTCTATGTGCTTTCTTCTAACTGCTTGCTTCATTCTTTTTACCCAGATATCTGTTTGGAGTATTTGGGCTTTTTTCCCCCAGTATTTAGCAATAAAGATGTAAACTAAACGTTTGAAAACTGAAAAGAAATGCTTACCAAAATGATGACACTGGTTTCTAGCATGCAGTACATAAACTTCTTAGGGAGAAAGTGGTAAAATGAGTCTCAACTCTTACAAGAGTTTGCACATTGATAAGAACTGGTCCTGCCAAGCAGTAGCTGTGGGCTCACTGTGAAACCTGCTGGAATAACTGACCTAAACTTTGGTATCTGTAGTGAGAGGTACACGTGCAATGAAGTCTTGGGGAAACAGACAGTGATAAGGGCTTGTTGAGGTAATGAGAACATCAAGGATCTATTCTAAAGAGCACAGAAGAGGGGTGGGATTGCAGTACTGATTTGAGAATTGATCTATGTGCATGTCTTAGATAGCTTGAAGCTACTGCTTCTCCTGCAAGTGCCTTCTGCTGTTACGATAGCCAATGTGATCTTAGAAAATTAACTTTAGAAACTCACAACCTAACCGATTGCTTCATATTGGATGACAGCCAATCATGTATTCATGTTTTGAATATTGGCCATCTAAAGTTTTTGATTTTTGCAGATGGGCAGTTTCCTCTGTCATGACACGGCAGAACCAGATTCCAACAGAAGACGGTTCCAGAGTAACGTTGGCTCTAATACCTTTATGGGACATGTGTAATCATACTAATGGTCTGGTAAGGATTTCGTCAGTGTTGCTGAAACACTTTAGAACTTTAGAGTATTAAGCCTTTCAATTGTTGAAGAGCAGTTTAATAGCTCTTAGCTATGCTTCTTAACATAGGTGTTTTACCTTTCCAAGTGACCCTGAAAAACCTAACTTGTGTGTTTCTTAAATATTATGATAGCTTTTTTAAGGAGGACTTTGTTCATGCAGAGAAAACTTTGGAAGTGATTGCATACTTGCATAAAATTATGTCTCATACATACAGTGTACCTTTAAAAGTTTTCAGTTACATGATACCTGAACCTGAATACTCTTCTGGCATAGAGTTTTGTTTCTGATGGACTGACAAAGATTCACAGTACTGGACAGATTTGTTCTGGGAAAAGGAAAGCAGATAATGATGGAGGTTGCCTCTTGCAGCTACCACTAGGGAAAGTGGTTAGAAATTTGCAACCAAGAAATACTGCCTGCTTTCCTAACCATGCCCAAAGAGCCTTGTTATAGAGACAGCAACAACGAGAACAAAGGCTAGTTCAACAAAAACAGTACATCTGTTACTACATCAAAGAAACAAAATGCAAAAATACTACTTTAGGGCATATTAAACATTTAAAAGATGACATATGTATATAGACAGTCAGACGTACTGACATTTTGGCTTACGTGAGCTAGTTCAGGGGATGAGGTCTTGATTTCATTAGCAGGCCAGTTAATGTTGTGGAAATGGAAACCCATAAGAGGATGGTTTATCAATGTTATTTAGCCAAGTCACTTCAACACTTACACCCTCTGTTTGTGTTTCTAGTAGATTTATTTTGTATTATCCATAAGTATTATTTATTCTAGGCAGTGAAAATGACCATATTATTTGAGTAATCTGGTTCTTTCATGGGAGAGTTGACCTTAGTGTTTAGGGCAGCAGCATATGCTTGTATTGTTGGTGTAAGAAAAGTCTGGTTTAAATGAGCAAATTGTAAAACGAATTGTTTTTCACTTGACATTTACCTAATTTATCGTTGCTATAACTGTACCAAATACAGCATGGTAGACCAGGCTACAAAGATGCAAATGTTTGGGGGGCTTATTTATTTATTTTTCCGTATTAAAAGCTGTTTAAATGTTGTTCTTCAACAGTGATTCTTGCCTTTCACTAATTATTATGCAATCCTGTAACTTAAATTTAGCAGTAAAGAGTCTCTAATATAAAGGAAATTGTTTAAAATTCAGAAATGTATGTTTTTGTAATACAAGTCTTAGCTGCAAGCATCAGAACTTCCTGTACTTTTTTCCTGCTGGGCATCTCTTTCAGATGCTTTTGCAGAGACTTGCCTGCATTCATTAGGCAGTTCTTAATGAGTGCCTTCAAAGCTGGGATTAGGGGAAAGAGGAAGAGAATTTAGGTTCTGGGAGGGAAATATGAAGTATCCTATATTAAAATAGCAGCTAGTTATGTTGTTTTAATCATTCAAACTTCTATTTAAAATGATAAAGTAATTTTTATTATGCTTTTCTACAATGAGTTTGATATGGAGCCAGCGTCTGGAGCCAAACCTGCTAAAGCAGTAGTTTATCAGGGTTGGAAGCATTTCTTTTATCCTGGTGTGTCCTAAAGTGGGTGGTGGGGGGCAGTCATGACAGGCAAGGAGAATGCTGAAGTTAAACCTGTATATACAGGTTTCAGTCATTTGTTTCATATTTCTACAGAAAGTACTTTAAATGATTGTAGATGTAGGAAGGATAGACAACTATAATACTGCTAATGGGCTAAGAAAAGGTATTAAACTTATTTTTGTTGTGTGTTACTTTCTATGTACTGTTAGAAACAGGGAGGGGGAAACTGCTAAAATAACTGTAAGGTGTGTGTATTGTAGTTGATATTATTGTAGAGTGGGATAAGGGTAGGTTCTGCTCTAATCTTAGCATGCCTCTTTAAAATACATTAATTGTTTTTCATTGCAGGAAAGTTAGAAGCAAAAGATGGTATTGTATACACCCTTGCCTAGTCTTTTCCAAATGTAGCACTGGAATACTTCTTGAGTTAGTCAACTACTATATATCCCTGTTGTTGCTTTATTCCACAGAGCCCCTTTCCGTGAGCTAGATAATAAAATGCTCTTCAGGTTTTGACTGGAGCTAGGTCCAGCCAGCTTTTTCTTGCTTCTGACACTACTAATTAGATCAACTTGCCTCTAAGAACTATATCAAAATGGTTGTCTTCATGCATTTTTCATTGTTATTCTTTAGTGGGATTGTATTTTGACAGTCAGAGGTTGATTACCAGTTCTGACAGAGCTTTGAATAAACTACGTTCTGCCTGTTGGGCTGGGTCCATCCTTAGTCACTGACCAGACTATTGCATGCTTTATACACAACTTAAATTTTGTCTATCAGTCTGCTTCAGAACTCAAACTGAAGGGATGCAATTTGTCAGCTATCATGTGGGAAGAGAAGTAAACACCCTGTTAATTCTCTTACATGACTGCTATTAAAAGAAAGAGGAAATAAGAGTCTCACACTCTGTTATGCTTTGTAGAAAAGCCTTTCAGAAATGCTGATTTGTTGGTTTTGTTGGGTTTTTTTAAAAGGCAAAAATGAAAAACAATCAGAAAAATTAGCACTATTCTAGTGAAACATACTTAAACTGACAGAATCCTTCTCTTAACACATTGGAATTTCCCCAATCCTTGAAAGTCTTCTGTTCCATAGACAGTTCAAGAGTCTGTAATGACCTTTTCACATTCAGAAGTGTTTAATTTAATTTACAGACTAAGAGAATTTCAGGACAGTTCAAGTGTTGTCAAGAGGTTGCTTTTTTGAGTGGAAGTTTGTGGTTGTTTTTTTGTGTTTTTTTTTTTTTTTCCCGAGAAGATGACTGTATATAAGCTTGGAAGTTACATTGGTCAGAGAGAAGGTAAATCCTCTAGCATTTGTAGTCTATCATTCAGGGTTAGATAACCTCCTAAACAACAGATCTTATTTTAAAAAAACTCAGCCCTGAATGTAAAGAGTGTTGGAGTATTACAGCCAGTGTTTTTCAGTGGGCCATATTGTATACTTCTGACCTCAGCATACCACCAAGCCGTTAATAGATCTGAGGTGGTCACATCTGGATGCAGAGTGGTTATGCCAGCCGCTACAAAGTCAGGCTACCCATGTTTGGGGCTGCCATTTCAGATTTGCTGCATTGGAGACTGGATCCCCATACTCACTTTGAAAGCACTGTTTTGGCTGACAAATGCACTCTTGACGATGCAAGAAGTGTACAACTATTAACCATCAGCAACATAATCCATGGAGTGTTCTGTCTTTGGACAAACTGCATCCAAGGTGAGAATCAGGGTGTACTGCAACTCACATGTCAGTCTGCTTACAGAAAAGTATATTTTCATTTACAAAGCCTGAGAGAGAATCTTCAGATTCTAGTTTTCCCACCCAGGTCCAAAGCACATTTTTCCATAAGTAAGCACTATAAATACTGAATTCAGAATACCTGTCATGGAAGTTGATTCCTGGTTGTTCAGCAGCTTATGTTCCATCCTATGGCTACATCTGTGCCAACATCTTGGACAATACCATTCAAGAGTGTGCTGTTTGTTGCTTTAAAAAAAGTATTACATTTTTAGGATAACTCTACTTGTTCATGTGACCCCTTTACAGTTTTGTAATTTTGGGGAGTAGGAGTATGTTTGTAAGAGTTTATTCTCTTCCATTGCCTGCTACCATCGAAAAAATTCCTTTTAGCATTTTAGAAGTATGACTTAACTTTTAGATAAAGGGATTATTTGCAAGTAAATTATAATTCTCTGAAGATTGTATCCCCTAAAGATCCACAGTTATCTAATCCTTTCTCATTGAGAGATCAAAAATGTGCTGGCAGTTGAAGGATAAAGCACAGCATATAGAACTGTCAGTGCCCTGCTCCCTTGGGCCTCGTGGGAGTGACTGAAAGCTCCATAACTTTATAACAAGTTGCCAGCTTTAGCATGGGACTCTTTGTGATCTATGCAGGGTACTTTTCTCAGAGCCTTCTGTTCATTTCAGGTAAGTTATTTCTTACATTACATTTTTGTAATGTAGACTTTTTTCTCTTTTTTTTTTTTTTCTTTTCTGAAGTGATTGCATAGGAATCATAAAACAATCACTTGCAACTCTGTTATATTGTGCAGAAAAAGAAATGTATGCAATTACTGCTGTTAATATCTATTTCCAATAGGACAATGTTTTGTCAGTGGTGGGAGAGATAAACTTAAAGTCCTGAAAATTTTTTTGTTACTCTTTCCTTGAATAGATCACTACAGGCTATAACTTAGAAGATGACCGCTGTGAATGTGTAGCCCTTCAAGATTTCAAGGCTGGGGAACAGGTAGGGTGAACAATTATCTACATAGTTGTTCTTTAAGTAAGTTTCATGGACATTTGGTAACTGCCTATGAAAGTTTGATAGCAGAATGGTGTGGATTATGCTCTGCTACATTTTAATGTTACTGTGCTGATCTGATTTTGAGTGAAAATACTACCAGACTAAATAAATGCACATTTTTCAGAATAAAATTCTGTCACTTGGTAGACCCCAACTTCAGGAGAGTTTTGAGTCCTCATAGTTTAGAACTAGTTAAAATGTTTAATCACTGATCAATGCACATACACAGACACTGATCAATCACATACACAGATTTGGGTATTCTGGATGAGACTAATAAAAAGCTATATTCCAAAGGATCAAAGATAAATATATTTTCACAGATTTGGGGCTCACTTTGTCTGCAGTAGCAGGTCTTAAGGCCTTAATGATATTTTTGGTTTATATTTCTTTTTACTCTTTATTTAACAAGATGTTAGTTACAGTATAGTTGCCAGTCATTTTACCTCTATTGTCATTCCAATGCTTAGTGAAAATGAGAAAGGACCTAAAGATGTGCTTCCTCTTTCATACAGGCATGCATGTACACACTGCTTCATCCTGAAACAAAAGTACCAAGATAGAGTCTTACAAAGGTGCATGAAACAGTTCACAATCTAGTGTTTTGTTCAGAACTGATAAGAAACAAGCACGAGTGTTAAAACTAGTGATGTATTGAAGGTGCTGGTTCCAGGAGTGTAGTAGATCCTTGGCAGGAGGGTTCCTGTGCTGTGTCAGCAGCTAGCCTAAGCCCTCAAGTATAGTAGCACTCTGTTTTTCTACTGCTTGTCAACATGGCCAGAAAAACACATTGTCTGTGAAACATCATGGAATGTTTTGTAACTCAGTCTCTGAGTTATTACCTCTAGTTTACTATTTTACTGATCTTACATTTTATAATTTGATTTTTCATTTTTCTTATGTATTGTTACCTTCCTTTTTAACAAAGTTGTGTCTAAATTTTTTTTTAATGTATGTCTGTGTCTTTTTTTTTTTAAATGTATGGCTTTCCAGAGGTATATTTATCCTCATTGCTATGCTGGAGTTTACAGTGGTTGCATATTTTTGCATGTGTTGATCTTAGAATTTGTTATGATAGTCAAATATTTACAATTTTTTCCCAGTACCAATATCATGAGTTAAAAGGGGTCCACAGTTTTTCCAGAAGTGATCCAATTCATAATTTTTCACAGCTGGCAATGGATGTGTCATAGCTGTTCTGGCTGCTCTCTCCATTTCAATTACAGAGGCTTCTTTATTTCTGTTTTATTTTAGTAGTTTCACTGCTATTTATCAGATTAAAAAAAAAATCCATGCAAATTTTAACCTTTATTGACATTATTAAAGGCCTTTAGAATCATAGAATAATAGAATGGTAAGGTTGGAAGGGACCTCAAGGATCATCTAGTTCCAATCCCCTGCCACAGGCAGGGACACCTCCCACTAGTATAGGTGTGTACAATTATGTAATGCCTCAGTCTTTTAATACACTGTGCAGATGTTACTTCTTACAGTTCCAACAGGAAATGTACATTCTCTGCTTTTAGTACTGAAAGATGTGAGACAGCACAAGTCTACAGAATCTATCAAACACTGGCCTTGGTTAAAGCAACTTTCTGAATCTGTTTAATTGAGTTTTTTTTGTGAAACAACCTTAACGTGAGAGCATACTGCATAATCTAGAGTCTATGATATATATATACAGTCTATGATATGATGTAAGTCTATGATATATAACTTTTAGTTTAATATGAGTTGTATCACAGTACTTTTAAAACTTGACAACATTAGCAAAGCTGTTTCCTTATCCACTGCGTTAACATACCTAGGCAGGTCACTTCTTCATCATTCGAGTGTGTTATAGTATAATGTTTACTGTAATTTATTATTACACTTGTGATGGTTTGGTAGTTCCCTGCCCCCCCACACTTTGTAAAA
>VWZE01015439.1:424507-488090 GCA_013396675.1 Eubucco bourcierii | reverse complement strand
CCCCCCACTTTGTAAAATCACCCAGACTAGACTCAGCCAACTGGAAGTTAAGGAATGAAGCTCTATTTACAGCTTAGCACAACATACAAACAGATATATTCTCAATATCCAGGAATATTTACAGAAATATACAAGTTAAAGGTAATACAGAAACACAACTCCCCTCCCAGAGATCAGAGACCCCAGGAGGGGCTCCCAACCACCCTTCCACCTTCTCCCCACCCCTATACCTTGCCCCAGGGTTTGGCTCACACACAAGATGAGTTTGGAGGATCAGCCAGGGGGGTTAGAAGGAAAGTGATTAGTGAGGTTACTCAGCAGAGAGGAGAAGGCAAGAAGCCAGGCAGCCCAAGAGTGTACCCGGGTGTCTTATCTATGTTTTGTGTTCTAGTGTTATCCTTCTCAGCAAGCCTATGAGTGAAGTAGACATCACCGTTATTTTCCTTTCTCAACCTATAATATAATTTTCTCCATTAAAATATTCCAATTAGCCTCAAACCAGCACAACACTTAAACTTTTTAGTGTGATAGTTCTAATAGTTCTAACCTAAAATTGAAAAGAGAATCAAAGAATCAACCAGGTTGGAAGAGATCTCCAAGATCATCCAGTCCAACCTGTTACCCACCCCTATCCAATCAAGTAGACCATGGTACTAAGTGTCTCATTCAGTCTTTTCATGAATACCTCTAGGGACAGCAACTCCACCACCTCCCTGGGCAGCCCATTCCAATGGCAAAAAAAAATAGTAGTGTTACTGTTTTTGAGCCCTTAAAAGAACGCTGTGCCTTTCTCCATCACCTAGAGAGTGGAAACAATGTATCCAGAACATTGCTGTACCCTAAGGTTAAGAAGGGAGTTAAGAGTTCTGTAACTTGAAACTTTTTTTCTGCTTGACAATTCCATTGTCAAACAAAAGGGGAAGATTTATTCTCTTGATGCAGAAGACCTCTTATTCCATGTACTTGATAGCCATGAATAAAATACTTTTTATCAGGTTATATTTAGAGTGCGTTAATGTAACCTATAAGATTTGGATATAGAGTTCAGAATATAACACAAAAATAAATACTGGCTAAACACAAAGCAGATCTCTCTGTATGATATACTTTGGTATATCCATGTCTTAAGGTAACATTAAAACAAAAGTCAAGCAGCAGTGTAGGTTACTCTTTTGGGGTGAACATATGGGGAAAATATGACCCCACAAACACTATTTCTTTTAGTGGATCCTTCTCGTCTCAGATGTTTGTTTGTTTTTCCGGTTGGTTGGTTGGTGTTGGGGTTTTTTTTTTTTGTGTGTGTGTGTATGGTGGGGTGTTTTTTGTTGATTTGTTTTTTGTTGAAAAGACATAGGATCCTTGAAAGCTTGTTCCCATATGCTGGTGTTTGTGACAGTATGAGAAGAAGAAGAGTTTTTGTTTTGAAGTATAGAATAAGAACCACTTCTCTCCTTTCAAAGTATTTCTGTTTCATAGATATGTTTACATCTACCTCTAGGTATATTGCCAAGCTATATACAGCATTTGAATCGATACCAGAAAACAAAGTGTGATTCTTTATATAACAAATATACCTCATACTCAGAATAGTAACACTTGCAGGAAATAACTTTCAAATTATGTCAGTTTCGTGAGCTGATCTTAAGCTTTTTTCCTGTCCCTTCACTTCTCTTTTCATCCTTCTAGATTTACATTTTTTATGGCACTCGGTCAAACGCTGAATTTGTGATCCACAGTGGTTTTTTCTTTGATAATAATTCACATGACAGAGTGAAAATAAAGCTTGGCGTGAGTAAAAGTGACAGGCTGTATGCTATGAAGGCAGAGGTCTTAGCTCGTGCTGGTATCCCAACGTAAGTAAAACAAAATGCCATGGGCTTTCTAAAACATTTCCAAGGTATATAGCGTCCAGTAGAGCATATATAAAGCTGTTGTATGATAGTTTTTCTTAGATGTAATATTTCTTCTGTTTGTACAGCAAGTTAAAAGTTACTCTAATAATATTTACAGAAGTTCTCTGAGCTATATTATCATCTAATTTGGACCATATATAAGGAAAAAAACCTTTCTTTAATAACCAGTTGAACTAAAACAGAACAAGGATTAATTTGAAGCAATCTGTGGTTTTTCTTTCTATTCTATCCCTCCCAGACATACTACAATGCTCAGTGTATGAACCACAGTATTTTCCTTCAGTCTTTTCAGTCCAGAAGGTACTGTTAAGAGCAGCAGACATGAAACATTACATTTTCATGAATTTATTATGGAAACTGTATAAAAATAATTGTAAGTGTAAAACTGGAGAGATAATTGTTCTTTTGAGATACAGGTTAGGGAAGCTTTTCTTCAGTTTTAAGCTAGTATTACCTTTTTAAAGATACTTTTGTAACAGTAATGTCTTTCATATTGAAATTAGTTCAAGTGTATGATTATAGAACTTGCATCTACTGTTGTTTGATTATTTGTTTTATTAGTTCTAGTGTTTTTGCCTTGCACTCCACTGAGCCTCCAATCTCTGCCCAGCTTTTGGCTTTCCTTCGAGTGTTTTGTATGAGTGAAGGTAAGATGTTTTATAAAGATAATATAATTTATGTCTGCTTTGGTTGTTGGTTGCTTGTTTGGGGTTTTGCTTGGTGTAGCTTTTTTGTTTGCTTGTTTGTTGTTTGGTTGATTTTTCTTTTTTTATTATAATTATTTGTAATGCAGGAACGTGGTTGACATTTATATAATATTAAGGTAGACAATCAGAAAAGTTGAGGAGCTGAGGTTAAAAAAAAGATCTATCAGGAAGTGAGAAACCCAGAAACTTTGGCCATGCTTCTTAGGGAATATTTCAGTAACGTGGGCCGTTCTGGAACTCCTAAATCACGAGCTGATAGAACTGTTTATTTCTTTTAGTCTCACAGGCTGTTGTGAATGACTGATCTTTGAAGCTTGATTTTTAGTTCTTATGTTTAAAAAATGGTTCACAGAATGAGATTATGGGAGTGAATCTAGGGATTTACATTCTTAAAATCATAGGATATTAGCCATCACTGCCAGAATCATTTAGGTGTGGAACTGGGATATTCTCTACAGCAGGAAAAATATGGAAGAGACACTTCAAAGTTCAGTATTTTCAAATTTTTGATAATTCATGATTGTGGCCGTTTGAGTTAGATTCCTACCTCAGACAAAACAAAAAAAAAAAAAAAAAAAAAAAAAAAANATTTTTGATAATTCATGATCTAAACCAAAATCAAGTATTTGCAAACTACCTTTGTAGCATTTCTCTTATGTTGTGGGGGCAGGTTGAGGGGAATACATGTACAATTAATAAGTATTAATCTAATTTGTGCATGTGGAACTTTGATTAAATGTTTGTAAAGAGCTACTTGCTGGTTAGATGTGGTTTTGGAGGTTATAGATGTGACAGTGAGAGAATTCCCTTGCAGTTAGGGATGCTGTGCAGATGATATGGGTTTTAATACCAGTAGGAATACTGAAACAGCTAGGGTTTTTGCATGTGCTTTATTTGTTTTCTTTAATAAAGACAATACACTTTCATTGCATCCTGTCATCTGTCTTTTAGAACTTATTAAGACATCAGAATAGAATAGAGTAGTTGGTTGGAAGGGACCTACAACAATCATCTAGTCCAACTAACTGCCTGACTACTTCAGGGAAGCAAATTCAAGTAATGAAAATTTCAGGATGCTGATAAGGGGGTGAATTTCTGCTTGGTGAAGAAAATATAGCTAGTGGGCATTTTAGTTGCATTTCTCTGATTTCATATTATTATGCTCAGGTTATTTATGTCTCAAATACTGTATAAATGCATGTTAAGAAACTACAAGCAAGTGGCTTGTAAAGTTTCTGATAGCTGCTTTGCAGGAGTGAAATTTGATAATCAAAAGATTAATGGAATTTGCAATGTTGAGGAGCTGATTAAACATTTTCTGCTCTGAGTGAAATTTGTTTGATGGATATCTTTTCTGACCAATTTTAGGGACATTCTGCTATTGAAAAGAACACCAAAACAATAGGAAAAATAATTCCATTGCTCTGTGCATACTCTCTGGCCTGTTCCTTTTATTATGAAAAAGTTGGCTGAACTCTTTAAAGAATTACCCCTATTAGTTATCATTCCCTCTCACTGTCTCAAGGTTGCTCTGTATATGAGAGGCTATGATACATGAAAAATCTTTATTTCAGGGTGGAGCAGGAGGTCCATTTTCTGCTCACCTCAAGACTTCCACATGCCTCTTTGAGGAGCATCCCAGAAATAGCCACCATATCTGATAAATCTTACTTGAGAGAGGTGTTTTTGTTAGCTACTCAAAGCTATACTGTTGAAAATAAATCCTTCTGCAGTTTGTCAACTGACAAAGTGAATGATGAGATTGTTTTTTAACAGATTGATTTTATACTTATTGCAGAAGAGCTGAAGGAACATTTGATAGGCGAGCATGCCATTGACAAAATCTTCACTCTGGGGAACTCAGAGTTTCCTGTTAGCTGGGATAATGAAGTTAAACTTTGGACATTCCTAGAAGCTAGAGCATCCCTTCTTTTGAAAACCTATAAGACAACTGTGGAGGTAAAATTATCATTATATGTGATTTAAATGTCTGAAATGTTCTTCGTTACGATTGTAGGAAAAGATACATTGTCCCCCATCTTGTCTTTACAAAGTTTAATCTAAATGTTAGTACAGAATTCATTCTGTACTTTCAAAAGGGTAGTAGCAGATTTGCATTATCTAAGGAAAAATCAAATAAAGATTGCAAAAAAGAAAATTTTGTTAATGTAATTTTGTTAATGTATTTTTCTTTGATTCTCCAAATAGAGGCTACTTTCTTTTTCTCTGCAAGTAAAATGGGGAATCGGTTTCAACTTGTCTATTAGTTGTGCTCTCCAGACTGCAAAGAAATGTGCTATTGCAAGCGTGTGAGTGAACCTACATGTTTCATCTATTTGTGAAGTCTCCTGACTTCACTTGTTACACAGGCTGATCTGTGTGGAGAGATTTTTGGCTTCTTTATGAATTCTTGACAAATTCGCTGGAGCGCCATGCAGACCCTCTCATTGATACATGTCCATTTGGCTCAGCCTGAAGAACCTAGTGTCACTTTTAATGCATTGAGAGGAAAGTTGAGGGATTATTTTGTTGTTGTTGTTGTTGCTTTTTTTCTTGAATGATATTGGTTGTTACTAACAAACTTCCTTTTTTCTTTTCTAACAGGATGATAAGTCCTTCTTGGAGACCCACGACCTTACTTCACATGCGATAATGGCTATCAAATTGCGCCTAGGTGAAAAAGAGATCTTGGAGAAAGCAGTGAAGAGTGCAGCTGCTAGCCGAGAATATTATAGCAAACAAATGGCAGATGGAGCTCTGCTTCCTAAATATGAAGAGAGCAATATTGCCTTGCTGGAGAACACTGTGGCGGACTCTAGACTCCCTATTGTCTTGAGAAACCTAGAAGATGTGGAAGAGCGTGGAGACTTAAAGATTGATGAAGCTATTAATGCTGAAGTCACAGAGAATGGGTTTGTAAATGGTGAAAACTCTCTATTTAATGGGACCAAATCAGAAAGTGAAAATCTAAATAAAGATGAAAGTACCAGAGAGACTGAAGATGCCAAAGAATCTTCTTCAGAAAGTACTGATGAGGTTAAAGAATAGTTGTAAAATTCTACTTTCTTGTGAAATTAAATTAGCTGAAGTTTATGAACAGTGCATTTATGTTGGTGTGTTTCTTTGTTAACATTTCTCTTTCTGCAGAGAAAAATGTTTTTGCTGCTTTATATAAAAATGGATTTTTAAGTTATTTAAAAGACCTAGCATCCCTTTTCAATTAAGATTGCCATCTTGCTTTCGGGCAAAAACCAGGGAAAGAGGTGCCTTTGGAAGATTTTGCAGCCCTTTGTTGAACCAAATGTATTTTCTTCCTGGGGAAGAATTAAGCTCTTCTATCTGCTGTGCTTTTGTTGTTCTGTCACTCTGACTACCGAAATTAAAAGCTTGCTCTGCCTTCTGCCAAGAAAAGCAGAAGGCAGGACTGACTCGGTATTCAGCATGAAGGTGGGAGAGCAGTACAGCAGAAAACTGGATAAAAGGATCAGAAACTTGGGAGACTGGAGGAAAACCTGTTTAAAATCAGGTATGCCAGTCCAGAAAAAGGTAAGGTGGCAACCTTATGATTGGTAGTTTTAAATATTGATGAGAATCCAAGTTGTATACACTTAAAATGATCTCTGAAGATGCAGTTTACTTTGTCATTTGTTAACTGTATAAAAATATCTTCTTCAGTCAGTTAGGCTACTGCAATACAACATTCACCAACTTTTAAAGGCTGACAACTTCTCATTGCCAGGCAGTACCTTTTATTGCTAAGGTTGGCAGTACTTCTGGAGAGTTTGAATGCAGGTAGGCCAGGCCACAGCTTTAAACTGTGCTATTCAAAGTGAGGTCGCTTCTCAGCTGCTTCAGGTTTTCACAACTAGCTAGAAGTTTTCAAAGCTACATTTTTGACTAAACATTATTAAAAGCAAAATATGATTAATGCTCCTGTCTTCTACTCCTTCATTTCTGTGTTGTTGGCTGTAACATGGTTACCTGGTCTTACTCCCATCTTTTGGTTAAAATATTAATTGATGCTGTTTTCTTAAAGGAAATGGCAGGCAGGCTAATGTATTTTTGGCCCAAGTCCAGACCACAACCGAGTCTGCAGTATGCTTTGATTGTGTCTTTGTGTGATGCACATTTCTTGGGATACCTCCACAAGTTAAGCCAGGTGTACTGTCTCCAGCAGTTTTGATCACCCACATACTGTATGTTTGAACTTCTAAATGGAAACAATACAATCTTAGCACGGTGCAATATCAGAACAAGGGTAATACAAGGCTTGACTTTGAAATTACCTGGGTGTTGGAAGAAGAGGAGGGCAGAATATTTTGAATTCGTAGGTGAATGGAAAGGAGTATAAAGTGATTTTATTCAGTTTACAATATTAAGGTGTTTGTCGTCTACCTTTGTATCCTTAAGTTCAAGATAACTGATAGAATGGACAAGCTTGGACAGTTGTTTAAAGCTCAATAGATGTCACAACCTGCTCATCCAAGATCAGTTGCAGTAAAAATGACTTCTGGCATATTGGTAGTTTTATTAGATTTTTGCTTCTTTTATACTGCAACTTGGAAAATGTGTTTCTGCATAAATCTTTGGTACAATGCACATGATAAGTAGTGACTTTCTTGCAGGTTGTCCATAGCAGTTTTGGTGTTCGGCTAGTGTCAGTGTGGGGAAAATAGAAAAAAAAAATAGTTTTTTAAAAAAATATTTCGATACAAATGGCACATTGCCATTGCACCTTGGATATTGCTTTACCACTAACAAGATACTGGACCAGTATTTTTGTAACTTTATGCTGCCTTTGGTAGAATGCTCTGAATTGTTGTCTTGACAGTTTAAGTGTCATGCAGGTCATTACATTTCGGTTTTTATTAGGACCAATACTCTGTTTCTGTTTCTGCCACTTACATTGCACAACATTGTACTAGATACTATGATGCAATTCTGAAACTAGCCTTCCCTGAAAATAACTGTAATTCAGAATTTAAATGCTTTGATGCAATCTTATACACTGTATTTCGTTCCAGTATTTGCTGATATCTATGACTTAGCAAAGCCTGTGGCCACCACAGGACAGAATGTGTGGGTTTTCTTGAATAAAATCTAGTTCTACCATGTCTTCCCTAGTTGAGTGTATTATACAAACAAAACCTCTACCTGCTGCCAACTGCTGTGTCTTTTGGGGTCTCTGGGGAGAAGAATAATTGTCCAGATGTACAGATAAAGAAAAAAAGGGTGAAGAAAAAAAAAAAAAGAGAGAGAGAGAGAATCTGGTAAACAAAGTGGTCTATTTAAGCGCATGGTCAAGTTTTTACTCTTCATCTGTTAGTGTTTATTTAGAAAAATGTTGCACACAATAAAAATAGTGAGCAATCTAATTTCATAATCTTCTTTTTCCTCTATGCATGTAATGGTTTTTCAGAAGCACTAACCTAAAACTTAGCTTTTGAAAATTGAGGTGGAAGCAAAAAAATTGGCACTGATGATCCCTTATTACCATCTGTCATGAAAACAGACCTTTCAAAGCATTTTAAAGTTAACTTTCTTCATAATGTTTGGTTAAGAGGCTGTTCACACTAATCCCAGGCTAAATGCCAAATCTTACTTCTGTTTAGCTAGCTATCTGAAGTATTCCTGTGAGAAAGACATCACTTGGATCTCTCGGCCTTTTCTCTAAAATGGGGGGAGAAAAAAATACAAAACAATCTTTTGAATTTTACATGAACCTCTACCTACTGGTGAATCGTTTCCCTAACAACCTGTAACTGCTTTAGCTCAATACTGCAAGATGATCTCCACATAGCCCTGTTGATAAAGTTGAATATACGAAACTGAACAAAATTCTCCACTTTGAAAAAAAAAAAAAAATGTAAGTGTAACCTTATCCTAAGTGTCAGTGCCATGAGTGAATGAGCTGAGAGCTTTCTGGCTTGCAGGTAAGATGGTTTAGGATCTTGGCTAAAATAAGTTTGGTTTGCATCTTGGCTAAAATGAAGTATTCCTTCCTTTGGATATTGTTAAATGGCAGCATGTACAGGAAATCTACATTCTTGAGACTAATTTGCTTTTGGAGAGGAATGTTCATCATGGAGTCATGAACCTTCCATGTTTCAAAGGCACTGTGGAGGATTTAGGTTACACAAAGCATTCTCTGGTTCATGTGTTTAGTAGCAGTATTTAATATCTGCTGCTTCTGTCACCTTTTTTTCTAGAAAGGCATGGAAATCAATTATGAAACATCATTTAAAGTGTTTCAGTCAGACACATTAAAGATGCTTCCAAAACCCACTGGTTTTGTCCTGATTTTATGGACTGAAAGTCAGTCCTTGCAATTTCTTGTACTCTGTGCTAAACAGGGGCGTTTAAACCCCCTGTTGAGAGAGTCATTGGCTACTGGAATGGGCTACCCAGAGAAGTGGTGGAGTCACCGTCCCTGGAGGTGTTCAAGGCGTGTTTGGATGTGGCGCTTGGTCTTGAGGTCTGTGGTGATGGGTTGGGCTTCATCGATGATCTTTAAGGTCTCTTCCAACCCTGGTGATACTGTGATAAACAAAACGTTGCTCTACCAGATATATCTGGTGAAGCATCCATTTTCACTGGTCCTTGTTGAAGTCAGATGTGATCACACAACTGTCACATAATTACCATCTACGAAATTATGTTTGATGGTTTCTAACATGCTTCCTTCGAGTGCAGATTGGTGACTCACGGTCAGAAGAGCTTCCTTTAGCATTTGTCAGTTTCTGCATCTATTTCCTAATGCATGCCACAAGTTTGGAAACCATGTGGGAGATTTTTCAGATAAAAAATAAAATCTCAATCCATGCTTTTTTTTTTAAAAAAAAAAAAAAAAAGAAACCACAAATGGTCCTGGATTCTTTTGGAGTTTGTCTCCTCAGGTTCACTGGTATATTCAGTGTATTTCAAAACTGGAGGAATGACTGCTGTAGATTCAGTGTACATCACAGAAACTTGAGCTTTAGTAGTACAAGTAAAATCTGTTGCCACTCATTTAATGAAAAACACAAATTGGAATTTTGCCAAGTGCCATAGCACCTATTCTGTGGTACCCAGCAGAAACCAAAACACCCATTTTTCTTCCCCTTTTTTTTCTTGGTAGTCTTTTGCTGGTACTTCCAGATTATCAGTAACAGGCTTTGCAGTATGCTTGAATAAGCTGGGGGGTTAGCGGTGTACATTGGGTGATACAGTACTTGTGCTTCCAACAATAAGGGATTTTTCCCTTGTATGCTGTCCTTATTCCTTAAAAAGTATCTTACTTAATATATATATTTGTTTGGTTTGGATGCTTTTGTATTGGTTTGGGTTTTTGCTTGTTTGGTTTGCTTTGGTTTTGTTTGGTTTGGTGTTTTGTGGTGTGGGTTTTGTTTTTGTGTTTGTTTTTTTTTTTATTACATCGGTAGCAGTGTGATCTGGACCTGGCCTTTTACAAAAGCAGTCAAGTTGGTTGTCAGTGTTTGCATTGCCCAGAAAGTGTTGCACAGTCAGTACCAGAGTGATTGGAAATCAGAAACCATTTGACTTCTGACTTTGGCTGTCCTGCTAGGAGGCCTTAAGAGCTGGAACTGGTGCTGTTTTTCACCATGAAACATTAAGCTAGCTAGGGGAAGAAAACAAGATGTCCTTTCTTCAGTGAAGAATAAAAGCTGGACAATCGAACACTAGCTAGCCTGTCTTGGAGACAAGGCTTGCCATCCTGAAGAACAAGAAGTTTAGGAATTATTTCAGTGAGTGTTCAGAGTGCCTCCAATTAATTACTGTTCATTTTAAATTTCAGAACTACAATACAAGGGCTTCATTTTCTCTAGAAACAGGTGAAAGTACCAAAATTAAAATCTTTTCTCATGTGTTGAACTGAGCAGTGAAGAACAGATGCATCTGGCTGCTTGCCTTGCTGTCAGTACAGGGCTGAGAGTGACCTGAGTGATGTTTGTGTCAGAGTAACTTGTCTCTCAACTTGCTCCTCAACCATTGTAGGAGAATTAGTCAAGACCAAGGAGGTAAAGAAAGACTTTATCCAATCCAGCATGGAAGCACTGGACAAAGACACAGCAAGCAGTGTGAAAAGAGAAGATGCCGCCGTATTCAGGACACTCACCTGAAACATGTCCACACTTGGGGACCTTTGTCCATGTAATATTTTCCTATGTAGGAGTATTTTATTATGTGAAGTCAATCAAACGAAAGAGGCTTTTGGACCTGAGCCTTCCATCTTCTGGGAGATTTTTATTTCTGTGGATTCTGCTCTGAACTCCTTTTATTTCTGTTTTTGGTAAAGGTTCTAGGGTATGCTCATGAAAATTCTGATTTTTAAAATCCCAACTTTAAGAAACTAGACACTTGTATTCCGATTAAATCCAGCTCAGACATGGTAAAATAGGTACTGGTGACCATCACAGCTTGTTCTTTTGAACAGCTTAACATGAATTAAAGGAAAACAGATCTGTAGCCCTTTGAGACTTTGCTTCTTCAGGAAGGTGTTTAAAATCTGCATGAAGACAGGGAATAAAACCTTTTGTGTCTGAGCAATGTTGATTTCTCAACTGATTCACCATTACTTATGCACAGATTCAGACACTAGAAGAATTAGATAATTGAAGTTAAGTGTTTAACATTTTATTTAATATTAAGCATATACTGCTCTTGAAAAATGGGCCAGCTTGACAACCCTGAACACACAACTCATTTGGCCTTTGAACAAAAGCAACAGGGGATAAAAAAAGCAAGGTTCCTGACAAGGGGTGATGAGCAAAAATGTGGAAAAAAATGTCTCTACTCTGACGGTGAACAGGCTGTCCAGAGAGGTTGTGGAGTCCTCTTCCCTGGAGACTTTCAAAACCTGCCTGGACATGTTCTTGTGGAGTCTGCTTCAGGTGAACCTGTGTTAGCAGAGAAGTTGGACTAGGTGATCTCTGGAGGTCTCTTCCAAACATATTATTCTGTGATCCTACATTTGGTAAGGCCAAGAATTGTTTCATTGTGATGTCTTTTTTCACTTACAAATGTTACAGCCAGGTAGTTTTTTGATTTGTGTCAGGCTGGGGCCACGTACCCGTTTCCCAGATGTACCTGCTTGCTATCTGTAGGAGAAATACTGTTTGCTCTCCTGGCCAGTTCAGCTGTGTGTGATACAGTGGTGTGGAAGTCAGTAGGTTTCATGTTGTCCTGCTGACTTGAATCCGTGCAAATAGAGGTGCTTAGGGTTTTTTTCCTTCGCTTTTTGTGAATGCTTTGCCATTTAAATATTCTGCAGTTTGCCGGCTTTGTTGTCATGTTTACACAAGTTTTCTGTTTCCCCTCAGTAAGACTGAAATTTGGGTATTAATCTGAGTGTCCTACATCCAGCAGTTGCTTTATGATATGGGCTAAGGCAAATTCATTTCCCTTTGTTTTATTCCACCTTGGTTCACCACTTTCAGTGCTCTTAGTAACTCAGCCAAGGCTCCTAATTTCTGCGCTAATAAGCAGAGTTGTGTACAGATTTGTGGTCCAAAGGTATGACTAATGTGCCTTAAACGTCAGTCTCCATACTGAAACAGGCATACACAAACAGCCTCTTCTGAACGGCAAAGGAATTTTTAGATTAATTTGACTATCTGTAAGAAAGCCCCACTGCCTTGCAGCAATTAATTCAAGTGATTGGATGCTAGGAATGGTTTATTATAATTGCACACAGGTAGTAATTTATTAGGGTGACTGTTTCTTTTGGCATATGTCAAGAAGGTCAGAGTTTAGACTTTTTTGGACATTAACCTAGTCTTTTGAAACTCTGAAGTTCCACTTTTTGGTCATTAATTTCATACATGCTGAGATTGTGACAATTAACCCACTTAATAAAGGTCAAGTTTCAATTTTTTCCAATTTCTGGAACACTTAACTTTATTCCTTCTTGAAAATGGGCAGATACAGAATGATAAATAGTTATTAAATGAGAACGAAGATATAGTTCTGCTGTCAAGATACTATTGAGTAGCTAGTAACAAAAGAACCAGACCTGCTATAGATTTGAAATAAAAGGGATAGCACAAAACAGATTGGGGGAAAATGAAATAGAAAAGTATGGATCTCACAGTAAGGTGTTTAAAATAATTTCCACTAACATCCCTGTTAATTTGCTCTACCTTAGCCTATAATTCTCTAAGTCCATATTTTGTCCCTTTAATATTTTTCATGTATACATGCAGGGTTTCTTCCCCTAGCGATAAAACAGCATCTAACCACAGATGAAAGGCATAAAGGAGCTAAGTGAATAAAGAAATGGTGATGGTGTTTTTAGATGACCCAAGCCTGGTTATACTGCATTTTAATAATACCTGGATTTCAATAAGCCACAATATTAGATAAAAAATAAACGCTTGGTTCTGCATAGCAGCACCAATTCCTAAAGGATACATTGCTGGTTTCTTAAGCTATCACTTAAAAATTAGAATTTAAGTGTCATTTTTGAAGCCTCTGAAAAAAGTATTCATCAAAACCAATATTTACTAATTTTAAATTGCATCATCCATTGAGGAATTACTTGCAGATAAATCAAAAGTAGTAATTTGGTGTCAATAAAGTAATTGCACATTTAGTATTACATCAGTGCTGAGTGATTTATTTTTTTTTAACTTATTTTTCACTTATATTTTTGTATAGTTTTTAGATATTGGCTAAGATTGTGAATCCTTCTGAAGTATGACTGCAGCACTTTTATAGGTTGATGTTGAACACTTCCATGCAGGAATATCACACAAATCTTTCAACAAATAAGCAGCTGTAGATTGAAAATAATAGTATTATATGATTGGGGTTTTTTAAGAAGTAGTACAAGTACACAATCCTTAGAAACAGGGATGTCATAGTCACACATTTTCAGTCCTGTTTTGTTGCAGCTCTTGGCTTCTGAACAGGCTCACTTCAAATACAAGGGTACGAAGCATCCGACTATTAAGAAGTCCACAAATGTAATTGCACAACATTCATATTCTAATAACATCAATCAAGAGCTGATGAAATTATTTTTCCTCTTAGGGGAAAAAAAAAAAAAAAGTGTGGCTTTTGAGTTCGAAATACTGCAATACTGTTTGGCATTGATGTGTCTTATTTTTTCATGGGAGAATTCTAGCTGTTGCTTTAAAAACTCTTGCATTGTCTCCGGAGGTTTCTACACAGACACACACAGACTTGAGGTATTCTCTGTCCCTTCTCCCTTTGAGAGGAATTATTAGCCTGTGCTAATGCTAACTGCTCACCGGTTAGTAGCAATACTTGTGGGACAGATGATTTATAGCCACTTGATTCAAAAGATTTTCAGCTAAAGCTAAGTAATCATTTCAAATGATCAAATATCATCTGCCACAAGAAGCAAATACTCAGCACAACGATAATTATCAAGCATAGTCTCAGCAAAGCATATTAATCGCTTCGGATTTTACTTTTGGGAGTAGAAATACTCTCTGATGGAATTGTTTAGTAGTCTTAAACGGAGCTTCAAGAAGCAGCAGCATCTTTTCATCAGCGAAATGAGGTAGAAACAGGTAGAACTCCAACCTAAAAATGATACACAGTCTTGAGGTGGACCTTATGATTTTGCATCACAAGAAGTTAGCTAGCCTTTTTCTTCTTCTTTCTCCTGATTAAGAATGCTATTTTTGTTGTCCATATTGGGCAACTGTATAAAAATAGGCAAGCTTTATATCTTGGCAGGATTAAATGTGAAGTATGTATGTCTTTTTTTTTTTTCCCTCTTTTTTTTTTTTTTTTTTTTTTCCCCCTTCCATATCCTTGAATATCAAAACAGGACAAGTCTATTTAGGAACTAGATTTTTATTGCTTAACATATATTTGCATCATGCAGTGAAGACATTCACTTTCATGGCACGTTTTCTCCCAATAGTTTCCAAATGCCTCACAGCTCTCACAAAGCTGAATTTTTGCAGTACTTTTCTGAGATGAAGAAGCATTATTATGATTTCTGACATGAGGAAGGGGCTACAGTAGGGTGGCACAGCCTTTATCTGTGGTTCCAGCTATGAGAGGTGGTTTTATTAAATGTTTTCAGGATGATGTGAAACAGCTTTGTGAAGAAACTGCAAGGTGTTTTTCTAGAAGGAGATAAAAAAACCTACCTGCTACTTGTTTAGAGCAGATGTTTACCAAGAATCATAGAATCAGAGAATGGTAAGGTTGGAAGGAACCTCAAGGATCATCTAGTTCCAACCCCCTGCCATAGGCAGGGACACCTCCCACCAGTACAGCTCACTCAAGGCCTCGTCCAACCTGGCCTTGAACACCTCCGGGGAGGGAGCAGCCACAACCTCCCTGGGCAGCCTGTTCCAGTGCCTCACCACCCTCACTGGAAAGAACTTCCTCCTAACATCCAGTTTAGATCTCCCTTCTTCCAGTTTAAACCCATTGCCCCTTGTCCTGTCATTGCAAGACCTTGTAAATAATCCCTCCCCAGCCTTCCTGTAGGCCCCCTTCAGATACTGGAAGGCTACTATCAGATCTCCTCGAAGCCTTCTCTTCTCCAGGCTGAAGAACCCCAACTCTCTCAGTCTGTCCTCATAGCAGAGTGGCTCCAGCCCTCTGATTATCCTCGTGCCCCTCCTCTGGACCCGCTCCAACAGTTCCATGTCCTTCCTGTGCTGAAGAACTGCACACAGTACTCCAGGTGGGGTCTAACAAGAGCAGAGTAAAGGGGCAG
This sequence comes from Eubucco bourcierii, assembly GCA_013396675.1. NCBI lineage: Eukaryota > Metazoa > Chordata > Aves > Piciformes > Ramphastidae > Eubucco > Eubucco bourcierii. The sequence goes on along the minus strand of VWZE01015439.1, from coordinate 472,764 downwards.
AATCCTCTCCCTTGCCCTGCTGGCCACGCTGCTCTTGATGCAGCCTAGGACTCGGTTGGCTGTCTGGGCTGCATGTGCACACTGCAGGCTCATGATGAGCTTTTTATCAACCAATTTTATAAAAATTAAAAATTATCTTTAGGAACAGAAGATCACTAAGCACTGAAGGTTTTATCTTCCTAACCCTGGATTGCGGGGGGAAGTGGGAGAAAGTAATGCTGTAGCAGCACTGCTAAGCCTCACTACAAGGACAGGCTGAAATTCATCAGTGTAATTGTACCTGTTCTGATATGATTTCTCTGGGTTTGGTGGTGGCAAACACTGTTTGGAAAATACCGAAGAACACATAATGATATGGCCTGGTCATTCCATTTCCAAGAAGATATAAGGAGTCAAATACAAGCAAAGTCAAGGTGGAACTTCTTTATGAAAGAGCCTCTAAAGACTCTAAGGGGAAGAGTAGCTGTGATACAGATACATGAAGTAATGAGAAAGGTTCTGTAGGGAACAGTGCATAGCTAGTTGATTTAGTGACAAAAATGTTCCAGCAGGAATGTGTTGGTCTAAACTGCATAAATCTGCAGGAAAGAGTCAGATTTGGCACATCTTTCTCAAGCAGAAAATTTCTGAAAATATTGGATCTGTCAAAGAACTCTCTTTTCATATTTCAAGGCTGGTTTGTTAAAAAAACAAAACTTGGGCAGAGACATGATCTCTTTGCATTCCCCTACATGTTACTTCAGTGGGGTTTAGGTTATGTAAGTCTCAAGTGTCAAGAATTCCTTGCTCATTTTCAACTTTGATGAAATTATGGAAAGCTCAGATTGCTGAGTCCCATGAAAATCGCCCACCAGGACTACCTTTAGGGACAGACCTGCTTCATAAGCTCACATGTTGTTAGCTGGCAGAAAAGCTGTGTGAAGACAGTCCTAATCACAGGTCATGGTCAGCCATGACAGCCAGAAAAAAAGTCTTTGGAAACTCTTGGATTTGGGGTTGAAATGAGCTTTTATTTAAGAGTAAGGAAGGTAGTGTGATTTAAAGACTCAACTTATTTAAAATGTTGAATTACAAGATTCAAAATTATTAATATATTAATAGTTTTTTGTCCCCTGGTGCAAATGATCATGAATCCATTTAGCTGCAAACTGAAGAACAAACTTGGATTTGAATTGGAAAGTTACTTTTTGCTCCAGACCTAGCCCTGTTCATCCTTACCTACATAGGAGGACCAAGGGCAGTCTGAAAGGCAGGGAACTTTGAATTGACCTAATGAAGCACAGTTCACAGGTGACACTGCATGGTATAGGAAACAAAAGAGACTCAGGAGATTGGTCTTAAAACTTCAGATTCCTGCTAAAGGAAATAGACAAAATTAAGAAGATGTTTATTCCTAAGATTACAAGCATATTCAGACTGAGAGGGGAAGGTAGAAACTTAACCCGTGGCCAGATAATCATACAGTTGTCTAAGGAGCAAGATTTTTTTTTGCATTGCTTTTGATGCTTTTTCTATACATGACAGAATGGTAGCTCAGTGGTCTGAGCTGGATTTCCTACATTCCTGAGAAGACCAGTTAGACCAAGTCTTTGATAACACACTCATTAGTTTGGCATTACGGAGCTTGAGGAAGTGCGCATAAGTTTCCCTCCTATTTTATTTCATTTGACAACTGTTTTTTGAAGATCAGAGCACACTTAACAATTTTTATAACACTCCTAAATCATTAAACTTACCACATATGCTTATAAATGTCTTTTGTAGTTTGCTTTAGTGCTGAGTTTATGTCAGGTAAGCTGGAATAAATGCAGCGCCTTACTCCCACCTGGTTCTCGATACCTCCATGAATGGTTACTGGCAAATTGAGTTAACTCTCTACCACTTGAAATGGCCACTAAATAAGCTCTGCATACTTGTCAGTTTTCTGAAGTTTTTGGTCTAGTTGCAAGTCAAACGGACCATGTAAGTGGTATGTAACCTCAGTAGAGGTTGGTACAGCTGCCCATCGTTTTCAGCCTTCACAGGTTCCTAGAGATAATGAATGCTTTGGTCAGCTGACATTTGTCTATAGATCTCACTGGTTACTAATATAAAGCAGGAGATTGTGCTTGAAGCAGGTACCACTGAGGTGGTTGAAAAGGCTGGGATGAAATAATACAGACGGCACAATAGTAATGAGTCAACTGAAAATGTAATCTCAAACACAGAAATGTTAAATATGATAAGCCTAAAAATCTGAAGTGTGTTAGTTTTCCTGTGTTTTTCTAGGTTTGTTGGGTGCTTTTTAACATCTTTCACATTTCCAAGATCTCTAAAGACACCCGTGCCCTCTCTAGTAAAGGGATAAATACGGTGCTTACTGGAATAAGATCTCATTTTGTTCCATTTCAAACCAAGTAAGTGTGCTTTAGAATTCATGGGAAGTCTGTAAAGGGATTTACCTCCAAAGATAACAAACAGACCATGGAACAAAGGGAGAATAGCCTTTGTTTGAAGTCAGTGGTTACCAAAATGACGGTGTGGATGAAAAACTGGACATGAGCTGACGATGTGTGGTCACAGCCAAAAAGATCAACAGTATTTTAGGCTGCATCAAAAGAAGCGTGGCCAGCAGGTTGAGGGAGATGATGCTGCCTGTCCCTCTGTTCTATTCTGATGAGCCCCACTTGGAGCACTGTGTCCATCTCTGGAGTCCTCAGCATAGTAAAGACTTGTACCTGTTGACCTAAGTCCAGAGGAAGAACACAGAAATTATCAGGCTGGAACACTGCACCTATGAGGAGAGGCCAGGAGAGTTCAGGTTTTCCAGTGTGGAGAAGAGAAGGCTTTGGAGACCTTATTGAGGCTTTTCAATCCTTCAAGGGGGCCTCTGTGAAGGAAAGGGGGAGGCTTTTTAGCAAAACCTGTTGCTACATGACAAGGGGTGATCGTTTTAAACTGAAGGAGGGGAGAGTTAGACTAGATCCAAGGAAGAAATCCTTTTATAGTGAGAGTGGTTAAACACTGGAACACCTTGCCTAGAAAGGTGCTAGGTGCCCTATGCCCAGAGATGTTCACGTTCAGGTTGATTGAGACTTTAGACAGCCTGATCAAGTTAAAGATCTTCCTGCTAATTGCAGAGGGGTTGGACTAGATGACTTTTAAATGTCCTTTCCAACCCAAAGCATTCTATGCTTCTGAGAAAATGCAGTATGTTGGCACTCTGAGTGCCACTTTTTTCCTTTGTAAAGAATGCTACAGTACTCTGTAACAGAAGCCTTGTGCTGTGGTGCAGTATCTTTACCTTTGCTATCCGTCTTTCTCCTTTCACTGGTATGCAGAGGAAATTACAACATGGTGTAAAGGGAGAGACTGTTTCAAAATTAATAATTATATTAATTTTGATATCCAGGCAGAGATTGTTAATAACTACGAAAACTGTTTATTAACATTAAATCTCACCACAAAACTTATATACAAGGTTCAAAACCGCATGGTTTGGAAATCTGCACATACAGGGAACAGGTAAACTGGAACACTTTAAAGGCAACCAGCATAAGCAAACATTTTACTGGCAGAGAAGGTTTGTGTGCAGGAAGCTCCTTTCTGCTTATGGCAGAAGGCAACTAATGATTACAAGAGGCTTGAAGTATTTACTCACAAAAATATGCTGGGACAATATCCAAAGCATGTGGTGGGCTGCTGCCAGGTCGGAAGCTGTTAGAGGCTTTGGAGTTTCCTCAGGCTCCTGGGTTCTTCAGAAAAGGAGGCAGACATCTCTGACCTGGTCCTGGCTCTCTTGGCAGCAGGCTCTTATGTGCAGGCTGATGTCTTGCAATGTGCAGTCCCGGCACAGTGTCATGCTGGCTGTGCAGGCTGAATGCGTGGAGGCATCAAAGTGTGATCGTGCTGCTTGGGGTCCCACCCAGCTCAGGATTGATGAGGCAGTAAGAGCACAATGGCAACCCAATGTGCTACCTGCTCATCCTTTATATTCATTTCAGCCCGAAACTGATGGGCCTTTGGACATAGATTAGCTAATCAGGATGGCAGTTTGCCCAATTTGCTCATATTAGGTGAAGCTGGGTCTTCCATCCCCTTTCCTGTGGCCACCACCCCCAACAGGGAGAGGGAGCAGGGGAGTATGCCTGGGCAAGCCAGGTCATGTACAAGCCCACCTGTGGCCTATTCAGGACTACCACGACATATGGATAGTCTTTATTGCATCATTCCCTATACTTGTAAGCAGAGTTTCAGATGGGTTTTATCATTAGTAAATGTTAAGACCTGCAAAAGGACTCGATGTTAGCTGAATGTCAGGCAAGAACCTTAGATATGGGATTCAGATTATCCCTTCAGCCCACACCACAGAACAGCTGACTCTAAATGTGCATCCAGTGGTGCCTAAATTCAGACGTGACCGAGCCAAGCTCACAGGGTAGGTGCATCCCCAGTTTTAGCACGAACAGCAAGTGTCACCCTATTATAGAAAAAAAAAAAAACCAACAAGCCAAAACCCTGGTTATTNAAAAAAAAAAAAAAAAAGACTAATTCACTGTTCTCTTGTGTTTCTAGCTGAATCTCATCAGGCAGTGGCTGATGCCATGCTCAGAGCACTATTTCTTAATCCTCTTTCCTTCACTTCATACTTATCTCACTTTAGAGAGTGTGAAATTTTTCAGTTCATTATGTTCTGAACTGTTATTTAATTGAAGGCCCTAATGTTCAGTCAGTACACACTGCACACAGTCATTTAAAATATTCCAGCAGTGCACATTTTTTATAAGTGGTTCAATTGGAAGTGATCAAGGTTTGAGACTTCCAGCCTATAAAGGCTTCTGCTGTGGAAATGTGAAGTGCTGCTCTCAATAATTTCAAACTGCTTCCTAAGCAGGCCCTCTGTTCTGACTGTCTTAAACTGCAGAATAATTTCTCAGCATGGCATATGCCCAGAACCTCTGTTTAATGTCTTGAACAGAAAGGAACAAGTTGCAGGATTTGATGAAGCCCACTGGCTGTGTAGTATGATGGGAAGACCTCCTCTCTAAACAAAGAGGCTGCATAGGAGACTTTCCTTTCCCTCACCTGATCTTGCCCAGAAGTAGTGTAACATTGTCTGCCCTTTCTTCTGTGTTGCAGATGTCGTGCTTGTAGCTTTGCCCTCAGTTCCACGAGGTCTTGTATGTGATCAAGACATGAACACAGAGTCTCTCTAAATGGGTTTCTTCCAGAACTGCACTTTGAATGGATTTCTTCCAGAAGTGCACTCTGAAATTCCAGTGTTGTAAGGACACCACTCTAGATGAAACTACTGTGGCATAAGAAGCTCAGATCTCAACCAACAGCAGTTTCACTTCACTGGAGTGAAGGCATGGTGAAGAGAAGGCACTGCCCAGGAATTAGGTGAAGCAGTGTAGCTATTTAAAGTTTTGTCTGCCTGCATTTTGGACATGACTGAAACCTGTGACAACACAGACTGCGAACTTACTTTCTTCCATTTTCTGTGACCTGAGCATTGATGACAAAAGGAACTCTGTCAGGGGATGGTTGTCTTCAATCTTCATAAGCCTGATTCTGTGTAGCAAAGGAAAGGTTGTTCTTGTGAGGGAGAAAATCAAGCTCACCACCTCCCTTCTGCTGCTCAGAACAAAATGATATCTGACATTCTAAGATTCTATGACACTCAGGAATTACAACTGTGTGTCGCAGAGGGGCAGGATAGTGAGGGTGGTGGACAGCACTGCGTATCACACAAAGAAGAGTCTCCACTGCTTTTCAGTGTTCAGATTTAAAACTAAGGATGAGTCAGAGATTCCAGTTTTATTGAAAATGCTCAGTAATCTCTAGTAATGACCTAGTCCAACTAAAGAACAAGCACTTGTTAAAGGTCATTTATCAGAGAAGAGCAAAGTGTTCATTTTCCAAGTGCTGTCATCTTCCACTTTAATTAATATCAGCCATGTACGCTGCTGGCAGTGGCTTCAAATATTGTGGCATGGGAAGACTGGACTTCCAGTGACATTTTTAATGAAAAAATGTAAATCATATCTCATGAATGCTGTAATCAGGGTGTTCATTAGCTAACCCCAGACTGCAGAGGAGCACTTATAGAAACAAGCTAAATCTGTGAATCTTAGGAAATTTTCTAGGCATGTGAAGTCTTACAGACATAATCCACTGAATTATAATCAACTAGAGACATGTTTGAAGAGACATGGTCCAGATAGCCAAAAACATAATGAAAAAGACAGATGAAACAGAAAGATGCAGGATCTACACTACCGATTCTTAATGGAAATATAAAACAAGTAGCTCAGGAACCTGCAGATTTGAGAAGCCACTTCTGTGAAGATCCTTATCCTGGTCCTTTAAAGAGATTGATGAAATCCCTGAAACACAGTATCATTTCCAGAAAGCACTAGAATTAGCCACTCCAACTCCAGACCCATATCTTGAAGCTGGAGGGGTCCACTAAGTCACCAGTCCTGACCTCCTCAATTGTGTTCAGTTACCTGGTACATGTCCATTGTGTGCACTTGGCCAAGGCGAATGCATTCAATGCTGACGCAATGACAGGAAACTATGACGATTCCATTGTTATTCTTGCCAGCAAGTTTCAATGTTTGATCACTCAGAAAAATATATTTTCCTATTGCTTCAGGTCCTAAGAGTAGATTTTTTACTGATTTGGTTTGCTGGATTAAAACCTTCCCTCTCTAGTCTCTGGAAAATTCCCTCTGTGAATGGATTTGTATGGAGTAATCAAGTTTGGCTCCCAGACTCGCTCTCTTGATGAGACAGGCAAAGAAAGCTTCCCATTGTAAGCTACTACCCCCAGCCTGAGAGTCATTTTAGGATGTTCCCTCTGTGTTGCTGTTGTTTCACTCTTCAGAGATTCCTCTGCTAGTATATATGATGATATTTCACAGTATCACAGTATCACCAAGATTGGAAGAGACCTCAAAGATCATCAAGTCCAACTCATCACCACAGACCTCAAGACTAGACCATGGCACCAAGTGCCACGTCCAAACCCGCCTTGAACACCTCCAGGGACGGTGACTCCACCACCTCCCTGGGCAGCCCATTCCAGTAGCCAATGACTCTCTCAGTGAAGAACTTTCTCCTCACCTCCAGCCTAAACTTCCCCTGGCACAGCTTGAGACTGTGTCCTCTTGTTCTGGTGCTGGTTGCCTGAGAGAAGAAAGTAACCTCCTCCTGGCCACAACCACCTTTCAGGGAGTTGTAGACAGCAAGAAGGTCTCCCCTGAACCTCCTCTTCTCCAGGCTAAACAATCCCAGCTCCCTCAACCTCTCTTCATAGGGCTTGTGCTTGAGGCCTCTCACCAGCCTCGTTGCCCTTCTCTGGACATGCTCAAGCACCTCAATGTCCTTCTTAAATTGAGGTGCCCAGAACTGGACACAGTACTCAAGGTGTAGCCTAACCAGTGCAGAGTACAGGGGGAGAATGACCTCCCTGCTCCTGCTGGCCACACTATTCCTGATGCAGACCAGGATACCATTTGCCTTCTTGACCACCTTTTTATGGTTTTAGTTGCCATTTTGCCTGGTAAAATACAAAATGTTTTGGCAGTCTTCTTTCTCTTAGTGCTTCTTTGAAGCTCCCATAGAAGTCTTTGTTCGTTGTTTGAATCACTGCTACTAATAATAAAGTTTCCACAGTTCCAGGTGTTCCAATTTCTAAAAACCTGGGTTTGAATCCAGGTGCAAAAATAAGTTTTTCAGGTTTCATGATCCTGTTTTAGCAAGGACATTGGTCCAGAACACAATAGCTCCATTACTATCATGCACTTATCATGCCTGAAGTTGTTTTGTCTCAAATTCTTTTTTTTTTTTTTCACATGAATCTTCTTATTTCTTTAAGTCCAGTGTTGGAGTTTTAAAAATCTTCCTAAGTTTGTGTGCTGTATGCCATATTCTGACAAGAAGCTTTATAGTCAAGCTTAATGTCTTCTGGAATATTTTTACTTACATAGATAAAAATAGAAACATGTTCTCCAGTACATTTTTTTGGAACAGAGATTGCTAAACTCCACACTTTTCACATTGAGTTATAATTTTAGAAGAACAACAGTACAGAACTGCTTGCAAAGTTTGTGAAGTTCAGCTCCAAATTCAGTTTTCCCAATAGTGGATTGAATCAAACCTCATTTCTTCAGGTACCTTTGCTTTTCATTGTGGATGAGGACTGTACAGCATGGGTGTTCATGGCTCTTGTTAAATATGTTCATGCTCAGCAGTTACTTTCAACACGGATCAACTACATGACGTAATTCTTGGGGCTCTCACCTCCTAGAAATGGATCAAAGGCTGTGTCAGGGCAGAAAAGATGCTCTCAAACCATGTCAGAGCTGTATCGTTTCTGTACCAGGGACTGTGCAAGCCTTCACAATGGAAAAGAACACTTGGACTCCTGAAGGCAAATTGTACCTTCAAGCTCTCTGACAAGTCTCCAAATGTATGCAAGTATTAAACATTCTCATATGAGAGACTGACAGGTGGTAGTCTTTGGTGATGGAAGAAGGCTGAGTCAGAACTAGTTTCAACAACTGAGAACTTCTGGAAAGGCAAAAGAAGCAGTGCACCTAAAGCGATTTCTGAAGTTAAGGGCTGAAGTTGAACAGCAGAATGGTTCCATGGGAGAGTGGAAAATGGGCAGAGATCAAGCAAAGGAGAATAGGAAAGCTCTGATGAGTGAGGAAATCCTTTAAATTTTCTGTTTTCTGTTGAAATATTTAGATGAATGTTGAACAAATATTTTATTGTATGTTTGTGGAAAGTAGGTTGGCCTGGATTATTACCTATCTTCTCTTGGCTATCAATTTCCAGTATTTCCTAACACATTGTAGAGTGACACAAAAGGTGAAATTAGGCCCTGTTCACCTTCCACTGAAGCTCAGCCCATCCACATTTAGTTCATCCTTAACTCCTGTTAACCCTTGTGTTATCATCTGAATTGCTGTGTTGAAGCTCATCTGCAAATCGACTATGGCCATGAGTGACCTGAAGTTGTGCAAGTAAAAGTGGAATCTGGTCTGAGTGGCATGCTACCAGACTACACACATGAGGAGCAAAGGTACCACCCTGCCACCCCTCTCCATCCTGATCCATGCTTTTCAAGACCTTTGTGGTTCCAGCAATTTTTTTTCCTCAGTTCCTCCTGTGTTCTCTTCCATTCACCTCACTGCGAACCCACTATCACAGATGCTGCAGTCTTTGTCCTTTGCATATATCCTTGACACATGTCCCACATGGAATCCAAACCCAGGAACCTAGGTGATTTAAAAGTGTGAAGTAGTTCCTGTGTTTTACAGCCATGTGATTCATATTTTATTGTGTACACACAAATGTCAGCTTCTAGCAGCTTTTTGTGACATTGAAAATGCCTTATAATAAAATGTACAAGTCGCTGGGAAAAGGAAAATGTAACACTAATTATTTGTACTGTACTGATGCTGGAGGTCACTGGCAAATTGGACCATCACACCACAAACAAATTCTGAAAAACTCATAACTTAATGGCCTGTTATTGTTTCACATGAACTTGCATTCCACTGTTCCAAATCTTAACGACAAGTCATCTAGTGAGAGGGATAAAGCTCTGGAGGAGACTTTTAAATGAAAGATTGTGCTGGTTTGAGGCTAATTGGAATATTTTAATAGAGAAAATTATATTACAGGCTGTGAAAAGAAAACAATTGTGATGCCTATTTCACTCATAGACTTGCTAAAATGTTTAAGAGTAAGTACTCAAAACATAGATAAGTCAGTCTCTGGGGCACAGTGTCTTGGTTTAGCAACTTACTGTCTGCTGAGTAATCTCACTAACCACTTTTCTTCTAACCTCCCTGGCCTATCCTCCAAACTCACCTTGCGCGTAAGGCAAACCTTGGGATAAGGTATAGGGATGGAGAGAAGGTGGAAGGGTGGTTGGGAGCCCCTCCTGGGGTCTCTGATCTTTGGGAGGGGAGTTGTGTTTCTGTATTACCTTTAACTTGTATATTTCTGTAAACATTCCTGTATATAGTGTATATATCTGCTTGAACATTGTGCAAAGCTGTAAAAAGAGCTTCATTCCTGAACTTCCAACCCGCTGAGTACTAGTCTGGGTCATTTCACAAAGTGTGTGTGTGTACTCCCAAACTGTCACAAAGATCAATATTCTTTTCAGTGTATCTGCTCCATTAATATTCAACCCCCATGGTTCATGCCAAGAACAAAGCAAACCAAAAATCTTCCAAAGAAACAAATCTCAAAAGAATTCTTTCCACTTTGACTTGAGTCCATTGTAACTACCTTTTGTCTGAATCACAGAAATCTTAGTGCTAAGTTGCCTTGGAATAGCTACCCTAATTCCTAAGATGGGTGATATGTCCATTATAGTGCAGACAAGCAGAAACCCTCGTGTTGGTGAGTCTGATCCTCTGAAGGTGCTGGTTTTCGTATTTATCTACAATTCTATTCATAAACTCACACAGTTATAGTTTAAAAGTGTTTCTTATCTTGCTGCTTGTACCTAGGAGTTACTTCCTAAAGCCCTGTTGACAGGGATATGTTTCTTCTGCTGTTAAAAATAATATTCCCTAAAACACTAAGAATGGTTCAGAAGATATTGCTGCCTTACATGCAATTTGCTGAGGCTGAGGTTGTTCCTTTAGCAAGAAGGGACAACATGGTCAAAATGCAGTGAATGAAAGCTTCTACCAGAGAATGGTACTTATATGTGCTATTAAAGATGAAATATAAGTAGGTCCTTTACCCTGTGACATACCTACACTGCCTTCACTTTAACTCCTTCTGCTTTCATGTTCCTTTGAGTATCAGCATTTGAGCTGATTTGTGTGGAGAAGGTTGCACTAAAACAGACATTTTTACACAGTTACAAGCTTGTGTACTCTTTCTTAGTAAGAGAGATGTAAAATCCAGTTGAAAGCTGTATTACGTGGACATTCCTGGTTTTCTTTTCTTCTGCTTCCTCTTTTTTTTTTTTTTTTTTTTTTTTTTTTTTTTTAAAGTGTGCAGGTTTCAATAGACCTTTTCAGTAGCCTTGGGAGGTTTTTACACTTGTAAATACCTGATCTGTCTAGCAACCAAGTTACTCAAGCTCGTTAAGAACAGTTTAAACAACATCTTACAGGGTCAAGAGTAACAGATACTAACAAGAGATTTCCTGAAGGAAGTGATGTAATTTGGTATCTAGGATGGCAAATCCTGTTTGGTAATATGGCAGTGGGACAGCACTAGTAATACTGGGAAAGAAATGTTCTTCAAATCTCTGCAGTTTCTTTTTCAGCTTGGTGAGCTCAGGCTTAAGGCTACAGTGCCATTGCATGAAACGATTAACAAAGGATTCTGTTGACCTATGGCTTAAACCACCTCCTACGTTAAAATGGGCAACAACATTTGTAGCCAAGCATGAATCATGACCCCATGTACCATGGTGCAATGTACCACAAGAAATCATGTCTTCACTGACAAAGCAGCACAGTGGTACTTCATGTAGAGAAGGAACTATAAGACTTGTATTTCAGGAATGTCATCCACTGCCACGCCAGTCCTGAAAAACTGTACCTATTTGACTCCCTTGGTTAAATCCAGAGGCAGTTGGATGTGGGCAGACTGACTTCTAAGGAGCCATGCAGTACTTCTCCAGAACTAGCAACACCCCTCCAAGGGGTTGCAAACAAACATGGTGCTTCTAATCTCAACACTTGCATCTATTTGAAAATAATTAGCTGAAGGGAAAATAAAACACCTCTGATCCTTGCAGAGCTGGGAGGAGAGGGAAATGCATCTAAGATTGCTTGAAATAAAGCAGTGAGGCTCAGAGGAACCAGAGACCTCTGCTTGTATGCTGCATTCCTTACTCCCAAGACAAATTTATGAAGGACTGGAGTGTCTTTAATCATTTAATTTGGTTAATTTAAAAGTACATATGCATAATTTATTTACAGAGAGGTAAGAACCTCTAATTCCTGCATTTATTATTGTAACACACAGTATTAGAGTGATTTTTAATTTTTTTTTTTTTTAACTATTGCAATCTGCACAGTCTGAGAGCGTTACTGTTCTACACATCATGCTTGAGCGAGTGTATTGGAGGGGGTTTGAGACTCCAGTTCACATACACCATCTTTCATAAATTATGTACTTAACTACCACTTATATACAAAGGCATTGCAGGAATTATAGTATAAATTCATTTACAAGGCTTTCGTTCTCAGACATTCTTGTATGCCCCTTATCTTAAAGGGGGGAAAAAAAAAAGGTCTTCTACTTCCCACCCCACATTGTAAGGGGGAATTGGTTTAGGTGATACAGCAACAGTACCTTGTGTTGAAGGTGCATTCAGCTCATTCACAGCAAACCCCAGGGAACTCATGTTGTTGAAACAACCCCCAAATACTATTTGAGCAATCTATGCATTTAAGTGGGACACCTTTTCTAATTCCAGCTCATAGGAATCTAATTGATACATCTGAGCCTTTGTCAAGATATCTATCATTTTTCAAGGACTTCATGGATGGATAAAGAATTCAGTGAAGTCCAGATCTTTTACCAGGTTTGACAACTAATCCTGACCTTATTGATAATGTTAAACGTGAGCCCTGGAAGACTTGGCTGAGGCAGAGAGAGAATTGATTCCAGAGCTGCTTCATTCCCAGGTAGCTTTAAATTATGTTCCAGCCTGACCTAGAAGGCTTCTCCAATGTAGTACCAGCCCACTTATGTTAAGATAACTGAATTTCCCCCCATTTGTTCTCTGACCCAGGCTATACTTTGAGCAGCCAGCATCACTGAAGGCATTGTGTGTCCACCATAATGCCTCTCATCACTAATTCACAGTCCCTTGGCATGTATGAAAGCTTGAATTATTTCCTGCAGTGTGCATTAGCTTGCACATGTCTACACTGAATTTCATCTTCCATCATGCTGTCTGGTCAAGTCTTTCTGGAACATGTTGTAGCTCCCCATAGTCTTGAGTAACCTAAAAAATTCTCTATCATCCGGACATTTTGCTAATTCACTATTTACATACCTACTCCCAGGTCACCAAGAAACATCTCTTACTACAAACTTTGGGATGGCAGGCATAAATTCTTAATGTATATTGAAGCCATGAGCCAATCTAGGGCTATTTTTTCAGTTTGATTTACTTGAAGTAGCTTTTAATAGCTTATCAGTAGCTGTTGAAGACAATGAAATCTGTGATAATAGATTACAGGTTTTGAGCTGAGGTCACCACTGGAGACAGTGGGGCTTACATTCTGCTCCCCTGGACTAGAAGATAGATCCTTTCTAAACCTGTCTTGAATGTGAGCCCTTTTCCCTTCACTGTATTTTTCCTGTTATGGGAGGATAACAACTCCCAAAGGTGGCAGCAGCTAGTCACAGTGCAGGAGAAGTATATATCTCTATTCTAGGAAACTAGGTTGACCTATTCCACTGCCTGCTTGGGAGTGGTTGGCACAAGGAGAGGAAACAGGGACTAACAGAGGAACCCAAAACATCCACAAGGGCAGGGAGAAGGGGTGTAGGACAGTCCTGATTAACTCTACTACCTCTACTTATGTGGTGAGGCAGTTATTCATTTGCCCCTCATAGTGGGTCCCTGCCTGCTCTCCTTGGAAATAATGAAGGTAGTATTGTGATACAGAGCTTTTTTCCAAAGATGAGATCCTTAGAATTGATGGGCCGTGTTGGGCATAGCAGGGGCAGGTCTAACAGTGTCTGTTGGGAAGAAGGTTTGGCATAGCCTCATACTTTAGTGTAGGATGTACCTCAAGAGATTAATTAAAGCCATCTTGCTCCTCATTTGACATTGTAGAAACTTTATATTTACTTTCTAAACACTTTCTGTTTCTTCCTAAACTACACCATTGGTACTTGTACAGGGAAGAGCTGTAGGCTGTTGGTTACTTCAGTGAAGTGGAATGGATCTCGGCAAAGTAGGTGATGTAGGAGGTAATGTCAGATTTTGGAATCTTAAGAAGTAGAATTTACAGAGATGGAGGAATGTCCATTTCTTTTGCCCCTTAAACACAATTTCTAATAAATCTAAAATATTTGAGGGCCATGAGTTCTCCCGGCGAAGCTAACACCAACAGCGTCTACCATGATGCTCAGCAGCAGCAAAGAAAAAACATGAACTGAACAATTAAACAGTGAATTGTTTCTACCATCAATGATATTTTGTTGGCAGGAATAGTATAGTGTCTATTTCCCAGATGCAGTTGTTGTTCCATGGTATATGCAGCCTTGAGTTCATGAGACTTAAAAATTCATCTTTGCAATCAGAAGAAAATTTTAAGCCCAGTGACACTATCAAGATCCTGTGCTTAATCCTGGGTTTCTACCCTGTTCAGATTCTCATCTTGGCTGTTTCCTCATTAAATCACTTCTTAAGCTGGATATTTTTGGTAGAAAATGTTTTGCAATACAATGATGGAGGACAAAGAAATACTCAAGTCTCTGGCTAAGCATGCTTGGGAAAATACTGTTCTGCCCACAGCCCCTGCCTGGAGATGAGAAGAGGGTTGCAGAGCTGCAGAGATGCCTTTGTAAACCATCACAAGGTAAGGGACTAGTGTCCTTCCAGCCACCATTTCAGAGCTTTGGTTCTGTTAAGGAAAGCAGCAGCATAAACCTCCCCTACACTGTTTCTGCATCACATAAGGTAAGAAAGGAGAGAAAGTCTCTGATTCCGGCTTGTCAGCGGTTCTGTATGGAACACTGCTTGTGTAAACTTTGGTGTTCAACCTTTCACAGGTGGGTTGCATTGATTCAGAAGGCTTTGCCAGCAAGCTAGTGAGCTCTCTTACCTCTGAGTGGGGGCTGTGCTGCAGGTGCTGTGAAGGCATCTGCTTCCCCCAGATCATGTTCAGTCACCTGGTTCCCAGCCTGGAGGCTCTGGACAGCTCTGCCTTAGATTACATCTCCCATGTCATCCCACACCTCATCATCTTTTCTACTCTCCTCCCTGTCCTCCAGCCTTTCCTCTCCCCTCCTGCCCTCGGCCACCCTCCGGCTGCCTCTCTGCTCCTCCAGCCACCTCCACTCCTCTGTCTGCATTCCACTCCCTCTGCCCTGTTTTCCTCCCATCACAGCATCTAACAGATGGTGTCTTTCTGTGGACAGACCAGAGCAGTCACCTACGACTCTCCACAGGACACTGATCCCCAGCAGGCAGCAAGGGCAGTTTTTCTTCTGCTCTAGTTGAGGTGGCTTGTAACTCCTTGAGGTCACCATGACCACTGGAGTAGTCAGGGAGCTGGAGTTCCACAGTGCTTTCCTTCAGCAGAGCTTTGTTTGGGGTATGGAGAAGTAGGGTAGACAGGCTGGGGATTGCCCTGTGAAAAAGGGGTCTGCAATTGTGTGGTCGTGGTGATGGGAAGGAGATCAAGGGGCAGGAACCCTGAGGAACAGGGTGCACACAAAGCTCGAGGCTGTTTGGGAGCTGTGGTTTCAGGTGCAAGCTCAAGCATAAAGCAAAACTGCCTCCAGCACTGCCCTGTCAGGGCATGGAAATCTGGCCAGCCCCTGCTCAAGGGCAACAAAGTCCCTCTTCTTCTCATCATGCCTAGGCCAAGCCTGCCCTTACTTGCTTTGCAGAAGGCTGTGAGCCCTGGAGGTAGCACAGCCACAAGGTTGTGGGATCCCACCAGCCAGGAGCTCTGCCCATCCCCTGTGCCCTGCAGAGCCAGCAAACCCAGACAGCTGGGCTCCCCCGGCCCTGCTGAGCCATAGGGCACAGTTGATGTTCCCCTGGAGCTGGGACTTTCAAGCACTTGGTTTGGGATTTTTTTTGGGTTTGGGTTGGTGTTTTTTTGGGGTTTTTTTTGGTTGTTATTTTTGTGTGTGTGTGTGGTTTTGTGGTTTTGGGTTTTTTTTTTTTTTTTTTTTTTTTTTCTTCAGAGGAGGAGTTTCTCTCTTGACATTTTCACAGCTCTGGAAGGAACAGGAGAGATTGATGACTCTCAGCATAGCTAAGACAAAGAGGTGATCCTGCCCTACTGGGCTTTGATAAACCCAGGCAACCAGCCACCACTTGTTCTTACAATCCCTCACTCCCACATATGCACAAGAAACACTATTATGGGGCTTTTTCAACATGAATGCATGCTTATTAACAGACATGCTTTTGTTTTTTATTAAAAGTCTTGTTTCTAAACCTCTCCTTAGAACTCGCTGTATAGATACACGCATATACTTATTTTTCTGTCAAAGAAATCAGATCTGTAGCATTTGAAGGGGAAAGAAAAGGACCATTTTTTACTTTGTTTTTTTTTTTTTTTTTACTAGTTTCTTTTACCAAATGACTCTTCAGCTATTAATTCCTCAGACATTGTGCTCATTTTCAGTAGCCTGCAGAGGTCTTTAGAGGTGTAATTGGGTAAGCCTTTCACTAGACAAACCCTCTTCGTTTTTTTCTCAGAAGCACACTGTTTACACCTTGCAAACCTGACACTGATACTGAGGCACAGATTTGTAAAGGTATTTTGGCATCTTCCTCCCAGCAAGTCAGACAGAGATTTGGCTTTTCCAGTATGATAGTTTGCTCTTTTATTGGCTTAATTTTCCTTCTATTGGAGGAATGGCAAATATGAATTTACTTCTCTGGGAGACAAGTCACAGGAGTACAAGGCAAAATCCTTTACAAATATCACCTGGTTGACTCTCCCAGATGCCCATCAGGAAAAATAGACACTTAAACCTTTTTTCTCCCCTCAAACTCCAAGGTAAAGCAATTGGATCAGAATGCAAAAACCTACTTCTAATTCAAAGTGATGGCTACCTGGCTGGATGCAGCAACAAGTAGAAGGATTGAAGAACACATAGCACACTGGGATCCTAAGAAGGCTTCACAGTTCCCAACACCCAGATGCTTTTTCAGCACTCACTCAGTAATTATGCAATATGAACAAGCCTACTTTTACACCACCAATCATACATTTCACTGTAACTGTACAAAATGGTGAAATGATTGAGATCTAGAAGGTTCACACTCCCTGTCCTGCACTCAGACTATTCCATGACACTATTGTGCAATTTAGACCCTTAGTGAAACTAATTGTGTTTGCTGCTGTCCTGCCTAGAGAGCCATGGAGAAGTGGATCCTGTTGTGCTAATTTCTGGATAAGCACATAATGAGAGCCCTCATACTGACAAATCCATTATATAAATGAAAAAAGAGACCCAGAGAGAGCAGGGACAGAAAAGGGAGTGAACAATAGAGAAACTGTGAATATTGAGTCAGTGGGGATCTCAGCTTCAGAATGTCCTGCTCCCACTTGAGGCCAATCATTTGAACAGCTTTAACAGGAGCAGGAGTTTGTGGGTGCTCAAACCACAGCTAAAACGGAAGCTCAGCATCTATGCGTATTCAAAGGGAATGTCAGGCCTGAGATACTCTGCTTGCTGTGTCCTGTAGGATGCTGCATCTGAACAGTATCATTTCTGACAAGCACCTCTGTGACAGAACCTGAGACATAGTAATTCCCAAACATACACCAAATCCTAGCAAACTGCTGAAATGCAAATGAAATAACAGAATTCTTCTGTGGTCAATTAAACCCCCGCTACCTCAAACTCTGATATCTGTGTATAAATAAAATGAAAAGTACTAGTGCTGTATTGTTAGCATATCTGAGGAGGAAAGCAACGATACCATGGTATGATTCATACAAATTATTTACTAGGGACTGTGATTAGAGCTAGGTTTAGCCTCTGCCCTGCTCTAGGTCGTCACATGTATATACCCTATGCCCTCGCTCAAAGCATTAGGCAGCCATGCCAAAGACAGGAACTTTGCATGATTGCCTCTAGATCCCAACACATACCCGTGTAGCCCCTATAATGGACAAGCACATGTATTATTAAGCAGCAGAAAGCACTTGTACAAGGCTGATGGCACACATGACTTATTTACACTGATCTAAAATAGCAGCACTTTAAGTGATACAAACACAGAAGACTTTAAAGTGCTCCATGGAGATTTGTGAATACAGGAGAACCCTTTGGCTAATCCTGAGACACTGTTTTCTTAAAAAGTCAGCTCATTTTCTTTTACACACCTGCCATTGCTTTTCTTACCTACAAATGACTTCCTTCATATTTTTCCTACATATCATATTATTAGCAACTCAGTTAATAACAACCCTTCCACTTTTCTTGGCAGATGCAGTCTTTCAGAGCTAACAGTTCCTTAGGGCTTAGGAATACTCTCCCACAGGCTTTCAGGAAGTAGAGTTCATGGGGTTTTCCCCTCTTTTACCTGAGTTTCCTGATGGGAAATGTCTTCAGCTATGCCCACTGACCAGACTCAACACAGTTTTGTTCTCACCATCGCTCAGTATCTGTTCAGGATAAGGGTTGTATGATCAGTGTCCCTTGGGTGGTGTATGCCCAGATGAGGAGGAAGGCGAAGGGTCCTGGGAGTAAGCCAGGAGCATGGGGAGAAAGACAAGAACCAGTAAAGCATTAAAATGTATGTGTGTGTGTCCATGGGGCAGGGAACCTTAAAGATTATTTAACCCCCACCCCCACCCCCCCAAAAAAAAATAAATCTGAAAGTCTGACTTATATGAAATTTAATTTAATTTATTTTTACACCAGC
The DNA here is from genome assembly GCA_013396675.1 of Eubucco bourcierii. Taxonomy (NCBI): domain Eukaryota; kingdom Metazoa; phylum Chordata; class Aves; order Piciformes; family Ramphastidae; genus Eubucco; species Eubucco bourcierii. The sequence goes on along the minus strand of VWZE01015439.1, from coordinate 454,148 downwards.
AGCTGTCAGTTCAAAGAACAAAAACAAAGTAGCCATCTGTGCTTAATTTCATAAATCTACTGTAGATTGTCACATGATAGTGGAACTTGGACAAAAATGTGTCATGTGATTTGGTCCAATCCCTTTAAAGTCATGCTTTCATATATAGTCTGATTTAGCTGCAGCTATAGGCATGAGGCCTGACTAAGCAGGCAGCAACCTGTCATGAACTGAGCAAGGTCAACCTGACAAAAATCCTAATTTCTAATGCTTGTGAAATCCTCCTCTCTTTTTGTGGCAAAAGTGTTCTGCTGGGTGTTATTATGTTTTCAGCATTCAAGCAAAACTATGAGCTTATGCAATAACAGCAATGCCTGCAACATGAAATGCAAAGTGAAATAACTCCTTTTCCATGACAGCTGCAATGACATGGAAAAAGCAGGATGCCAGGGAGCTGCATTGGACTGGGGGTGGTTGCAAAGCCAAGCAGTCTCACCCCTCATTGGAAGATGGGAGGAAAAGTGGTTTTCTTTTAAATCTCTGCAGATCACAGGTGAATCAGAGAATTTTAAAGAATTTTATTTATTTATTTATTTATTTATTTATAGCCATTTGAGAGTCAGGACTAATAGTGAAAATAAGAGTGTGTTTGCTCTCCAAATTCATATGGCTAAGAAAGTGCAAGGGAGAGAGATCAGAGGGAGTGTAATTAAAATACAGATCAAAAAGTCACATTTTTCAATTTGCCATGTGGAAAAAAAAAACAACAAAAAACACAACAATCAGCTTGTCATATTCTCATTAAATACCAGATGGTTGAGCATGAGTAATAGATCTCTGGTTGACAGAATTCTGCAAACTCTTTTCTTTGGAGAGTTTTTAACTTAAGCAATACGACCATACTGAATAGTCAATAATGCTCTCAAGGTGAATGTATTTGTTTAGAATTTGCTTGCATGTATTTGTCTGTGTGTGCCAGAGTGTACGTACGTCTGGGGTGGAAACAAGAGCAGAGCTGCAGAGAAAGTAAAGTTAATTTTTAGCAGGTAATTTTAGCTACCTAACACTTTTACACTCACAAGAATTTCCTAAGGTTTTAATGCTTTTCGCCTTTTCTGGGATAATTAAGTGATGACCACACCTATGCTGAAAGGAAAAGGCCACAGCTCTTTTATCTAGTACAGCTACATAACCATAAATCAGGTTGTCCCTCTTGCATTGAGCCCTGCAGATCAATTGCTTTCTTGCAGCACTGCTGTCACCCTCCAGTGAGGTGAGAAGGCAGCTGCAGACAGACTTGACCTGCTGCCTTCACTGGGGCAGCTCACCCCCAGACTAACTCCAGCAAAAGTTTTGCCATGAGCACATTATTTCTCTGGTTTGTTGTTATTAGTGCTGCATTACAGTAACACTGACAGGATCTGGCTGCAGACCATCACTGAGACAGTGCAAACACAGAATTAATAAGATGTGTGTTTTCCTCCCCACATTATTCACTCTTTTGTGTGCAACATGAGATAGCACATGGGGAGGTGGGGAAGTTCAGACCTAACTGTATCAGAGGGTGCTCATGGAGATAGCACTGATGGTATCAGTATTGCTGGTGGTCTGAGGATGAAACACCAGCAATGCTGCACCTTTGCATAGCACCTTCACATAGCTGGGTGCTTGTCTTGCTCCCCAGCACAAAGACATTTTCAACCTTATCAGACTTCAACCATTGTGAGATTTGATACCAGTGCAGCCAAGTGACGGGGAGCTCTGGAAACATTTGAGTCTGCCAGCAACAAGTGGAATTTCAAAGAAATTCTGTGTGTGTGCAGAGGCAGCAGCCACTTTCCTCTTGCCTGCTCCAACCTGTTGTGGAATTGAACTCACGACGATCCCTCTTTGAGACCTTGAATTTTATTTTAATTTCTTCTCCCCCCATCTTCTCATTGCTGTTTTCCCTTAATCTAAAAGAAGTAGAAAGTAGATGATCTGGTCTTTGTATATGGAAAAACAGCAATTACTGGCAGAGAACATCGGTCTTTGTGGTAGGAGTGTGGTAGCTTTATTCTTCTACAAGTTTGGGCTGGACTGCTACTTACAGTAATAACTGTTAATGCCAGAAAAGAGCTTGTGAGGTTTTTTGGCCTACTCTTTTTGCCAGCAAGGGATTTTTCCCTACAGGATATTGTAACCGAGCTTTAATTAAAAAAATTAGAAGGCGTTAAAGCAACACAAAGTAATAGCCTCCTTCGGTGTACCTCATATTACCAACCAACCTGTTAGTCTCAGACCTTCCTCGTTCAACCTACTGACCCATTTGTCTTCTTGGCAGATCCGGATCTCACAACACTGCCTTGTTCAGGGATACCTAGAAGTGGTGCAGCTATATTAGCACAATAAATTAGCATGGTTAGAGCACCATGCTAATAAGTCTGGATTGCATCTCATCCTCAAGCTAGTTCTTTTAGAGCTAACTCGCTTAACACTATAATGTGCAGTGTAGATGCACTCACGTGTTATGCAAGTCTTTGGAAATGACACTGGTATTATGGGGAACTCAGAAACTATCAATAGGCAACAGGAAACAGTGTGAAAACTGCAAATCTCAGGCTTTTCCAACTCAGGAATTTCAACTGGTCAAAATAGTGGTATTTTCCTACAGCAAGTCTGCTGGGATGAAGTCTTGGCAGCACTGAGATCTGGATAAGTTTAGCCACTAGCTACAGCTGTTGTAAAAAAAAAAAAAATCCCATTTATTTTTCCATGCAAAGTGTTTTTTCTAGTGCTAATTGGCTAGTTTCTCAAACCATTTATTTCATCTTAAATTCTATAAGGTTTGCTAGTTTCACAACATTTTCCTTATGCCCTTTTCATGGTTTTAGCTAATACTAGCATATATTAATGCCTGATTTGTTTTTTTTTTTTTTTAATTGCCATCTTATCACACTACCCTCACTTTCCAGCTGTTACTTGTTTAGGAGTTCATCCCCCATATCCTCTTTTTCTCTTGGTTTGACAAGACTGTCAAAGGTGAATGTAGGCACTTGCCTTCTTGATCCTGGTCTTTAATAATAAGCTTTCTTTTCAACACAGGAGACTTCAACCGTGCCTAGAGATGGCTGCAAAGGAAAGGAAAAAGCAGATCTTCTGCCCATGAAGATTGACTGAGTAATGGAGCCATGGCTAGTAAATTCACCTGGAGTTTTCATATGGCTCTCGAATCTGTGTTTCTCCAGTCTGATAGGATTTACTGAGGGTAAGCTGCAGAGGATGTCAGTGACTTCTGACAGCTTTCAGGTTGTTTGGCTTCTTTTTGAGACCTGTCACTTTCTGTGCAGCAGGCCATGTTCTTTCTGCTCTGTGTCTACAGGTTAGGTGTTTTCAGAGAACTGCTGATGAATCTCTTTCAGCAGTTTACCTACACTGCCTTTACTAGGACCACAGCCACTAATACTCCAACATGTATCTAACACAGCATAAACTGAGAGGAAGTTTCTATATGGCCTTAGCCTATCTGACAGCTGTTTCATCTCAGGACCTCATGACCAAGGTCAGAGGCTTGGGCAGAACTGCTATTTGCAGCGCCTGTCATCAGAACAAAGGAAATCTTTAAGCTGGTTTTACCACCTTATCAAACCTCTGTGGGTGAGGCAGGAGAGAACAAACTAGTTTTCAGGACCACAGAGGTATACAAATCTGAGGGTAAACAGATATACATATAGGTGTCGGATGACTTGTCTGATATACCCGATTAGTGAGAAAGGATGCTTTTGAGGTTAAGACACTGGATAGGATTCAGGAAATCTGTATTCAGTTCCCAGCCCCACCATAGATTGCCTGTGGCATCTTGAGTAAGTCTTTTTGCTTGTATCTCATCTCTGTCCATGAAAAGGGGACACATGGCTTACTAGCTCCTACTTTTTCCTTCAGAGAGACAGAGAAAGTGCACTAGTACCCCTTCACCCACGTGGGCCCTCATCTAGCTGCGAAGCTCTTGATACCATCTATGTGTGAATCACAAAGCTCAAGGGAAGAGAACAATGTATATTTAATACATGAATGTACAAACAATTAACAATTCCAGAAGTATCAGTGAAATATCAAATGTTGGCCACTTTTGGGAACAATAATAGTTCTACTGGCATCTGTCTCTGGCAATCTCAAACTGTTAACCAAAATTTGAATCAAAGTAGGACTGAGTGTTTCAATTCATGGCTCACTAGGCTGTTAAGTACTTAAACACCTCTCTGTTCCTTTCTTCATTGCCAACACATATCCATTTCCTGGCTACAAGAATAACAGAACTTAAACAAAAGCAGAGTAAGACAAACCTACATGGACAACATGGAGGAAGTGGACAACAATGCTATTTCTCTTTGTTCTTTGGTCATATCAATCATATTTATTACATCAGTCATGGTTATATCAGTTCTATGAGTCATATAGCATTTGTTGTGAGATCACACAGTATCACAGTATCACCAGGGTTGGAAGAGACCTCAAAGATCATCAAGTCCAACCCATCACCACAGACCTCAAGACTAGACCACGGCACCAAGTGCCACGTCCAAACCTGCCTTGAACACCTCCAGGAATGGTGACTCCACCACCTCCCTGGGCAGCCCATTCCAGTAGCCAATGACTCTCTCAGTCAAGAACTTTCTCCTCACCTCCAGCCTAAACTTCCCCTGGCGTAGCTTGAGACTGTGTCCTCTTGTTCTGGTGCTGGTTGCCTGAGGGAAGAAGGTAACCTCCCCCTGGCTACAACTACCTGAAGGGTAATTGTAATAATTGTAATAAAGCAATAAGGTCCCCCCCTGAACCTCCTCTTCTCCAGGCTAAACAATCCCAGCTCCCTCAACCTCTCTTCACAGGGCTTGTGCTCGAGGCCTCTCACCAGCCTTGTTGCCCTTCTCTGGACATGCTCAAGCACCTCAATGTCCTTCTTAAATTGAGGGGCCCAGAACTGGACACAGTACTCAAGGTGATATGGACCTAAGGAGAAATTTGGTGTGATAATTTGTCTGTCATCCTGTTAAATTTGAATTCTTTCTTTGCTCGGTGAATTCCAAATAAAGCCAGCCCCAGTCACTTAGGCCTCCACAATCTACAGTAATTGAAAATAAACAATATTATTATTTGCAGTACCAGTAATATTAATGAATAGTAAGCTCCAGAGATGCCCCACTTTATGCTGTATTTTTTTTTTTGTTTGACTCAGTGTTTTTTTTCTACCTTTCAATTCTCTCTAGGTTATTAGTCAGAGATCTTGCTTTGAGGTTCTAGCTTGCGATGTCTTGCTTTAAAGCTGTTGTAAGGCACTCTCTCTCGTCTCTTCTTGGCAAACTCTTGCAGCAGCAGGCTTTGTAGGCAGACTTCTTTCATTGTGTAATCTTTTCCTCTTGATAGGGCATCTGTAGTACTGGAGGGAGGAGGATGCTTGATTCAGACAGGTTTCATCCTCCCACCCTATTTTCATGTCCATGCATTTTCTCCTCTTGAAGAAGACTCTAATACTTCCCCTTGCTAGTGAAAGTAGGTGGAGGAACAGCTAGTCTTTCCTATCCTTGGAAAAATGTTTCTCTGGTGCTGCAATTGCAGAACAATAAGCACAAGCATCCTTGCTGTTGCAGTAATCCAGGAGGAAGAGCAAAGCTCCACCTAGGTTTCCTGGTGGCTATATGTGACCCATCAACATCCACCGAGCACAGCAAGAGGTAACAGACACCTCTGAAAATGGGGTACCTTGGATTGAGCCAGGGTGTTTATGATGGGTGTTCAGATGTCACTGGGATCGCCCTGCTCAAAGCTGCCCCAGGGCGAGCACTGGAGTGGATTGCTTTGGGAGGTAACAGGATCTGTGTTCCCAGAGATTTTAAGAATTGGTGACATGAGCACATATGAAGAATGACCCATGTATAGTTGATAATACACCAGCCCAGGAAAGGGCATGTGATCACCTCCTGGCATACTCTAAACATGCTTAGTGATGTGGAAAATGCCTTAAAGTCTTTTGGGAACAAGTCCTTTCAAAACTTATAGCCATCTTGGTCCATCTCCTGAAGAGCAGTGATTTAAATTTGAGTCTCTCTTGTTGTGGGGGAATACCCTCATCTTTTTTCCTTATAGAGGAAGGCTAAAGAGTAAGGTTTGGTTTACAACTGAATGCAAGTATTTAATCAGCTATGGCAGAGTAGATCAGATTCAGCAGAGGGTATTAAGCAAGTCCTGTTCCCAAATACCTGAGAGGGTGGTGATGAGGCCACTCTCCTCAACAGGAGACCAAGGTTCGAATCTCGGCTTTCTAATCAGGTGTGTGGGCGAGAAGAGAGGAGAAAGACTTGAAAGCAAATTTCCTACCTCTTATGTGGCTAAGGGAAAAACATGGGGGAGGTGACTGTTAGTTGTTTCTGAGTGCTTTTCTTATCTCCAGGAAAGGATTTACAGCCAGGACTCCCAAAGGAGATAGGTGCCCCCTTCTCTCCCAGTGGTAGCTATGTTACTGCCTCTTCTTAATTGCCTCACCACTAAATACTTCACACCACAAGTCCTGTTGTAAAGATTTCTTATCCATCAGCTTGGGTGGCTTCTTTTTCTCTTCTCCAGCTTCTCTAATCCCATCCTGAGGTATCAGGTATACTCTCTCTACTATGCCAGACCTGGCAGGCTGGGATTCCTGTGTCTCTATGCCAGGGCTGAGGATTCCAGTATACACTAGGGTAAGTGGAAGTCAAGTATTGTAATAGTGTGGTTTTCTCCCTTTGGTGTGAAATCACATTTTACCTCAACTATGAGCATGTGAAACAGTGAGCAAAGCAGTATTTCTGACTGGTGCATGCACAAAATTAATAAAGCTTTAATCTTATGACACAGAGCTCTTTGTCTTATATCTTCTGTAAGGACTTCCCTTTGGCTAAAAGTATATGCTTGAGGTCTTTGTGCAGTTAAACTTAGCCTATCTTATACTTTCTGACGTGTATGGAACTTGAAGGCAGCTGTTGAGATATAATCCTTGTACTACTGGGACATCACTCTGGTTTTATGGATCAAAATGTTTTTCAGTTATCAGTCAGGGAAAGATAAATATGTGTCTTGATGTTTTGGTGTTTTTTTTTTTTTCTTCTTAATGAATAAGCTGATTTTGTATGGGATGTTTCTCAAATTCTTTGCCATGAAAATTCTTATGTTCCCTTCTTGCACTTAACTTGCACTTATTTCAGTGGTAAATACCCCGGTTTCTACACATTTTAACCTCCAGTATTTTTCCTATGAGAAAAAGTAGAAACAAGGAGGAGTAAGGCAGTAAAAAATAACAGAGTTGGCTTGGTTTTTAGACCTGCAACTCTGATACCTGAGAATGCTTGACAAATAAAATTAGTCACATTTCATAACATTCCATTTTGGTGTTTTTACCACTCCGGTCACTATTCCTCTAGCCCTATCATTGCAGGAATAAGAAAGAGGAGGAGCAAACTGTTACAGACTGTTTCAGGACAGAGTCCCCTTTTACCCTTAGCTAAGCCAAAGATTATAGCAGTATCCTGCTGTCACATATTCCCCCATAAACACTTCAGGCCCATCATTTGTTCTTAAAACTCTCTCTCCCTCCAGGAGGAGGGAGAGTATGTTTCACTGATGATGTGACATCTTCAGATTCAAAGTTGACAGCAACACTCCTTACATGCTGATGTCCCTGGTCCATCGCAAGATCAGTTTTTCCACCTCCTGCCAAAGGCAGTCCACAAACCTTGTTGTCTTTTTATTGGCATGGCACCATTTTCTGGAGTGCCAAGATATGGCTGTATATCATCCATCGTCCAACCTTTAGAGTGACATTCTTCCACACTCTTTCCTGGATCCAGTAGCTGGTGTTAGAAGCCTCATCAGAGCTTCACTTCTTGGGTTCCTGTTCTGTAGGTCTTCAGATTAACCTTTCTAGTTTTAATCAAAAAAATATGATGTCAATAGGAATCATACTGTAGGCTTTCCCGGTGCTGATTGTAACCTTTATTGTTGGTTAATTGACAAAAGTGCTAAAAGTCTGTTTCAGAATTTCTATTTCATAAAAATGTCTCCTTTGTTGAAGTATCAATTAGCAGTCTTGGTTCAAAGTTTATTTCTCTTGCATGCAGCCATTTATTCTGTAATAACTGTCTAGTTTCTGACATTAAATACTGTAATTTCTCCTGCTATGTTTAAAACCACTTCCAAAGGCTTCTAAGTTTTATTTCCTCTCCATTTTCTACAGAAATAGCTGGAGTTTGTTCATGCTTGGGGAGATTAATAAAACTGTAGAATAGATTGTGAAATTCACCCCAAACCAAAATACAATGTACTCCATTCCAAGACCTCCTGCAGGCTCCATTTCTTTAATTAAACGTATGCCAAGGTTACTCTCCATGAAGTAAATATATAAAACTGAATATTTGAAGGTAATTACAAACTAGTATATTTTGACATTTCTTAACTGTAATTTTTTTAACTTTTATTGAGGGAATTCTGGTTGAACGGATTTCTGCCTCAGATAGGTATAGACTATACAGATAGAGATATAGATGTATATCCAAAAAGCTTAATGCCTCCATGACATTATGGACAAGCTAAAGGCAAAAAAAGAGAGCAAATTAAGCTCTGATTTTGGTCCCACCAAAGACTCTGGCCAACAGAGCTTCATCATTAGCAAGAGCTACATACTCGTACTGAAATCAGGGGAAAGTGTATGCGCTGGGGAAACTTCACAGTTCTCCGTTAACAGTCTGGCTTTGCTGGTACAGAGAATGACCTAGTTCCACCCCTTGTTGCAGGGGTGCCATAGGAAAGGTAACAAGACAGAACTGGTTGCAGAGAGAGTAAATGCCAAGACAAAAGCTCTCTGCTCCAGCACTCTGTTTTGATTTGAATGGGAAACAAGATATTATTTGTCTGTCTTTGGTTAATCTTCTTTATGTCAGTAGTTTTTCCTGGCAGTGAGTCGGCAAGGATGTGATATGTAGGTATGAAGGCGACCAGGGGACAGGTGGGCAGGACAGGATAGGTTGGAAATGGGAGGTCTGAATGGGGAAACAATACTGAGAAATGTACACTTGCAGGTGTCCTAGCACTAAAGGGGAGGACACCTGGGAAGTTCCTGGGGTATCTGGTCCTTCTGCCCTTGGGGATAGAGGGGGCTGATGTGCTGTCAATGTCCTTATTATGAGTGGGATGGGCAAAGCAGACAAGGGTGGTGGGTGCCATGGGAAAGTCACCAAAGTTGTAGGGAAGGTTCAGGTTTCCACTCCTGGAGGAGGATAGAGTGCTGTCCAACCCTGCATCTCACACCATCAGACCTGCTTGGTCTTTTCCACAAACGTCTCTGGATTCCAGGAAAAAGGGATAGGAAGCTTTTCCCCAAGGGCTACAAGAGGAATTAAAGCAGAGGTCATAAATGGAGTTCTGATTCGGATGTGGCCCAGAGCAGTCAGAGCCCTTGCAACCACCATTGGACATGATGGAGCTTAGGCACATTAATGTGGGAAACCCCTGTGATATAAGGAGCACCCTGGCAAAGAAACTGCAGCTTCTGCTTGAGCCAGGAGATAGCAGCATGCCTGTAGTTTGGCTCTCAATTTTAGCAAACCCAGCAGTTTTGGGTAGCTGCTGGAGGCTAGTGGTTCTTTGCAAACTATCCACATAGTTATTCCTTGGGTACAATACTCAACTTTACTTAAACTGGAGTTCTCTCCTAGAAACACAGACCAGTGCATGCTGCTCTTTATGTACCAAACCCTGCACAAACCTGCTTACTTGACAGCAGACTACTAGATGAAAGCAGAGTTGGTTCACTTATCATCCAAAATTAGAGAGCTCTCAAAGGTTTTTCTTACGCAGCATAGAAGTTTCCAACATCATCCTACCATGTGAAGGAAAAGTTAGTGGGATAAAACTTGAACTTGTCATTCTTAGATGGTCAAAATAGAAGTTCCGTCTCCCTAACTCCAACTTTTCCTTTAAATGCATGTGTTAAAATTTTTCTGCCTTCTAAAAAAACCCAAACAATTGATGATCCATATATAAGAGGATCTCTGACATCAATTGGTAATGGATACTGCACAATTGAAAGATTCACTCTGAACAGCTCTTGTCCCACATAAACCCTAAGCCTGTTTGGCCTGACCTTCTCTGGCTTTTCTTGCCTGCATCTGGCTTTTCTTGCCTGCAGAATAACTTACGAATTTTTTAGTAGTCCTGAAGTCATAACATCTGGACCTCATTGTTCTATATCTTGGAAAAAAAAGGAGCAATGGTAAACACACTTCACATTCACATCCTCTTTCACCTGTTTTCCCACATGTTTTTAATTCCGATGCTCAAGAGTAAATTTTTGCAGGTCATTTCTGGATGCCCTTCTGAGGGGCAGTCCTCAAAGTGAAGGAGGGAGATTACCCAGAGTGATTTTGTGCATACAGCACTCAAGTGGTGCTTTGTGTTGGGCAGGTAAGCAGAAGAATCACTTAGTGAAGAAGCACAGAGAAGACACCGGAGCATAGATTCCCCCTTCAACCCATGGCGAAGACTGGTGAGGCAAGCTGTCTCCCTGCAGTGCATGGCAGTTAACAGCGGAGCAGGTGGATGTGCCTAAAGGAGTTGTGACTCTGTGGGAAGCCCATGGTGAGGCAGGCTCCTGGCAGGAGCAACGGACCAATGAAGACAGAGGAGCCCACAATGGAGCTGCTGGAGCAGGACTGCTGGCAGGGCCTGTGATCCTAGAGGGGACCCACACTAGGGCAGTCTGTTCCTGAAGGACTGCACCCTGTGGAAAGAGTCTTGCTGGAGCAGTTTGTGAAGAACTGCTGCCTGTGGGAAGGACTCGCACTGGAACTGTCTCACATGAAAAGGACCCCACTCTGGAGCAAGGGAAGAGTGTGAGGAGTCCTCCTCCTGAGGAGGAAGGAGTGGCAGAGATAGCATGTGATGAACTGACTGCTGTCTCCATTTCTGATCCTCCTGTGCTGTTGGAGCTGAGGAGGTAGAGAAATCATAAACGAACATAAACCTAGGAAGAAGGAATGGATAAGGGGTAGGTGTTTTTCAAGATTTGGTATTATATATCATTCTCCTACACTGATTTGATTGGTAATAAATTAAACTAATTTCCCCAAGTTGAGCCTGGTTTGCTCTGGTAATTGGTGAGCCATCACTGTGTTCTTATGTTGACCCACAAGCCTTAATTATATTTTCTCTCCCCTGTCCAGCTGAGGAGAGGAGTAATAAGCGGTTTTGGTGGGCACCTGGCATCCAGCCAGGGTCAACCCACCACATGCAGGATGTTGCACTTGGTGGCATGGTTTAGCTGATATTGTGGTGTTGGGTCACAGGTTGGACATGATGATCTCAGAGGTCTTTTCCAGCCTTGATGATTCTGCGATTCTGTGAAATTTTTTGGCACTCTATGAAATATACCAAATTTGTTCTGGTATCTGAACTGTGTTTTCTCTAGTTCCTTTCACAGATCTACAAGAGTTCTTACACATCACTAAAACATGAACTAAGCATATTAAGAGATCTTGAGTGATTTGAAGAAAGTCATCTTAATTGTGCTTGTTGGAAAGAAAAATTCCATTGTCAAGAAAAAAAAAATCCTTAATATTTAATTTTTCTCCAGTGATTTGCTTTTGCATCAGCTACTGACTCTACAGTATTACATAGCGTGTAGGAAATGTCATCAATAACCTCTAAAGTTTCAAAAGTCAGAGGTCATGATACCAGTTCTGAATGGACAAAAGCATTAGAGGAGCAATGCGAGTGCCCTCACAGACGCATTAGCTCGAAGGAGTACAGTGCTGCTTTGCTCTTAATAACTTGAAAGAGTGCTTGAAAACAAGCAAAAGCTCAGTTTGTGTTTGAGAAGGAAAAATTCAGCCTCATGTGGTTGCTTTTTATTTTTAGAGGAAATACGTCTCCCTTAGACCCTTGTAAAAATAAATCGTGTGGAGCACGGGGACACTGCCTGCATGCAGAATCAACTATTTGCCAAATGTTTTCTTTGTTTAAAATATGCACTTGCTAGACTGAAGCCCAAACTGCAAAGTTCAAAACAACACTCAAATTCTAAACAGCGCAGACATTAAAGTCACTGAAGTCCAACTGGGAATCACGGCACTACAAGCAGTCCTGGAGTTAAATTTCTACAGCAGCCTTTGCTTACAAAATATCAGAAGAGGTGCAAGCGCTACCACCTGTTTCTTTCCTCACCACTCCCAGTTTTTGCAACAGCTCAGCGATTAGTGTGCTCCGCCAGGAGGGGTATGACCCAAGTTCAATTTCCGAAGAGATGGAAAAGAATTTGAGGCCACAGACTTTCAGGGTGTCCTCAGGAGGAGCTCCTTCAGTCAGTCTTGTGAAAGGTGTTTACACTGTTTTGAAAAATAATCATGAGATGTTCAAGTTAGGAAAAAACAAAACAAAAACCAAACCAACCAAACAAAAAAAACTCAACAAAACAAAAAGAAAGAAAAAACCAAGAAAGAAAGAAAAAATATTTTGAGTTTTTTTTTTTTTTTCCCCTCTCCCACCCCGCCCCGCACGTAACATTGCCTGGGAAAGGGGCATATCCTTACCAAGTCTTGCTCCAGGATAGACTTCCTCAGGGTAAAGTACTTAAGCAGGGAATGGAGAAACCGAAGTTTGTTTTGTTTTGTTTTTTCCTGGGTGAACATCTACATCCTTGCTAAATTAGTGTCAAGCACATGCATTGTGTCCTTGCCTGGCTTTATTAGCATTAGTATACAGGGTTATAGCAGACAGAGCAGGACAGGGTAGTAACTGGCAACCTGGAGTTGGAAGGAGATGATGGGAGGGCAAGCAGAAAAGGGATCTGTACATTAGTGCTCCATCAGAAGTGGCTGCTCTTTCAGATCCTGGGCAAAGCACATGAAGCCAACAGACAGAAGAAAGGGGCAATTAATGCCCTGATATTCTTCACTCACCCCGATTTGGTAGGCAAATCTGAGGCCATTTGTTAGATAACCTCACTGATCAGGGGCTATAATAAATTACAGCCTTTGGGGTAATTTTGAGTTTCCAGTTACACTTTATTAGTTCAGTTCATTTAATAACTTATGGCAGAGGCTTTCTTTAAATTTAACTTTTATTGTGAGTGAAGCATAACACAGGGCAACAACTCATGTTAATATCTCCAGCATATGAAAACAGGAGCTTTATCATTTAACACCTCGCAGTGCATGGCTGAATCTCCAGACTGGCACAAAGAGCTGCTGTTTAACAATTTTAAGATTAAATCAGTGGGAGTTTAGCACCTAGATGTTTCTAGATCCTTGGCCCATAGTGACCAGGCTATTCCATGAGCCAGACTCAGAGCTTTCAGTGAGGAAATATCCTGTGAAACACTGCTTCATCTGTCATCCCTGGTAATCTTTCCCTAAGAGAAATATCTGCATCTTTGTAGCTTCATTTAAATATGCAAGCAGAGTGTGACTTCTTTCCTTATTTTGTAATTAATGTATAAAGTATCCATCTTTTGGCAATATCTCCAGTGGGGTGTGTAACACAATAGGACTCACTACGCCTGAGCACCAGAGATGAGGTTCGCTCCTGCCACCACAGTGGACGGTACCAGGGAAGAAAAAAGCAAAGTGAAGGAAGGCTGCCAAAGTGACCTGAACAGAAAGGCCTGATGCACCCAGCTTGGCTGACAGCCACTGAGAGACCCCAGTGGACATCCTCAGGGAAGAAACTCCATAGATACAGTCCCTGCCGAGAAGGTTCAAACAGCAAACCCAAGCACGGCGAAAGTGTACAGTTGAAAAAAAAAAAAAAAAAAAAAAAAAAAAAAAAGAAAGAAAAAAAAGATAGTTTTCATGTTCCATAAGGCTATGATTATGTGATATACATATTTTTATTCAAGATCAAAGAGTTGTTTTTAATAGTTAAATATTCACAGATGCAAATGAGCTTAGATTTGCATAAAGTGATAATTATGTTATTCATTAGGACTTGGTAAATGTTGTGTTCAAATTCCATGATCATTTTGCTTTAGGGTTACTGAGAAACAAGTTTATGAGTTTGAGGGGAAACCTATTGTGAAAGTAAATGGTGGAGTTTATTTCCACTGAGCTGGGATGATTTACCTACCTCCTACGTTCTCACTATGGCATGTCCAGTCTAGCCCATTATATCAGCTAATGTCTGTGGGGAGGCCCAGGGCTGCTGTCCCTGCAAGGTCATCTGTCAATGCCAGACGGGGAGGGGGAGCTGTCAGTCTCCCCGTGTAATTGTGTCTTCCCAGCTGCATTGCCCGCACTGCCTGGGCCCCAGCTCCCGGTGCTGTGGGAGAGACCCATCTTCCCTCCCCAGCTCACACACACACACCTTCCCCTGGGTCAAGAGGAACAATGGAGCAGGGAGGACAGGGCAAGCCTGCGCCGAGCTGCAGACACTTGATAAATGGGTGGGCAGGCGGCAAGTGACAATATGCAGACAAGTGATATCATTTGCAAATGGATTCAGCAAGGGAAGCAAGAATACAGAAAGGGGGGAAGACAAAGTCAGGGGCACAGAAAAGGTTTCTTGTTAACCCTTGCGAGAGGGTGGGAAACATGATAGCTTGGCTCTCTGGGACAAAAAGGTTGGGAATATTGCTTTTCAGCCCCTCACCTACAACCTCTGGGAGAGAGAGAAACACCCCATGAGGAGGCCACACAACACTAATTGCCTTCTTAAAGACCACATTTTAAACAACTGTATTGCAGGCCTTCTCTCCAGATGCACAGATATGGGCATCCTGGCATTTACCAGGGATTTACCTTACTTAACTCCCGTGGAGAGATTGCCAGCCCCTTCTTCAGAAACTGAGACCGGTACCTCTGAACAAAACCTGATGTTTGGGCAGAACCGACCTCTCTCCATAGACATCCTAGTGCTGGCATTGCTCCATGCAATAGCGCAGCCCCATCACCTTGGTGAGTCAGCATCCTGGGAAGACACCCACATCCCACTGGCAGGCGAATGGAGACAGGCAGACAAGGATCTCTCAGGTTTGAAGGGCTCTTCAGGAGGGGTTTACTGAGCCAGAAAAATTCGCAAGCAGGAGAGGTGCTGTGCACATTGTAAATATTTGTGTATGTAAATGCTTTGTAAAGGTCAGTCATGATATTGAATCACCTCCTTTCACCCAAGTATTTTCTAAACAATGGTATGAAAACATAAACAATGAGTATGAAAAACACTCATCATCCAGTAGGTTGAATCCAAAAACAACTGGACAGTCTACTCAAACTGTAGGACCAATTTCTCTATTTCATTACAGAACTATTTTGTATCTCCTAGTTGCTGATGACATACTGGACAGATCTTCAGGATGCTTCTTAGCTGTCACAGATTTTCACCTGCTTAGGACACAACCACTGTGATGCAGGACAGAGGGTGTTTCAGTCATAAAGTCCCCAACTCATCTAAACTACAGCAGGCAGCACCTCCCTGACAGATAGCATTGGCTTGCAGTGAATGCTGGTAAAATGAATCGGATCAGGGTATGATTTTTCCCTGATGACATTCCTGACCAGCATTGCACCACCACAGAGGTTCTTGGAGAGAAGTATTCCATGTGATCCATTTTCTCCTATGTGTTTCCTGATGCTTTTGAGCATAGTGTGAACTTTGAAGTAATGCTTCCAGCCCTTTTCCCTGCAAAGAAATGTCATCGCTCTCTCTCTCTTTAGGTCATCTTTCTCTCTCTCTCTTTTTCTTTACCCAATAGATCTCAGCTGTAGTTACCATATTATAGTTATTCTATTCAAATGCACTAAAAATACTGATCAAGTAGCTGGATCATCCATTAACTGCCTCATTATCTTACTGAAGGAGGACTCTTTCTGACTTTTACTGTGGACATGGACAGGTTATATTATAACTCTTCTGTCATTAGTAACTTCACACACACACACAAATCTAAATGGCCAATTAATGTCCACATCTACCTTAATGTTACTTATTAACTTGTATTACCTGTAAGAGCCCCTAATGCTTTTGGAACTTGTTTCACTTAATTCCTGTCTTTTCTTCTGTTCTTTGGCCCCACATGAATACTATATTTCTTTCAGAACCTCTCTTATTGTAAGGAGGATGGACGAGATGACCTGATAGCCTTTCCCATCTCTAATTTCTATATACACACTTCCCTCATTAAGAGACTCCTGCACAATCAAAGGCAGAGGATCAGACTTAGCCTCTGGAATAATGTTCTTTTTTTTTTTTTTTTTTTCCCCCAACCATCTTGCTGTAGTGTTGACCCTGATTTAGCTTTAGCAGCAATGCATCTGTTGCTCTTCAGGTCACAAAGATGGGAGGAGGTCATTAAGGGTCGTACAGACTCCATCATTAGAAACAAAATTGCACATTTCCTTTCTTACCTGTTGCTGGCCTCTTCCTTTTTTACAACACTTTTGCACTGGTCAGAGAAACCTAAGGTATGGAGTTCATTCTTCTTGGGTCAAGCACTGGCTTTCTGGCAATCAATAGTGGAGCCTTTTTGTGCTACATCACTCAACTCCCCATGGAAATCCTCACTTCTTATACCTATGACTTCAATGCCGAGGACAGGAATTTTGAGTCCCTTCTTCTACATGTCAATGACTGGCAATTGTGAAAAAATAGAAAGGAGGTTGGTCTCATGGTCAAGGTTTTGAAATTGTATTTCAGACATTTGGATTTCCTTTGCCATTTTGTGTGGTCACAGGGAAAAAAAATACATTTCTTTGTGCCTCTGCTTCCTCATCTGACAATCTAGGTTGTAAATTTTGTGGAATTAAATTTCTTCTTCTTTTCAAGATATTTGAAAATCACACTTGGCTGCTTCCTGATTCATATTATCTGCATTAAGGGATGAATTTGGTCTTTTACTGAACCATCCTGGAATTCCTCATTATGACAGCTTTGCTTGATCTTGAATGTGACTGGCCTTTTGTGTCACCTGAAGTGACTGAAAAGGAGCTGAAAAGGAGCTGAACAAGCGAAAATCTACGTAGTAAGAAGTCTGTAGTTAAAGCAAGACTGAAAATGTGGTATTTGGAAGAACTATGAGTAAATTTTTGTCCAGACTGTTGATTTCTGCACGGGTCCTTACGAGAAGCTGCTGATCCAGGAGGAGCAATGGACACCTTCTCGGAGTCCTTGAGGACCTGAACCACAAATCACTGAGCAGTCCAGTCGAGCTCTACCTATGAGATAATTCTAGGTGTTGATCCAGGACTCTGACTTTGAGGACTGTCAAGTCCTCACAATGGGATGACTTCCAGCTACTCTGAAGTCACTCTTAACAGAAGGCAAATGTCAAGGTAAATGCAAAGAAGACCGTTTTTGTTGCAGTCCAAATTTAACAGCATAGTTACTCAATTTTGAGACAGGTGGGTAGAAATAGAAAAGCATAATTATAACTATCTATATGTTAGATCACCCAAGAGGTGTCTCTCTCTGTTTCATCCAGCTAGCAAGCTGTCAGATGCTTATGCAATTTCTTGGCACAGCCTTTCCTTGCATAGAAGTGTAGTCTCAGGCTGAGCTTCCAGATTTAGGAACAGGTTTATCCTTACAACCCCCCATCCTACCCTGAGGATCCATTCTGAATCTGATTATCTATACAGGATAAACGTTCCCTCCTGCCTCGCAGAGCAAGGAATCAGCCCTCAGCATATGACTTCTTTATACACTGAGACTGACACCACCTATACTTTATTCAACCTTACTTTTACAAAGAGAGAAATGAGAATGGTGAGCATGGTGCTTTGCAATTTCTCATCAAGATCAGACATGATGATAAGTAACCGCTTCGGAGTGATAGTAGGTGTTAGCTGGGGTGAATGAACCTTGGGCTGGGCTCTGAGGCATACTGGGGCAAGGAATTTCAGAGCAGTGGATATTACTGATATGCTAAAGAAGCTTGCATTCCTGAATTCATCCTTTTATTTTGTATCTATTTAATTTTAATCTTAATTTATTATAAAGAGGGGGGAAAAAAAGTATATTCAAGCCTCTACAAAGGCAGAAGGTTCTGGGTTTAATATTAAAATACATCATTTGCAATAACCTCTATGGCTTTGTCATATACTCTTAATAAATGACTTCTAAGATTGATTAAAGACCTTAGCTTTGCTTCACATGTTAATCAATCTCACCAGCCAATTAGAGCTTTGGTGCTAGAAAGCAACAGAGATCATCCCTTAACTATATATGGCAGCATTTATTGTGGAAACCAAGCCTTTATGACCTAGTACTGGTAGAGGAACTCATGACAGTTTATGTGAAAAGAACATCAAAGAATTGCAAGATTATCCACACTGATACTTAATGACTAAATATTTAGAAGTTATATTTCAGAAGGAGTGAAAACTAAATGCAGAATTTAACAGGACTGAAGCAGAATTGATGCTTAAGAAGGGCAGTCTCCTAAGATACTTCTTCTTTTTACAGCTTGGAGTATGTCAATTAAATTTGCTTCAATTTCACTACCTTTAAAATGGAAATATAGCTACCTGACTTTCCATCTGGATGAACTAAGGATGAGTTAGCTCATAGTGGAATTAAATGAAAAGCAAGACATCAGTTCCAATGATAATGCAGCTTCCCACCTGAACAATTTAACTGGAAATGAATTGGGAGCAACAAGAGCAGAACTACATCAAGCTTGCAGGTCACTGCTTCCCAATCCTGATGGCAGTGAGCATGGTAGGCTATGGAAAATGAGCAGAGGGGGCTACAGTCCATTTTCTGCACGTCTCCACAGCTGACCTGCTTAGTAGCTTTTATAGCGAAGAGGCCACAAGCTAGACATGGAAAATCAACACTTGTTGTGTCAGTTCAGCTCAGTGCTGAGGCACACTGATGTGCCTGAGTTATACATGAATAAACAGATGATTTCAGCCACCAGGGCTACAAGCCCCTGCATTTTTCAGAAGATTTTTAACTCGCTCTAAACATAAAGTGAGATCCTGCAGTGTATGGGATGTAGTGATTAAATGCCCAAGCAAGAACTGCCTTTTTCAGGTGTGTGCACCCCGGCCCTTTCACAACGAGTCGCTATACCCTGATTGGATTCTCTGAGCATTAACTGGAATAAATAACAATACTAACAAATCAAGAGGTGAAATAATAAAACATCACAAAACATCTTTTGCATTCTCTGTGGTGAATATTTGTTCCAAAATGCTTTCATATTGTGAGGTATTCCAAAGTACTCTATTTCACAGGATATACATTTTAAGGTGTTGAAAGATTAAATTCCTAGAATTCATCTATTCTTGAGGTAGATGCTAACAACATGTTAGTGCTAGACCGAGGGCATTATCTGAGTTCCACGTATAGCCTGAATTCCAGACATGACTGAAGTCAGTTTTATTTATGTTTTGTCTTGATATAATATCTTTCAGTCATTCAATTGTCTCCCTCTAAACACTGCAGGAAAGTTACTTTGAAATGAATGTCTGGGTGTCAGGGTCTAGCAAGTTAATAGCATAATTACTTTTGCAGTGTTTATTAGTTGAAATGTTTATTAGAAAGGTTACTTTTTATCCAGTGAAAGATCAAACTCTGAGTTTGATTGAGTACTGTTTGTTATTTTAATATTGTTAGCTGTGTGAATGGGTTAACACACTTCTCATCTTCCAGAAGCTGAAGGCTACGAGAAATCCCAGGGGTAGCCACTCCTCAACCCACATTTGCTGCCTTTGCCAAGGAAAGATCCCATAAGATTTCCCCCCCTCCATCACTTAAGGGTTGTGATGATTTTTAATGTCACTGTCTAGATGGCCTGGAGATTTTTATCTATTGCACTTACAGGTCACCTTAATATTATCTCACTCAGAGGGGGAAAAAAGTTTCTAGTGGGATAATATTAAGTTATACAGCATGACACAAGGTCAGACTGTGAGAGACAAGAATATATGAATAAAGCCAGTGGCCATGAGAGTCACCAGTGTGAAAGGGAAAAAAAAAATAGAGGAAAGAAGAAGAAGAGAAAGAGGAACAAAGAGTAAGAGGGGAAAAGTGCTAGTGAAGGAGAAAGAAGCAAGGAGGGGGAAAAGAAAAAGGGAAGATTAAAAGGGAAAAAGAAAGGATCAGAGTCAGGAGAGCAGTGTAAAGTTGTCATTCCTATGTCAGTCAGCTTTACACTGTGTGCTTTCAGTGACCATGCTCCTACTGAATTAGCTCCAGACTGTTTCTTTTCTCTGAGACTCCATCTTTTCAAAAATACATCATCAGTACAACTCCATCTTGAAGGCATATTACACTAATGCATCATTATTGTGATGGCTGACTGATGATGCTCTAGTGTCATACATCACCAGAGCTGTGCCTTACTCTGATGAAATGTTGCTGTGATACATAATCAGGGAGAAGCACACTGGTCCTGCTTCTGATGATTTCAGAGGTGTAAACTACCCAGAATTAAAACAAAAGCCTTGGAGAAAGGTAGCCAGGAAAAGCAAGAATTCCTAAGAGTCTGGAAGCATCCTGAAACTCCTGAGGAAACCTGCAGTAGCTTTGAGTTACATTAGTGGAAGTGCCTGGAAGGCTGCCAAAATCCAGCTGCTAGGCTTGGACAGAAGTTACAAAAGCTTTAGAAATCGGGCAGTAATGAGAGGCAGCTACCATGAGCCAGAAAGGGCACACAGTAACAGCCCTTCCTGCGAATCACAACTCAACTGACATACAGATTCACAGCAAGGGAAGGGATGGAATGGGGCAGGTGGGGTGGAGAGGACACCTCTCATTGGGCAACTAGTCTTGGCTCCCTTCTAGATGAAAATCTCTCCTCTCTAAAACACACTGATATTGCCCCTATGCCCCACTGTGGAAGCCAGTGGCTACCCTGACTGATGGGTTTGCATAATCCAACCCTGGCAAGCGGGAAACTGCATCACCCTGTTATTAGTCTGAGTGTTTTGGAAGGAGGGTGGAAGAAGAATGGAAACTTGGCTGAATGACAGCCTGAAGCTTGGCATAAAACAATCATTTATTGATCCACACACACATAAACTCTTCTTGCCTTGCAAAGAGTTTGCTCAACCATATGCAAAATCCCAACCAGTTGTTTCATACACACCTAACTTTAGCTCAGTGTTTCCTTCCAATGTAGATGATACACTTGTCTCACCTTCCAAACAAGACTCTGGTCCTGCCTTCGCTTGCAGCTTCACAGAGGCCTAGAGAAACTTCTGTCTCTATATACCAGTTCTCACCAACCAGAGTGGGACCAATGACACAAATCCCCGTTAGACACTGAGTTGTATGACTCTGATCAAGGTCTCTGTTTCAGATTGCTTCTTACAAAATGAGTCCGAAATAAGGCAGTTTCAGAGGATGGGTCCCTTACCTCATTTGTTGAAATTCCCCTGGACATGACAAAACTAGTGCTCAAGCTACTGGTAATCATCATTCCATGAGCTGGATTCTTAGTTTTTTTCGATCATATCACCGATTTAACAGTGGATCAAGAGTAAATCTGAAGCAACTCTGTGCAGAACAGAATTACTCCAGATCTATACCCACATTATCGAGAGTTGAATTTGCTCCAGTTGTATTAATCAAAGAGGATTTCTACCAGAGAGCTTGGAAATGTAAACTGTCAAAAATTAGAAAAGTCCTCAATTCAGCATATCAAGGTATAATTTTTTTCCCCCCCAGTCTTGCAAAATTGCTGTGCACCTGCCATACTTCACATATCTTTTAAGGGACTTAATATCCTGTGTTTTCACAAGGGAAATAATCCCATCACAAGGCTGCAACTATATTAAGGAGCATTGGTTTGCAGCGTTTGTCATATAAATACCAAATTGGACTGTGTGCATGGAGTCTGACATTTAAGAATGAATGTGCTGCAGCAAGAAAGTCTGAGGCTTTGCAGGAATGAATGAATTTTGGCACTATGAAACAATAGTTTTGCTTTTAAAGCATGATTCCTTGAAAGTCATTGCTGGCTCTAAGATCTAACATATTCCTTTGTAAATTCTCTTCTGGTACAGAAGGCCCTAGAGCAGGTCTCTGAAAGATTAATTTCAGACCTTTGCAAGATTCATCAACAACTAGGATTCATTTTCTGTAGGAGTGATGGGTAGAGAAAGCCTTCACTGCAAAATCACAAGTGTATATGCAAACACATACTTTGGGAGTTGTCTCTTTGCAAAATAATAACTGTCTCTGGGTTTCCAATGCCTAGTTTATAATTTCTGTATGACCATAACCAGGAGCTGGAGCCACTGTCAGCGGGTCAGTGGTAACAGGACTAGCAAAAAAATGCCACAGGATACCTTGAGGCAAACCAGCCCATGACAGGTTCATCCATTCTGTTAAAGGTGACAGGAGACTCGGCCAACAGCTATGTCCTTGCCTTCCCTGCCTAGACCTGACAGAATTCTGTTCAAAGTTAATGATAAGCCCAAAATAAAATTAAGAAAAAAAAAAAGAAGACAGTTCAGTTCAGGTAAGCACTCTGAAACACAGATGGCTAAGTGGGTTGTCCAAGTAGCTTTGGCCTGCAACAACAGGAACTACAAATTAATCTGAAAATATCTACCTTTTCTGCTTTTTATCCTGTAAGAACAGTTCTTTCTCAGGTGATTTTCCAGCACTGAAACTCACTTGGTTTATAACCCCAACCCTCCAATACTGGTCAGGATCAGGAAAGAGATTCAGAAAACAATAATTAAAGATAGTAAAGACAGTTGCAGAACACCAGGCAAGGGGAGGTGATGCTCCTGGGGACAGATGAAGCAGGTGGCAGAAGACAGTGAAGGCAGGAAAGCGCTAAAAGTTTCAGTACTGCACTGGTACATTTGCTTGGATTTAAGGTTTGTTTTAGCCTGTAGTCTGTGTTGCTATTTGCCAGAACACTTAGAGCTACTCAATTTTTAAAAAATATCTATTTCATAGCTTCCTTCTTTGTCCAGCAATATAAGAAGATGACACAGATAAGGTGCCTGAAGTTAGCCTCTTAAGAGGTCAAAAGGCTTGTACCATCTTTATATCAACAACAAACACCTCCAGAGAAATTAATAATGCAAGTTCTTTCCTTTAGATTTAATTAAAGAAACATTTCAGGCTGCAATTTGAAAGCAAACACAAACAACAAGAAGAAAAAAAAGACACTGCCTTTCTCTTACAGTAACCATCCTCCCCAGTGCACTGGAAAGTGAGGGGGTGGAATCGTTCTCACATTAACACGTGGAGAACAATTTTTTAATGTCTTAATTATTTCCTGTGTGCATAAAGCATTTCACCTATTGTTTCTTTTCACAATCTGTTTGGGGTCACTGGTAAGCAGATCGCTTTGCCCAACTAGAGGACTGTGAAACTCCAGGCAAAGCTAGAGAATTGCGCGTGTATTTGCTGTTTCAAGGCTACGACTCCTGACATTTACCATCTCCCCCATGTCCTTTGACAAACTCATTTACAATGTGCAGCTTGAGGCTAGTTAAAAGCCTAGTCAAGACAATGTAGTTGGCATAAAACTCTACAGCAGTACACAGATTATCAAAAATGCACCAAGTCTTCCATGATCTTTGGCTTTCTACTGGATAAGCATCAAGGGAAATGCCAAGTCTCAGCTACTTTCTCAAACTGCTGTTCCCCAATCCAGAGTATTATTTCAGCCTCCTAGATAAACACTGGATGGTAAATTTTGAGCCTTCAGCTCCCTGTCTTCTGCTGTACTGAAGAGGGGCTGAACTCTTGCCCAGCTATGGAAGTTAGAGCTAAAACCATCAACAGCAAGACAGTCCTCTGCCACCAGGCCACCTGCACCTCTTTACTGTCCTATGAATTAAAAAGCAATATAGTGGATTCAATTTATTCTAGACCAAATGGCTCATCAGAGATGTTAGTCAGAACCTTAGTGCACTTTTATTTACATCCATGGCAAGTAAAAGTGGGTAAAGTATGAATTGCTTTGGATTTCAAAGATAAGGATTAAATTTGACTCAACAGACTTCTGATACCAGTGCTGCACTATATATGTTCAAGCCAATTCTAGTCAAGTATTTTGTGCGTCAGAATGTGAAATTCCTTTCCACATTCCACAGCATTTAACATACTAACTGAATTGTTGTCATCAAACTGAAATTATTACAGTTGACATTCAGGTAGCTTCTGCTGGACAACATTCAATGTAAGTTATGTTTGAAGATATTCCAAAGATATATTAATCTCAAATGGAGGTAAATAAGTGAATGGCACTATGGTGTAGGTGGGATCTGTGAAAAGAGAAAAAAATCTTCATGCTTCACTGTGCAAAGTCTCCTTGTTTTCCACTTCTACTATTGCAACAATTCTGAATTAACATTTACTCATAGAATTCCTAAAGAGTCTCCAAATGAATTCTGCACTGAAAGTCCATGAAAATGAAACTCTGCCTATGTTACCACCCCACTCCTATCTGCAAACAAATTGGGGCAAAGAACGTTCTTCTGACAAAACTTTTGGGATAGAGAGTTTGTGCAATGGAGCAGCTTTGTCATGGTTCTCACTCCTGCTGCTCAATGACAGGATCCTGAGCAACCTAAGTGACCCTTAGCACTGAAGATCAGGAAGAGACCCAAGAGATGTGGCACACATCTATCAAACAAACAAGGTGTTTGTGCCAGTATCAGAATTACTTTTGCAAATGAGAACAAGGAAGGTCAAGTTGGGACTCGTTAGACATGTCACTGCACTCTCTTGGAGAGCAACTGGCCCAACTGAGATCTGTGACCACCCTGGGTTCCTAAGTGTCCTTGCCTTTCAGGTTTCATATGACTACATTCATCAGATGTCATGCTAAACTTGGTCACTGGTGGAGGCTGTAAGTGTGGAAGCTCTAACACATAGAGTTGTACAGCTATTGCTTAATCTTATGGGCCAGAGTTTGCATATCTATAAATAAGGGCTGTAAATCACCAGAAAATCTTGCCAGATTTCTTGAGGAAGGCTCAATATATTAATGCAACAAGCATGATTCAGAACACTTTGCAGTAAACATTCATGAGGCTGGGGAAAAAATACCAGCTTTTAACATATCTTGCTTCTAAAATCTTGGATTCATGTGGGACGTATCACAAAAGGTGAAATTCCTGGGCAAGTGGAGACAAATTTTCAAGGGGATTCTAGGCAATCTGAGCTTTCCTTGTAAAGCAAGAAAGCACTTTCTGAAGCTGTGGAGATGACTGCAGCTGTGCATGTTCCTGGGGAGAATGACAGAAAGTTGGATCTTCAGTTTAATGACACAAGAGAGGGGAGGGGGAAACAGCATGTGGAAAAACTGTCACTTTCATTCTTTAGTAGTATCATCTAATAACACAAAATTTTCCTCAAAGAATTTTTGGGTTAGGATTTCTAATACAGCATAAACACCTTTCCTAATCAAAGATAACACTGAAACCTGCAAAAGTACGTGCAAGGTCTTTCCAAACAGCAAATCTGCACAGAAAAGCCACAGCCATCCCTGGGACAGGAGAGTACAGGTGTTTCAGGCAGAATCACCAGTAGTTTAGGAAGAAGATGATGATACCATATTCTTTTAGAACATACAGAAAGAATGTGAATTTATAAAACAGATGAATCCACTCTGGAACTTAGCCAAGGCTAAGGAGAGAGTGATTTTGACAGTTACATGAGGTGAGTATTTTCAGCCTGATACCTCCTGAAAGCCCAGGTCAATGGTTTTTCTGAACAGGCAGATGGACTGAGAAGCACTGCTCACCCTCATCATGTGCTTCTGAGATGATATGTCTCTGCATTGTTTAACCACGTACAGGGTGCATACATTTAACATCCCAACAACTCCTAGCACACCTGTGCAGCCTGAGGTGACTACATAAAAGAAGCTAATAAAGCAGCACTTACATTTCATTCATTTTATTCACCAACTCAAGATTTCAGGGGTGGAATGGAGCACAGCTGGCCTTTGGATGTCAAATATGCTTCAAGAGCCAACACCAGTTCAGCACACAGGTACAAGCCTTCTTGTCTCATGGTGCTCTACAAGCAATAGAAAGGAAGTTTGTTGGCACACTCACAGTTGGCATAGGGGCTGGCACAGGAGAGATGTAAATACTGTGTAGGCATGATGGTGCAAGCTGCCAGGGTGAGAGCGGGTCACTATGCCTTGAGGGGCTCCTAGCTACCCGCAGGAAGGTACAATGAAGAGTACTTTGCTCTTTTTTAACTGAAGTGAAGGGCAAAATGTAGGGTAGGTAACAAAGACGTTGAATCAGGTCTGGACTGACAGGGACAGATGCTGCTGAGAGCAGAGATGCATCTCAGGAGGGTTTGGGGCTTTGTTAGGTCATCGGAGCAAGGAGCTGCCTGAGGTTATGATTGTGAAAAGGCCCACACTCAGACGCACTGCCTGGCCTGGTTTTTCTCCCTTCCATGGCAGAAGTACCCTTGAGTATCTGCTCTTCAATACCTGTTCTGGTGCTTGGTCTATTTACTTATTCACATGGCAAAGGAAAGCTTCTATTACCATCCTGTCTCACTGGGAATATGCATCAGGACAGGCATGAGGGTCTCTCTGAAAGCCAAAGAAACTAAAAAGGGCAGAGGTACATCTCCTAGGGAACTGGCAGAAGGCTCTCTGGTCAGGTAATATTTCTATCTGTGACTCTGACATGTAATTTGCTCCTTATGACCATGTGTGTAGTTTCTGTATTTATTAAATTACCTGAAGTAGTTCCCTTTTGGATGCACATTGAGCTCTAGAGGAACTTCTTTTAAACAGCTGTTTCCCAAAGCAGGATGACCACTTGCAAAATGTTCAAATTATATCTGTGTGCCTCCACTGGTATTCTGGTAACAGGGTTTGCCTAGTGGGGCTTAACTCCATAGGTACCAAAATCAATGCCCAGATACTCAGACCCAAGGGTTGTGTGCAGAGATCTCTCCACAATCACCTGTGAACATTGGAAACAGCTGGTGCTGAGCACAACTCAGAGGTAGCAGGTGAAAATGTCCTACTATTTGGCATAAAGTTTCTTTCTCAAACATTTTTTTTTTCCACAGGCATGCCCTCACATGTCCTCCTGAAGCATATGAATAGTCAGCCTTTCTTTGAACTTAGCATTGAGACTTTCTTCAGGCAATCCTACCTGAGTTGGGTTTACAGGGACAAGACAATCCAGAACCAGTTAATATGTCAGGCAGCAGCCACATAAAGTTCACATAAAGTAGCCTGTAATATCTTTATTTATCACCAATAACTAATAAATTTAACAGAGTTCTGAATTTCCTTGATGGGAGATGAGAGGTTGATAGATGAGTAAGATTGAATGTCCAAATTCTATGAGCAAACACTTTGTTAAAAAACCCACAAACCTAAACCATCATCATCATCATCATCATCAACAACAACAAAAAGCACTGCTATTCAAAAGGGCTCAAACTACAGAATTTGGCTTCTTTTTTCAAATACCCCAGAGGTTGTGGGTGTTCAGAGCTGAGATTCCTCTTGGTCTTGAATTGAAGAGCCACATGAAAAATTTCTAAGTCAGGTGTTTCATTTACTAGTTTGTGGTTTGTTTTGTCTGTAAGAGTGAGGTGTGAACCTTCCCTTAGAGCCTGCACTATCAAATGGCATCCTAATCTCAGTGTCACCTCATTAAGTCATGGTTCTAGAAACATGGGTTTAGAAGACTTGTCCATATGGCAGCAGAAGAGCAAATGATAAGGTGATAAAGAACATTTCTCAGGCAATGAGGGAAGTGTTCTTATCTGCTTCATGGTAACTTACCAAAGTATCTATACCCAAATGTTGGTATTTCACTATATATTTCTAAAAGGCACCTGAATAACTTAATCATCTTTGGTTAAAAAAAACCTTGGTGTCTCCAAATTCTAACACTACAACTATTTCCCCCAAGGCACTAGATTACAGTAGAAAATTGTCATCTTAATTTGCAGAACTCCGAAAAGTCAGAAGATGGCAGCAGTTCATTCATGCATTAAACAATCCCTAAATCTTACGAACAGAACAGCTCTTCCTTAAAGTTATTTGATTATGCAACCACCTAAGAATATCATTTACTAAGCAAAACAGTTTTGCTTACCTAGTTTCTACAGTCATCAAAGACGTTATTTCTCATATTCTCTTGCACTTTTTTTTGGTTACTGTCAATGCAGCGGAGAAATTTTCAGGGAGTAGAGGAAAATACACTGCTATGGGAGGAGTTTTTAGATGTATACTTTTAATTCCAGACATATGTTTTCAGGATGCCTGAAGTTTCTTCCATATTTTTTGTCCCATTTTACAAACATCACGAAAAGAAAAATAAGATGGATTTGATATTTCCAAATAACACAAAATGTTAAAAGGAATTGTTNGTTGAATTGTTTTTGTCTCTGTACTAATCTATATACCTCATTGTTTTCACACCATCAGCAGTGGGGTCTCACATCTCCAAAGATTTAATAGTGTTAATGCTACAGTGATGACCTATATTTCTAACTTTTCTTTACCTTGAGAAAATATATCATAGTACATTTAAAGTATGGCATAAAGGGTTAGCATAAATAATTAAACTAAATTACAGCCATCAAAATACAAAGCAAGCCAGATCCAAGCTGCCTCAGAAGAAATCTAGTGGAACTCCATTGCTGTCAGTGGAAGTATTCCCATCTGACAGTGGCTTAGGGGATGCAGAATCTGGCGTCCTAGCTTTTGTAACGCAACCTCCTTGTCATTGTGTGTTCACTTATTCACTTAATTCATAAAATTCAATCAATCGCAATGGGCCACCCAGCCACTAGAGTGAAGAAAGGAAAATCTATTGTATATGATATTTCTTTGATCAACTACGTCTGAAAGTGCATTTCCCCCTCCCACTCCCGAGCAAAAGAATGCATCAGAGACCAGGGCTGACATTGTGGTGCTGGGAGCTGGTATTTCCCTCCAGCCTCATTTGTATTGCTTTATTGACATGTTAATGACAAAGTACTTCCCCAGGTCCTATGAAGTACAGAACAAGTCAGAGAAATTAGAATAATACATAGTCCTAATTAGAAGCCAGGTATCTGCCTGACATGCTCTCTTGTTGTATTTAGCAGCTTCAGATACTTGTATGTTGATTGATTGCCTGCTTGTTTGATTGATTGATAGAGAGGCTCCGCTGAGCTCATAGGCACACACATGAAGGCAAGCTTTTGATGTCAATGTGAACAAAGATAATGACAGACTTACAAACAATGCCAAATACCGAGTCTATGAATAAAGCATAACGCAAACAGAAAATGTGCCCAGCACTGTTCTAAGAGCAATGAGACTAGAAGCAAAATGTATTGTGTATGACTGAACCTCATAGCTACAGGCAAAACTGTACCATCAGGAAGATTTGCAGGTGATCTTTCTGATTGTTTGAAGACCTCTGCACGTAAGCAAGGCAACAGAAATTAATCCAAATGCTTCCTTTGCAGCATCACAAACACTGTTTTGGAAATGGGTTTCTAGAACTGACCTGCTCTAGGAGACGAGGGTTTACCCAGAGAGGAATCATATTGATTTTCTGTATGTGATGATCAGAAATGTACTTCTGTACAGGAGCTAGGGTGTTAATTTGTAAGAAGGCTCAGTGTGCGAAGGACAGAAATGGTCAGCAGAACACAGAACTAGAGGGTTGTAGATTCCTCTCTGCATCTCCCACCCCCCCCCCTTCCC
>VWZE01015439.1:395489-424495 GCA_013396675.1 Eubucco bourcierii | reverse complement strand
ACCTTGATCGTTGGATGCTGCTGAGCCCATCCTTCTCTGCTGCCTTTGATCTGTACTCCCCTCCTCTGTTCTGCACAGTGACAAATGCACTGCACACAGGGCACAGAGTGCAGCACAGCAGGACAGATCTTTTTAGCTAGAGCTGTGCAAAATGTTCATAGCAGAGCCCCAAATCACAAGAAATTTGCTTGGCTTCAGGTTTCATTGCAAACTTGGAACTCAGACCACATCTGTCAAAAGGTTACTGAGATTTGCTAACCCTTTGAGATATTTCTCTCTTTCTTTCCCTTGCATGCTCCTTTTCTCTCTTTCTTTCTCTAATCTGCCTGAATTTCTAAAGCTATTTCCACAGTGTTTAGGAGCTAGGAGGACTCACAGGTCTGAATTGAAAAACCTGCCAAAAGTACTCTCTCATGGTGTCAATTCAAAACCAGGTGAAAGTAGGTGATTCAAGAAAAACAAACAAAACACCCCAAAACCCCACAAACCCAAACAAAACAACAACCAGTTACAGACTTGGTTCATCAAGGGCTTCTTCAAAAGTATCTTAGTCATCTTACATATTGTTACAGTGTTACAGCCAAAGCTGGATTTTTTTTTTTTGGAACCCCAAAAGTCTAAAGGAAACATTGGTGTGTAACTCATTTGCAGACCAAAGTCTGAACCCTTGTGAAATTAAATCATGGCACTTTTTAAAAAAATCAATATTTTGTTTAAAGACGCCAGAGATCAACAAAAGTTTGTATCATCTCGTTCTTAAATCATTCCTCACTCAAAGACTTCATGTCACTTTGCAAAGCTTGTCTAAGTAATTAATTGATGTGATCAAACAAAAAGTGCTAAGGTTTGAACCCAGATCCCCTTAGAGCTTTAAACTCAAGCTCACCTGCCTTGTTGGTAGACATGCTGCCTAGTTCTGTTTGTGATTCGGTTTGCATATTTAAAGAATAGGTGAGTGATCTCTCTCTGGACATACCTTATGTGCTCTGGTGCACATAATATCAAGTGGCATATGAATTTAGCACAGTGATATGCAGTTTTTCAGAGCTTTTTGAATGGTATCTAAAGTATCTACCCTTTCAGTACCCAACGAAGAGGTTGCAACTTACACGCAGACTTAATGAACATCTTGAGTTCAATGATGA
This sequence comes from Eubucco bourcierii, assembly GCA_013396675.1. Taxonomy (NCBI): domain Eukaryota; kingdom Metazoa; phylum Chordata; class Aves; order Piciformes; family Ramphastidae; genus Eubucco; species Eubucco bourcierii. Next base: position 423,350 of record VWZE01015439.1, on the reverse strand, counting down.
ACAACTGGACTTCTAAGCAATATGAGAAGTTATTGCAGAGAGGCAGAGGATGCTTTTGCTTTAAGTTGACCAGATCCATGCATTTCAGAGAACCTAATGCTTTTACAGATGCTCCAAGAATAAGATTGCTATTAAGCTAACATCTTTTGTGTCCTGATACAGATGTCAAACTCACTTTCTGAGCTTGGGGGGACATCTAAAACAAAAGAAGAGAAAATAATGCCTTAAACTAGTGCAGGTTCAGTTGAGTCATTATGTTTTAATGCCCAACCCTTGTTTGTTTTCTATTTCTCTTTGGAGATCTTTTGCCATGGAAGGTTAAAGATTACTGAGATAACTAACAATAAATGTGTCTGGCATTGTGACTTTTGACCAATAATTATAACTTGGTTTGACTGAAGTGAATCTGTGTCCAATTTTATTTTACATCGTATTGCAGTAAAATTGCCAAGGGTGTGAATGAAAACCTTAGCCCTGTTCATTACTATCAAAAAGGGGATGGCCATTTCTGTGAGCTTTAACAACAACCTGACCCCTTCTCTTTTATCAGCAGTGTGGACTGTAGTGCTGCAGCAATTGCTTAACTGCTCCTTTACCCGTTAGGACACAAATGACTTGGCTTTGGAGTGGACTTCAGAAATGACTCAGAGTTTCAACAGACACACCCAGTTACTGGCTTTGTAGTACACTAAATGCTTCCCAATATGACATGGTTTGTGGGGTTTTTTTTGGTTTTTTTGTTTTTTTTTTTAAAGAAAGGTTGTGTATTGCTCTCTGTAGACCTGAGGGCATATGTTCAGTCACAACATAGATGCAGGTTGAAGTAAAACTGTGCAAACTGCTTTCTCACACCCTGCCAGCTTGCTTCAGTCCTATTCTGAAAGTCTGCCTGATGTGGGGAGAAGAATCCCTCCTTGTGTAAGCCTCAGCTTGACTGCTGCAGCTACTAGGGTTAACGAGAAAGATGCTTACGCAGGAGGTAGTGCCCTCATGTCCTGTGTACCTTAGAGGCTGCAGCTGCAGGTGGCCATCAACACACTTCCTGGTGCAGAGACCAAGATTAGGTGAAATTTGCATAGGTGGTCAGTCATTAGCAGTAGTCATGGCTGTGCAGGACTACACTAAAAAGAAGCACCTCACAGCCATACTGGCTTGTGGAGCTTAAACTAAGACAGTCCTAGTGATGGTCAGGTCTGAGATAACGACCAGTTTATTGGGAGTTGTCATCAAAGGTGGGCAGTTACAAACCCAGACTGCCTTGGAACCAGTAACTGAGGGGAAAAGCATCAGTAATTCTCTTCACCAAAGCATTCTGTTGCCACAGCCCCATAATCTTCAGGACCCAGCCCAGAAGCCAGCACTCTGGTCACTGGCATACTGTAGGCATATTGTAAAACTAGACATACATTTTTTAATATATGTTTTCACGTGTTCATAAACCTTCAAACAGAAGAGTTTGACAAAAATAAATTAACTCAGTTTCTGAAATGTTGTAGATTTCCTCTGTTGTTTTTTGTTTTTTAATACAGATTAGGTGATTGTTCAACTAGACAAGCTTTAGAAGCACTGTCTTCCACAATCAAACATATTTATTAAACAGATGATTATCTTTCCTGCTTTTTAAGTAGTTCCCAGCATTTTGGTGCCACAGAGGAAGAACAACAGCAGGTTTCGTTATTAATAATATGTTGTCATGACAATTTTTTTTGCAGTGTTGGAAAAATGCTCTCAGTAGCATTCTAGGTACAGCCAGCTTTCAAGTTAGAGTGGTTGATTTCTTTGGGAAAGGGTGATAAGGCATAGGATTTGCCCTCTGTTGAAGTCTGAAAGATTTTCTAGGCGACAAACTGTGGTCTTCTTGTTTGCATTTGTTATTGTCCACTTATGTAAGTGGTCCCTTGAGACTTTCTGAGACTTGAATATGAAGGAGAACATAGTATTCATGACACAGTTGAGATTTCTGTCTATTTTCAGGTTCACAAATGCAAAAAAAATTCAGAAAATGTTTTTGAGAACTTCCTTATTTGCCCATCTTGGACTCAAGATTTTAGTGACAGAAAATCTCAAACAAAAACCCTACAGTTCCCCAGAAAAAGGCCTGTGTCATAACAAAAAATATGCTTGAAATTTCTCTGCTTTCAAGAAAGGTATAAACTAAGAGAGATACAGAGGCAGTTGTGGTTTTGGGTTTTCATGTCATTTTTAATGGAAAAAAAAAATTGATAATTAGCCAAATGTGACTTCAGTCTCATCAAAGGAGTAAACTGTACATTAGAGGAAGTCCTTTCAGAGAAGCAAGGCTACATTTGAAACTCTTCAGATGCCCACTGTATTTGGGTCTAAGAAGACCAGTAAGAGATACAGGTATCCCATCCTAGCCCATGGCAACCACACCATTTAAAATGGGAAGCAGAGACCACCTTCTAAATTCTTTGCTTGCCTACTGCACGTCATCTCAGCATCATCTACTGTCCTCAGTTAATCAGATACTCTGATATTCCAATTTTATGTGAAAAATAGATATCCATTGAACTGGAGGAGGAGAGCAGTTGCACACATGTGAGGGGGAGAGAATTACTGTGCTGCCAGAGATTAGCACATTAATGTGAAATAAGGAAGAGAGGTCCAAATCTCTGGGCCAATAAATATTTTATTATCTACAACAGGGGAAGGGCTTCTGTCTTGCTTGCTGAAAACAGTGTACAGTGTATTGGGCCTCTTCTCAGGGGAAACCTGTCCTTGAGCTCAGGCAGGAAAGCAAGACGCCCCTTCTGTGTTGTATCTCTATCCAGGGCATATGGAAGAGGAGTGTTTTTGCTTATCTCTACATATTTCTTTATGAGAAAAGGCTGACTCTCTTCAGGCTTTTAAAACAACCTCCAATTTCAAACAGAGATGGATCCTTATCTACTTGTGTGGAGCAGGAGTTAGATCCATTTTCTTTTCCTAGCAGAAATACTCCTGTTTTCAGAAAAAAAAACCAAACCAAACCAAAAAACAACCCACCATACTATCGACTGCTTCAGGCAGCCAAGAGCTAGGCATGGATGTGGCAACAAAAAGTGAGTGAACACCCTCTAAGTAAAACTGAACCCAAAAGGCATCACATGTCCTCGTTCCCCAGAGGAGGAGATGCAGGAATAGGAACAGGATCAAAAGGCACTTTCGTGCTTGCTCACACTCCCATGACAAAACCTCTCAAATGCTTGTCCCAACCAACATCCCATCCAGTCCTGTTAGGGATCTTATGGCAGTGAAGTGCCGCAACTGAGCACCCTGAGCACAATGAGTTGGTTTTGTTATTGTCCAGATTAATATTGCATTTATCTTTAAACCAGACCGGCAGTTTTAACCTTATCTAGGTGAACAGATGATATTAAATGTACATTTTGGTGTAAATTGTTGTGCCACCTCCTTACATGTGAAGATCTGGGAAAGTTTTCCTAATTTCCCTGTTCACATGAGTGAGTATGCCCAGGAAGGACAGCACTGGGCTGCAGCCTCACTTGAGCCTGGATGAGACACAGGATTTCTTCACAAAGGACATATATGTGGGCAAACAGTAGCAAAGAGGTACTGTTAACCTGCCCAGGGAGGTTTGCTGCTGAGTTTTAGAGAGGCCTTCCTCTGCATGGGACTGACACATGGCTCTTGCAGAAAAGGCCCTGCAGCCTTTGGTAATCTCTTAGAAGGGAATTTCTTAGCATGGGACTTGAGAACAATGTTTCTCTGGGAGACAAAATAAGCTTTTTCTGTATCTTCAGGAAAGGTGTGGGGAGAAGAAGACAGGCTCCATGTAAGGGACAGTGTTTATATTTTACAGCATACTTGAACTTTTTAGTTACATGGGAAGGGGACTCAGAGGTCTTGCTTTTATCCTTCGTAACTGGAAGAGAACAATGCTCTACTGTCTTGGCAGAAGGGATATGCAAGGGTAGGGTTTATGAGTTCTGATAAGGTAACTCTAACATAAGTAGCCCAAGATATTGTATGTTAAGACTATTTCAACTTTAACTCTGACCTGTATGTCTGCAGATGGCCATGCACATTTCTTGCCACATCAGAGAACTGGGCTGCTTATGGCAGTACTGCCCAGATATGGGCTGGCTTACAAGCTCCTTCAACTGACCCAGAAACATTTGTCTCATAGGAGTTTGGGGACCTCAGCACCCATCTATAGCCACATAACTCATAACAGAACCGTAGTCACTGTGTTTCAACACTGTGATGCTTAATACCCCTTTGTGAAGAGAAGCCGATGGTCTTTCCCCATAAAACACGCCATAAGTTGTGGAAAGACTATAGATTATGGTTATGATTCTGGCCTACATCAGAAAGAAGAAATGACAGAAACATCACTGGCAAACATGGACTGAAATGGTTTCAGAAGGGCTAAGACTTTCCATCTAGGAAAAACTTGACAAAAGCATGCATCCCATGTGTTTGCTTCTCAAACCTTGGGAAGAGGTGTGGCAGCAAGGAGTCACAGAATAATACAAATGTCTGGGTTGGAAGTAATCTCTGAAGGTCATCTAGTCCAACCCCCACTGCAGTCAGCAGGGGCATTCTCAACTAGACCAGATTGCCCAGAGTCCTGTAGAACCTCACTTTGAATATCTCCAGGGTTGCGGCCCCAACCACCTCGCCAGGTAACTTTTTCCAGTGTTCCACTATCCTCATAGTAATGAACCTGTTCCTAAAATCCAATTTAAATCTATCCTTCTCTACTTTGAAGCCATTGTCCCTTTTCCTGTCACTAGAGGCCTTTGCAAACAGTCTCCATCCTTCTTGTAGGTCTCCTTCAGGTACTGAAAGGCTGTTATTAGATCTCCCTGGAGCCTCCTCTTCTCCAGACTGAACAACCTCAGCTCCCTCAACCTGTCATCATAGCAGAGGTGCTCTGACCTCCTGATCATTTTCATGACCCTCCTCTGGACCCACTTCATCAGCTCTGTGTCCTTTCTGTATTGAGGACTCCAGATCTGGACACAGTACCCCAGATGAGGTCTCATCAGAGCAGAATAAATTGGTAGAATCACCTCTCTGGATCTGTTGACAACGCATCTTTTGATGCAGCTGAGGATGTGATTTGCCTTCTGTGCTGCAAGCGCACATTGTCTACTCATGTCCAGTTTCTCATTCATCAGTTTCTCATTCATCAGCATCCCCAAGTCCTTTTCCACAGCACTGCTTTCTATCACCTCCTCCCCCACTCGGTACTGATAGTGAGGATTGTTCTGGCCCAAGTGCGGAACCATGCACTTGCTGTTGTTGAACCTCATGAGATTCACCTGGGCCCACCTCTCCAGCTTGTCCAAGTCCCTCTGAATGACATCCTATCCGTCTGGCATATCCATAGCACCACTCAGTTTGTGCACTTGATCCCACTGTCTATGGAATTGATAAAAATATTAAACAGCACAGGTCTCAGTATGGACCCCTGAGGGACACCACTTGTCACTGCTCTCCATCTGGACTTTGAGTCATTGAGCACTACCCTCTGGATGTCACCATCCAGCCAATTCCTTATCCATTAAACAGTCCACCCATCAAAGCCATATCACTCTAACTTGGTGAGTAGGATGTTGTGGGGAACAGTGTCAAAGGCCTTGCAGAAATCCAGACAGATCACATCCATAGGTGGTCCTTATCCACTGACATAGTCACTTTGTCATAGAAAACCACTAGGTTAGTCAGGCAGGATTTGCACCTAGTAAAGCCATGGTGGCTGTCTTGAGTCACCTCCCTGTCCTCCATGTGCCTTAGCATGGAATCTAGGAGGATCTGTTCCATGATCTTCCCAGGCACAGAGGTGAGGCTGACAGGTTGGTAGCTCCCAGGGTCTTCCTTTCTACCCTTTTAAAAAATGGGTGTAATGTTTCCTTTCTTCCAGTCCCCAGGGGCTTCACCTGACTGCCAGGACTTTTCAAATATCACGAAGAGTGGCTCGACAACTACATCAGCTAATTCCCAGTTCATCAGGTCCCATGGACTTCTATATCTTCAGGTTCCTCAGATAATCATACATATTGTCTCCATGTACAATGGGAGGGACTTTGTGTCCCTGGTCTCCAACTCATGGGCCATCAACATGAGCACCATGAAGGAGGATGTTTTCTCATGAGAGTAGTGGATGTCTGCACAATGGATGACTGAGAGCATGCATGGTGGATGGGCACTATGAATACAATGAAATCAAATGTCATGTGGGGCTTATGATGTCTGAACAGTCCCAGTCTGTGTAGCACAAAGAGCTGTGGGACAGATGCCCCACAAGGCATACTCCAACTAGGATGCAGTTGCAAGTTCCCGTAGTATATGGAAGCTCAAAACACCCATGGGGAATGCAACCCAGGGAGTCTCTCTCCTGATTTTTATGCCACAATCATTTCAGGATAGCACAGGTTCTGGATGCACTACCAATAGGCACTTCTGTGGGGAGGATCATGTTGTGGCACTGGAGCAGCTGACGCACAAAGATGGCTGAGATCAGTCTGTGCTCCCATAACATATGGTTGGGCCATGAAGGATTGCAAACACAATCTCTTGCACAGAGCAACAGCAGACATTTAAACCACTGTTGAGCTTTTATTGCAGTGTGTTTTCCCAAGCCACGCTAGCACCGTGTATGTTTGGGGATTAAAGCTTACCTTGAGTACCTGAGCACTACCTATGTAGAATCATGGAATCATCCTGTTGCTATGGTGTGGAGAGACATCCAGGATATGTGGTTAACTTTATTAATGAATAACACCTAAGGCTCCAGCACCTACCTGTGCTGTGGCTAAGCGTGCATCAGGTGGCATGAGGTTTGTAAGGATGAGTCATATTTTCATTAGAAATGCAGTAGACTTGGAAAGAAATGGACAACCTCCCATGCACACAACTCCTTCCTCCAAGCAGAAGCAAGAGAGATAAACAATAAGCATGTCCCTTAAATCACATAATTTTCTCTAACAAAAGATTTTAGCTGTCCCTGCACTGCTTTCCCTTCCTGTATTTTTATCAGGGGTGAAAAACTACAAAATCCAGTTTGGCACTGCCCTGATGTAATGGGATGGCCTTTGTAAGCACAGCAGGTACCCCAAACACTGAGCACACTGCTCCTAGAGTCCTCATGGGCAAAACTGTCTCAGAAAGGCTGCCCATCACTGAAAGAGTTAAGCACATCTTGTCAAGGATATGCAGTTATCTGGAACTTTTGTTTATACAGAGAGGCAATAAAACATTCAGTGCCTTAGACCACTGTAAGAAGGGTCAATACAAGCTCCAGCAGTTGTATATAAATTAACCTTTTAAGTATGGCCTAATCCATAATGATTCATTGACAGGAATTATTCCAGGAGGCTGAGCTGCAACAAATTGTAGCAGTTGTAACTAACTACAGTACCTCACAGCTGCTGAAAGCTTGGCTACCTCTTAAGACGAGATATCTAAGGGAACATTTTAAAAGGCTTTTGACAATGTATTTCCACAATACTTGTTAGAAATAGGATGTCTCCAATGATCTTATGTTCCTAAAGTGGAATAAAAGTATGACGAATCTGAATATATACATGAACAATGTTTTGAAAGATTTTTGCTTTTACTGTAGTGCTGACAGAATATGAAAAGAATGCTTCACTCCTACACACTGGAGTGGTCACCCAGGAGAGCTCATTTCTTCTCCTCACTAGGATTTAGCCAGGATAGTGCAATGAGCGTTTGAGCTGAGAAGCCTGCAGCATATTTGCAATTGTCAGAATTAAAAGTGAAGGAAGACAAAACAACCTCTCCACTCCCACCCTCTGTCAAACACGCCTAATGAATAGCCGTATATGCACTGTATCAGAAACCCCAAACGTTGACGGTGGTGTGAGGCACTAATTTGTTACTTATCATATCTGACAAATTGTCATCATGGTTCCACTCCTTCAGAGGGTGTTGTGCGTGTGACCTGGGGAAGGGCGATCAGGCTTGAGCTAATGGGTGTATGACTTGGAACAGAAGATGATGTGCCAAGATGGGAACCACAGAGTGGGCTGCCAAAAAAGAACAGTATAATTATCTGTGCATAATTCACGTCCAGGGAATAAGCTTTCCTCCAAAGTTGTCTGCTGTAGAGCTGTACCAGATTCATGGCTTTTTCAGTGAGTATTCACAAAGTAGTGACAATCTGTGCAGAAATGTTCACTTCTCCAAACTTTTTTTTTTTTTCTATTGGACTAAAATAGACATTTCTTTAGCACTCTGCTCTTAGGACTGGTCTGTTAAGACAAGCGATGACTCACAGATGTATATTCTTACTTTATTGGATAGTTATCTCTCCCCTCACCCCACCTAATCCTTTCACCAATAGGAACAAAAAAACCCGACCAAACAAAAAAAAAACCTCTGCAAGGAAAAGTACTAAAAATACAAACTATCGCAAGGGTATTGGCTCATTGAATCTTCAGAGCTGCTGCTATACTGTGACAACAGTGGTCCTAGTTCTCTGATTCTCAGGACAAACATTTAGAAAACATGAGCCAAAGGAATTTTTCTTTCTACTCTTAGCACTCTTAGGCAACCAAACTTGCCAATTCAGGTTCTTTTCAGCTAATGACAAGGTATAAATGCACCTGTGACAGTGCAGAGATACAAACCACTACTCTTTCAGTTAATATTGGACTGTATCAAGGGTTATTTGGTTGTTTTACCCTCATCAGAGACACCACCTCTTCATCATTGTCACAGAAGACAGATATTTGATATCTTGGTAATGAGTAAAAACTCCTTTTCCAAATTGTTCGTTTTCTTGAAGAAGATTCAACTTCCAAAAGAAAAAAAACTCAGGACACGCTTAGCTACTAAGTCCTTGTGTAGGAGATCAGGGTGAAGGACTGAATTGTCCTATGAAGGCTATTTTGAATGGGAGAGAAAAGGCTCTTACAGAAAGGCAAAGGAGATGGAAAATGTTCCCATAATTGCTGGCAAGAAAGATACAGATTTTGCTTGGGCACATTTCTCTTTGAAAACTGATCCTATTTTGTAAGGGTAGACAAGGAAGAGTTGCCAAATTCGTAGGACAACGAAGTTTGGAAAGCTCTGGCAGAATATGTGGAATTGGATTAAATTTGACAAAATGTCATATTGCTTGAAGGCTTCTCAGGGTGTCCTGAACCATTTTTTTTCCATGTAGTGCAGATTTCCTGTAAAGTTTTGGCATCACTGTCTCCATCCTGAGTTGCTTGAAAATGTTACTGTGACCATGTCGAAGCTGGGGGGACCCTATCTCATGGGAATTTTTTTCTCTGGTCTGTGTGTAATAACTCTCCCCAGGGAAAGTTCTGATGTTACAGGGAGCTTATAGGTATGTGAGTGGGGGCTGTGCCATCCAGGGGTGCTTGGGCAAAGCTCACTGTGTCCAGTTGGAGGCTGAAGAAGACAGTGGATACAAGAGTTTGGATCTGGAAGAAAGGTAAAGCACAAATGTGCTTTCCAAGCCCTGACTAGCTTCTTCTGAGGTTGGACATGTGGGATGATACTTATGCACTTCTGGTTTAAGCCTATTCTGTGTCACTGCCTCATTGTTTGTTACATTGCTAATCACAAAATGCAAAGTGAAGACTGGAGAAAGATGACCTGGTTCTGGTAGAGTGCTTTAGTCAGTGGGATAGTTTGCAATTTTAAGCATACGTTCAATTGCTTTTCTGGATTGGAGTGCAACTTTCTCGGTGATACTGCAAGGCTTTCACTTTCTGATAACCCTTTTGGGAGGAAGAAACAAAACTGTTTCCCCTATAAATGTTTGTGGGAAATTAATGAGTATGCAATGAAAATGAAATGGTACTTCTTTTACGTGTTCACCAAACAACACAACATAGCAATAAGGACCTAAGCCTACAGGAAAAATGAAGAATGAGCTCAGCAACCATTAATCGAGTGAAGAAACCTTGGGCTATGGACTTGTCCTGCAGTTTGGACTCATGCAAGTGTCTTTACAGACTGAATAATTACCCAGAGGGCATCAAAATGGAGCTACTTGGTGGGTATCTCCTGGGAACACCCCAGGGACATGATAGTGCCACACCTAAGGCTACTCTACTGATAACCAAATAACTTCAGTTTTCAGAGATCTGAAACTGAGAACTCTAGTGAGCATTTAATTCACTGAGAGGGAATAAAAAAAAAAAACAACACAAAAAACCCAATAAAATAATAAAATCAGCTGCACAGATGTAACCAACCCCAGCACTGATCTAACATAAATGGTAATATTTATGAGGCAGATAATTCAGTGTCTCATTGATCTTGGCAGTACTAGTAGGGGGCAATATTTACATTTGGTTGAATTGCCCCTGGACAAATTTTCTCCACAGTATTAAATACAAAGAAGCCTTCCATTAACACTAGGAGACCAGGGCTTTTCCTTAATCTATTTTTTTGTTGTTGTTGATTTGGTTTGCATTTTTTTTGGTGGGGTTTTTGTTTCTTTGTTTTATCTATTTAAAAGAAAACCACAAAAACCCAAACACAGTCTTGTTTTCTGTTCCGTTGCTGCACCAAGCAAAGAAGTAGTAGCTACATCAAAGGTCACAGAAGCACAGAGGTGGACCCTGAATATTTGTGCCAAACAGCAGAAAGAATTTTCTCCTTTTTTAAATACAAAAGAGCAAGGAGTTATTACCCTTTTCCTCCCATCTAAGCAGAGCAAAATCAATATTCTTCCTTGGGTCATCTCTCTAAGCTTCCTTCTTTCCCAAATATTCTTTCTTCATGCTATTTCCAATTCTGGAGACATTCTGCTCCTTTGATGAAGGAAGAGTGGAAACAAGCATTTTTGGAGGGAGTAATCCTTTGGATGTGTTTTAGGCTAAGATGAAATTGCACTGAAAACTGCCTGTTTCTTTCTGGGTATGACAAGAGTTCAAATCCCACAAATATGTGCATGTGATTGTATAAATCCTGTCCATTGCATCTGGATGGTCCCATCATGTCTTCCCAGTTCTATCCTGCTCTCTGATAAAGATCTTGACTCATTATTCTGCTCAAGCAGACAACGAAATGCAAAGGAATAACTGTTCCTGTGTGTTCTACGCTACCACTCTGGCAGCAGCTCGGGGTACTGTGGTGGACGATGCCTTGCTGGACACTTTCAGCTGCCTCCTGGGAACATGACAAAGAGATAAGAATTGCAGGACAGAAGAGTGTATTGGCACCAGGAAGCCAGTGTCTACGGCATATCAGCATAAACAAAGGAACTGTCTTAATGGAGAGCCACACCTAAAAGTACTACAGTCCTCTCATGGGATCATGCAGCATGTGGTACATGAATTCAGGTAGTGAACCGATAGCAAGGAAGGAAGAGCAAGTTTATAGAGAAACAGCTAGAAAGAGAGCAAACAAGAAGTGTGAAGTGAGACAAAAAACTCCCATAAAGTAGCCAAGAAGCCATAACCAAGTCTGTATGCAGAGCTGACCATGAGAGATAAAGATGAGAAAATGAAGGTAAAGATTTTTATGGTCTCACTGGGAATTAAAGGACAAGAAGCAAGTGAGATGCTGTTGCCAGGAATAATGCCTGAAACACTGGAATAGCTGATAAAGGTGTTTGATTAGAATCACGACCCTGCAGACAGAATGGGACTCTGGAGGAATATCGTCTCTTTTATCCCACCTCAAGAAGCAGGAGCTGCAATAGACACCCGCCTTGCAGAGCTGCAAAATCTATAGCTCTGGAGATGTTAACACTCCCTTAAATGGGGCCAAGATCATCTGTAGGACACATGAGTCTCTCTTATAGAAAAGTACAAGGAGAGATCTTGCCCTAGAGAAACACCTCCAGATAGCAAGGGAACAGCCAGCTATACTAGGAAAAAGTCAAGCCAAGACCAAAAAGGAAGGCAGTGAGAGAAAGAGTTTTCCACCAACACAGGCAACAGAGACCAGTGCAGGAGCTCTGTAGTGAAACATCAATAAAGTTTGAAAGAAAAATCCTGATAAGGGCAAAAATGTAGGAGAGGTGGACAAAAACCCACCCAACCAAAAAAACCCAACCAATTTGTCTCAGTCCTTCAGTTCCCTAGGGAGTTAAAAAGTGGATTGTCTTTCATATACCTATAGTATGTGTCCAGCAGCAGGAGGGACAGAATGACCACGAGATTTCAGGACCCACATCTGCTCTTACATTCACAGCCATTTCAGAGCCAGCTGGGTCATGAAGCTGCGATGTCGTTGAAAGAAGTGATAAGCAGCAATTCTAACCTGGAGAAATGTGACCACATCAGGGTGATGTACAATAAAACCACCTTGAGGTCAATGGGCAACGCAGACTGTTGATAATAAATCCATGAAACAAGAGATGTTATTGCTCAGAGTTTATAGCAGCTGACATTCAAGATCACCAACCAGGGCAGAGCACTGGGGCAGTGCACAGCCTTTCTCTGGTCACAGTACAAATCCTCAGTACCCTCTACTTGTACAGTCTCTGTGGGTCATGTCCAGGTTTTTCAAACAGGAGTAAAGGGCATAGCTCTGTTCCTGTGCAACATCACAAAAGATACCATTGCCCAGAAAATCTGGACCAGACACTGCACCAGAGACCTCCTGGCCATATGTCTCTGTGCATTGCATATAAAGGATAAAGAGAGGGTGAAATATTCTAACCTATCCTGACAGCTTCAGGCACACATTTTGGACATATATGAATGTCTGGACAAGGCACCAGACAGAGATGGATCAGGTGCAGAGCTTACATACTCCTGTTTCAGAAAACGCATTTTATACTGTACAATAGATCTTACTCTGCTAATTCATATAGTTGACTCTGTGCTTGCACATGGTCACATCTTCTTGCAGACTGTGGGGTCCAATTCTAAAACCAGTGGTGCCACCCTATAGCTGAAGCAATTCCATCTACACTGGCTCAAGGGCAATTGCAGTGAGACCAACTGCCTCTTTGTTTAGTAACAGGATGTATGAATATCACACGTCCTGTGCAGGTATCTGCATATTTCAAAGTAACTGACATGACAGTATTATCAATAATAAATAACTTGCACAACAATCATCACTTCCTGACAGATGATATTTCAGAGGAATCACCTCTGCCCTTCTTTTAATGAATGTAAGTAACAAGACCTTACTTATATGAAGTTTGTATCACTATCAGAACAATTCAGATGATCTGTGTTAAGACTGTAAGAATTATTGAGAAGTAACAGGGGAGGAGTAGGCAGGGATTTTAAGATGGACATTCTCTCCAATAGATATAAGACAGCACAGATAACCTAGATTTAAAACACACTCTTGGTGCACATCTGGGGTTTTATTCCAGTACAGACTAGGTGAAACATAAAACATATATTTAAATGTGTATTCCTTTTGTAAATATGACTTTTAAAGCACAACTTGAAACAAGACATCTGTGCAACCATGGAAAAGTTTTGCTTCACAATATTCTTCAATGGAGAACTGTGGACTTGTCCTGGCAAGGTACAAACAAGATCTAAAAAGAAAATCCCTTTCAGAGAGTGATTCTTGTCTACTGAGGACAATCACTTCATTCTCCTCTGAGTAACATTTAAACTAGAATCTCAAGGGGAGAAAAGGAAAATTTTGTTAAGCTGAATGCAGAGTTCCATCCTTATGCTCTAGCCAGTAGAATTTTGAGAGGTGTATGTGTCCCTTAATAATGCAATTAAGACTCAATGGAGTCTTCAAAGGGCAGAAGTTCCTGGTTGACATCTGTTTTCACAGAAAAATACCGAACATCCTCTGGTCTGAAGCAAAGTGGAGACAACCAAATGAAAGGGGGGACAAAGGAACTACCAGGACGAGGGGGAGCAGTGATAAGGATATGAGGGCTCTGCAGTGATGTGGCAATTCCCTTAGCCTGTGGCAGGAACATCTCTCACTGATCGGAGCTAATTAGGGAGGACAAGGATTGAGCCTTTTTATCCTCCTCAGAAAATCTGCCTTTGATGCAGGCTGGTTATAGCACAGATCTGGTTCTAAAATGGATTTTGAATGTTCTTCCTTCACTGATCCATTTAAACAAATACAACAAACTCTCTAGGTCTGTTATGCACAATAAATCTATTTTGGATCCTGATGACTGATTTCTTTGGCTCTGCAAATGAGATGAGAACACTAGCTTTGTTTCTTTTTAGCACTGTAAAGGAAATCTTGCGCAATTTTGTGAGGGCTGAAAAATCTTAGCAAATGGGCAAGGAAGTGACTTGGATTCTGGATTCTGCACCTTTTATTGAGAGACTGCAATTGATTTATTTTTGAGAAAGTACAGAAATTTCAAGAATAGAAATTGGAAATGACTGGTATTGGGAAAAGGATGAAGTTTTCTGTTCTGGCACAGTTAGTGAGATCAGTTGGTTAGAAGCTAAAGATGGACAGATTTAGGTTGGCAATTATCTGCATTGGCTCTTTAAATAAGAGAAGCAGTATGTTCCTGATACAATTGATCTAGGATTTTTGCAGACTTGTCCTTAAGTCAAGACAGCGTGGATTTCTACAGTTCTAACAGGAGATGTGTGTTTGGTAAGGTTCTGCTGCCTGCACTGTGCAAGTAGCTTACACCCTTCAAAACAACCAATCCAAGCACTCAAGTGCAATGGTCAGATCTCTGAAAGTTGAAAAATTTGAACTGCACACACCCTATAGACATGTAATTTGAATACCAAATGTCCCAAATGGCCACAGAATGAGACTGATTGAGGAATTCAAACATTTCACTGTATTAATCTGAAAAATTAAGACCTCAAACATACAGAAATGTGTCTGTGGTGATGAATGGTTAAATTCAAGCACATGTATGGTAGGTAAGGGAGCTGCAGACACATCTGCAAAGAACTGTGCAATGCAAGTGACTGGAGAAGCCAAAGCCAGACCAATATTGGGCTGCACCAGGCCAGCCTTGGGCCTTCCATTTATATGCTTTCCTGCACTAAAGATCACCTATTGAGAGGAGAATGACTGAAGTTTGACTTCTCACATGACCTTTTACTGCAGCTTTGTTACTGTGCTTGTAATTTCTATGCCCTCCAAAATGGTTTACAGTCAGCCAGTCTCCCAACTGTGCAGGTTTCTCTCTTGTTGGATACTGACCAGCTGGAGAATGGTGTCAGGGTTGACACTCTCACAAGCACATGAAGCTCCAGCTCATACAGAAGAGTAAGACGGTAACCACAGGCACTCAGGATCCATGAGGTAAGCCTGAGTGCTGGTTTTGTGACTGAAGAACCATGTGCTGGCTTAGTTCCTTTTATTGTGTTTAGTAAAGTGGGTTTTTTTTGGTTGTTGTTTTGGTTTGGTTTTTGGTTTTTTTTGTTGTTGTTGTTGTTTTGTTTGTTTGTTTGATTGATTGTTTTTGTTTTTCTTCCCTCTAGAGTATTGACCCTTTTGGTTGGCACAGTTTGGGATTTTGTCACACTTAATTTTTTGTTTCCTATCTCTGCGGCTAGGAAAAGGTAATTTTTTAAACTGTGAACTTTATTCAACAAAAAGCATCCAAATCTTAATAAAATCTGAAGGTGGCAATAATGAAACAGTAGCAAGGCTATGGCTACAGCTTCTAAGGTGAGTTTCCATCATACAATGAATAGATCCCCAAACCACTGCAAAGCTGAGTTTGTAAGGTCTCATGACTTGGCAGTTTGGGTCTGTGGCTGAGTTAACAAGCTCTGCATTTCCAGCAGGTCTCTCTGTCCCTGTGTTGAGAAGAGCAGTTCTTACTCCTGCTCTACAGGCAGAGGCTACCTGTGCAGAGCCCAGTGTCACACCCAGTCCTCCTCAGCATGTTTGAATGCCTTCCTGCAAACATGAGAAAAGTGTGTATACAAGGATGAGAACATGTGCAGGTTTTGCCTATGGAAAGTTGATGTGCACAGAGGCTTTTAGGCACTACATCTTTACTGTGTTCATATTTCATATCACTCATAATATCAGCAGAATGCATCATGCTGAAACCGTAAATTGATTTGCATGGGTTGGTCACCTCTGAACAATGTCCAGCCTGAAGCAAACAGATATTCTGTACTTAGGTTCAGAGATAAGGCATCTCTTGATTTGTCAGTGGTAAAAACATTATCACCAGCACTGCTGGCCTGCAGCTTCAGTCTGAAGTCCCTTCTGCTAGTCCCACATCTCCTCCTCCAACTTTCCTGGATGAGGAGAAGTGTGAAGTTCAGCAAAGTTCACTCAGCACCTGCCCAAGTGGTGTGACCAAGATAGAGAGTGATAAAACAACAGCTATCACCATGAGCGACTGGTACAGGGTTAACTACAATTAAATCTACCCTGAAGAGCATGTCAGTGAAGTTTCATCCTCACAAAGGACACAGAACAGTTCAATATCCCACATTTGCTGCAAAGGACAGGGGATAATAGGTCCAAATGCCTTATTGAGGCTGTTTGAGATTCCCTTCCAGACTGTCTGGTAAATCACATGTGTGGCAGCAACGACACCCTTAGTGGGGTCTCTAGCGGGAGAATATCCATCAGCTACCTAATTCTTGCATCCTTAAGCGCTGTGAGTTCAGAAGGTTCCCGAGTATCCTGACTGTGGTGCTGGCACCTGACTTCCCCCAATTAGCTATGTGGTGGTTGATGGGACAGGAGGCTGAGGGGGTGCGCAGGTCTTCCTGGATGGCACAGTGGGGGCTGATTAGGCAGGGACTGGCAGCGTGTTCCTGCTGCTGATACTGCTACCGTACGGTGCTTCATGGAGGGGATGCAGAGGCGTAGCAGGCAAGCAGCAGGAGAGTAGGATGCCACATGGCGAGGAGGAGGAAAAGAAAGAGGTGGAGGAGTAGGCAGAAGGGAGATTCAGTTTAACATGGCATGCCAGGCCTCCGCTGCTGCTTCCCTCCCTCAGGCCTGCTCATCATGAATTTAATTTGCGCATGGGGTGAGGGGGATTTTGTTGGCATTGTTTTATTCTTATTTGATGTGCTCCTTTGCATGGCAAATGCTGGTAGTGTGCTCATTGCTGTGCATCTAGGCAAACGTGGCCTTGGGTGTACTTTAGTCTAGGGCCCCGATTCTACAAACACATAAATAACCTAAAGAACAAGAGGACTTAGCAGTATATTTCAAATGACACCTGCTTTTGTCTTCCTCTCTCTTACCTTCCCCTTCTAAACATTCTTTTGCTTCTAGGTAGCTAATCTGAGTTCAGTGTCTCAATTAAAATTTGAATACAGAAAAGATGTGATTTTAAAATTTTTTTTTTTTAAATATCAATTTAGAAGCTGACCTCAAAACAAAATCTATTTGTGCCCTGTCCCAGCTAAGATTCAATACAAGACCCTTTCTCTAGAAGAAAAGTCTCAGGAAGGGCCAGGCTTTACATCACAAGTGACACGCAAAGGTACTGCCATTTGGAAAGATTTGTCTGAATATGACTCAGAAGAATTTAGGTATATACTTTTTAGATGACTGTTTGCTCTGTTTATAGGGATTAACATGCTCTTAAAAAATTTTATTTGGGAAAGCATCTACTGAATTTTTTAGCAATTTATTGGTAGGCAGTGCATTTACCTGTAATTCCAAAGGGGGATCAGAAAATTCACAAAAGGTTAAATAAGCATATGTGTGTGTGTGTATGCATACATGCATACATATATATATATATATACATACACACATATACATTTAAAAAATATATTTTAAAAAACCATTCCCAGCCTTTGGTGTGAGGCTTTCAGCAGGAGTAGCAGCAGATAGCTCCCTCTTCTCAGTATCTGCAACATCATTACAGAAAGATAGAGACACAAGAGCCACTACTCAAATGCAGCCCCTCAACTCCATGACCAGGAGTGGATTCTATTTTGGTCCTTGCTTTTGAGGCTGCTTTTGATGAAGGGATCAGAGTTTTTCAGCTCCTTGCCATTACATGTTGCTGTTGACCTCTACCTGCTTCTAGCTTTCAGAACTTTGTTTCCATTTCCATTTCTTTAGTGTGAAGGTTGGGGATTGGAATCTGTATTTTTAAAGCCTTAGTGCCAACTGCTGTGTGCTGCTGTACTGTAGCTGACTTACCTCCCTTACCTTTCCTCTTCTGTTTCTAGATCTGAATTGTCAGAAGTATCTGCTGGAGTATGGCCTCTGGACCTACATGTCCCAGGACATAAACTGTTGTATGGCAAATACTGACTTGATCAAGTTGGTAACAGTGCCTCAAGAATTATTCAGGCACTTCACAACAGTAGCAGGTAAGCCCCAAATTGAGGATCTGTGCATTATTTTTGACTGTGGTTTGATGTGTCCCCTTCAAAATCAAAGTCTTTTTTTTTTATTTCCTCTCCTCTAAGCAGACAGTGATTTCGATTATCCCTATGCATGATCTCTGGACAACATTTCTACTGGGCTGTCATAAATCTTCAGTCCTCTTGCATTTCATGTTATCTTCAGGCAGACTAGGTTACAGCAAGGGCCATAGGGAAGCCAGCATAGGAGCAAGACACTGCAATCACAGAGCATCAGCAAATTCAAGGGTGTTCAGGGACAGACACGAGCCTTGGGTACCATCCACACAGGATATTGGGGGAACTTATTCAAATTGACCCTTTTCTTGTACAACTTTGGCAGTCTAACACTAACAGTTGTAATGGTATTTTAGCATTGCTGCTGTTGAAGAAGAGAGGTAGAGATGTTTTGGGGAGATCAATTTTTAGCAGTTATGAGAACTAGCTTTTAGTTTTGCAATTTTACATTTTTGCTTCTGTTCTACAGCTTGGATGGGTAACTCTTCAAGGTTATAGGAATACCTTTACGCTTCCTTTTGCTCATTACCAGAAGTATCTCAACTGTTACCCACTTTTATGAATCACCTGAAGATGATAGTGAGACATAAATGCAAAAATAATATTATTGGTATAGTGTTATTATTTTTCCTAAGGAAATCACTGTTTTCCACAGAGCAGAGCACATGATTTCTTGTTTATTGTATAATAATAGCCTTGTGTTGTGATGGTAAGTAGGACACGTACAGCTTCTCAGTGATGTACAGTACTCTTTCTTATCTTTAATTAAATGCTATTCCCTTGTATAGGAACCTGTTCTGTGATTACACATGTTTACAGTCTCCAAGTAACTTACCATCAAAAACACTAATGAAAATCAATGCCCCAAAGCCACTTGTGCCTTTTGTCCTGCACTATCCCATACCTCTCTCATTTTTATTTATTTTTTTTTAATTATTACTTTCAGTTTCCATTTTAAAAATTAAAGGGTTGAATTAAACACTTTTGAATGAATTTCCTCTAACCACCTTTGCTTTTGATCTAGAGACATGTACCTGTCTAGCTCTCTGCCCTTCCCCAGAACAGTAACCCCTGGGGATACCATAGAGCATAGAGATTATACAATTTAATAAAGTCACAATAAAAGATCCAAGGCTTTTCATACTTTTTCACTTTCTTTAACTCAATTTATTTTTCATTTCATGGACAGAGATTTAGTCTTGGTATTAGTTTATGATTTTGCTGAAAGAATTACTGAACACATACAAAAAGGAAATATTATTTTTATTATTTATTTTGTGCCATGTATACCATAGGAAAAAAAAAAAGATAAAAAAAAAAAAAAGAGTTGAAATCACTTCAGTACTGCTGTGTTTTTCATTACAAAGTTATTACATATAGAAATTACTCCAAATTATCTGAAATGAATGGAAATTATGAGGTTTAAATTCCCCAGGTTACTGCAAGCACAGCACTGGAAATTTATTTTGTCATCTTGCTGAACATAATTGCTACAACAAAATTTTTTCCATTTTACAACCACAGCATAACTTATTTATACCAGTGTTGTTGTAATTTTACATCAATAAGTTGCATGGAAAGGAGTACACAGGTGGTAATTGAAAACAATAATTTGTAGTGGGGTCCAGGTGGAACAGTTGGCTCAGAAAAGACTTCATTTGCTGCTCTGTAAATGCTTTGCATCTCTGTGGCCTTTGACTAGGGTGCTAACAAACCCCTGGTCCACCCAGTACCAAACGTGGCCTGATCATCCTAAATCACACTTCAAAGTTTCAGCAGAGGTGAGAGGAACAGCTGGTCCATCATTGTGACATTGACCTGCAGCTCATGCCCAGAGACAAAAGAGAGGTGCCTGGAGAGAAGGTGAAAATAGAACTGGGAAAGTAGCAGTGGAAACAGGAGCAGCAGGAGGTGGAAGGGAACACAGTCCAGGTCTGGGTCATGTGTACTGGTGCACACACACATTGATCTGAGTGTGTTACGGCCAAAACCAGCTGTTGCCCCTGTTTTTCAGCTCAGCCTTCTTGAGTGTGGTGATACACTGTCATTTTGTTTGTTGGAGGGAATGCTGTTATTTGATAATTTTCAATTAAGATGTGAGTAGTTGCCTGAGACATAAGCAATGACGTTCACGTTCATACTTTACTCCACTCTTTACGAACAGGAATGTGTATTTTGGGTGCAATACACAAGCATTCCCAAGCCAGGCATCCACACTTCTGCAATCCGTAATTGTCGACAGGAATAATGAAACTGCAGAGGCTGGTACTGAACCTATAAACTGATGAATTTCTCTGTTTGAGTTCTGTTGCCCAAGTTAAAAAATTAAAATAATAATTATGCTAATATGTTACTATGGATATATGCTATTTAAATAAGATAAGGTAGGAACATAAAGGGATAAAGAGCAATACTGTTCTCTTCTGATGCTGAGATTTGGATTTCCATGATTCACAAGAGACAGGCTGGCACGTTTCTGTCTTGAGTTCAAGCTGGAGATTTCATTGCCACATTCAGAACTTAATAGCCTTCGCTATGTTAAACAACAAAAAAAAATTAAGCAAATCTTTGGATTTAAAATATTCTTAAAATCATCTGAGAAGACAAAGAGATTAGATTTGTTAAGATTTGCACTTGAAAGCAGAGGAGAGTGTATGGATTCAAAATTTCACCTATGATGGAAGGAGAGGTTCTTTGTCCCCTCCACATGCAAATCAAGTTTCACATCAATATCTTTTTCTCGGTAATATTATGCAAATTTAAAAACTACCTCTTCAGACAAAAGTATCCTTCAATTTCTTGGGTTTTTTTTCAGGGATTTTGGGGTTCATTTTTGTAACACCAAAACTAGTGCTTGTTCACAAACTCAACTTACTGCACCAAGCCACAATGGAATCTGTTTTCCAAAGACACAAGCAATCCTTGGATTGAAGTTGTTAGGGATGATGTGCCAGTATTTTTCCAAAAAACCTCCCCAGCAAGAGTGGACTTTGCCTGTTTGCCTTCCTTATATATATATAATTTTTTTAAAAAAAATTATTTATTTTAAAATTTTATTTTATTTTTTTCTTTTTGGTAGATAACAGTCCTAATCAGGGTGTTCTGTGGCTGCTCAAATAGCATTCATAATATGATGGGATATTTGAGTCTTTGCTTGTAAAGCGCCTTCCCCTCTACCTTTGTCTGTCAGCATGTGCATGTGGATGCAGGTAATCTGAATACAGGTAATCCTTTGCAGGATGAATGAAGCTGCTGGAGAGAACTGTTATATGACTTTCAGAGAGACTCTCAAGTTACAAATGTAGGGGCAGCTCTTGCAAGTGATTTAAGTGGGGAAACAACTGAATCTCTACTGTTGGAAAGTTTGAAGCTTAAACAGACCAATTTCTGCCTTTAGGAAAGCATCTTTTAAACTGAAGAAGGAGAACAGGGCCTAAATCTGCATTTGATTTGAATTAGAAAAAAATAAATCAGTGTCTTTCTTTTATTCTGCCTTGCTAGTCACATAGTTATTTTATTTGGATGGGGGGAAAGGTATTGTTTTGATTTTGTTGATTTTAAGTTAAAAAAGATGCAGGAGAAAACTAGACCCCAGCATTTGGACTGTTATTTAGTATGTTTAACACTTTGGATGAGTTGGGAAAATGACGGACTTTGCAGGAAAACAAACAAAAAAAGCTAAAAATTCAATAAAACCCAAACAAACAAAAAATCCAATGCACAAAAATCCCAAACAACAAAACCCAAAACCAAAAAAAAAAAACCCCAACCCCCAAAAAAACCCAAAACAAACCAATAACAACAAAAACCAACCCAGACCGAAAAACAAACAAACAAACCAATCCCACAACCCCTTCCAAGCAAACTAAACCAAACCAAACCAAACCCACAGTCAATTGACTGAGCAGAGGACCCCTGGGAAAGTTTAGAACGTAAATGTTGAGAAGAACTTGTTGTCTGAATTCACTCCTGGGAACACAAGCAAGTGACAATCACCAAAAATAAAGGGAGATCAAAAGTCTTGAAAGTACAGCAAAATCTGCATTACTTTTGCCTCTCTCCAAAAAGTCTTGGGAATGGGGCAGGGGATAATATATTATCCTGTTACACCTTCATTTCACTGCAACCTCAAATATACCAGTCTCATGGAAAAGAAAATCAAGTGAAGAAATGTTACAATTTTTATATATTTGAACGGATAACAAGAACAATTTTACTCTTTGCCATAAATGAAACACCTCACCAAATCATTCCTCTGATTGGAGTTCTGAAGCTCTGTTTATGGCTGCAAAGTGATTTGATGCAAAAAAAAAAAAAAAAAAAAAAAAAAAAAAACACCACCACATTTTGAGTTATTATATCACCCAGAAATTTGATGCCACTTAACCATGTAATTTTCGGAGATGACATAAAACCACTGCAGAAAAATATTCAAGGAAGCCCCAAAGACCTCTTTTTATCTTTTTTTATGTGGCTAAAATGAGAACTTGCAGAGATCCTCGCACTGTATGTGAAGACTGAATGGCCACCTCGGGAACTTTATTAATATGTATGTAAATATGATCTGGTTAGATCCTGTGTTTCTGTATCTTTTCACAAGGTGGAGCGGCTAGCTAAGCCGATCAGATCAACGCCCTGCATTTATTTATTTATTTATTTATGTTCTTCCCAAACAGCAGCAACATTTAAAAATTCAAAGGGAATGAGGACAGCAGCCTCATTTATGTCAAGATTGTCTCAAACCTCCTTCCTTCCTTCCCTCTCTTCTCTAGTGTACCCCCCAACTCCCAGACCTGTATCAAAACCAATTTACTTCTAACTTAGCATAAGTTTTCTCAGTAAAGATTGGGAAGGAGCTAAAAATCACATCACACGGAATCTGCAGCTCCAATTTTTCTTCCACTGAAAAGTTATTTGAGCAAATGGGGAGAAAGTGGAAATGTATTAAAAACGTGTTCAAGTGACACATCAAGTTTATCCTCTGTGAGGATATTGGGACTTCCTCTTTACACTGAAGCCACTGTTATTTATGTAACTATATCTGTGCCGAATTTTAGATAAAGACATTGCACGATTAAAAAAAATTTAAAAAGAAACTCAGAAACTGAACATGCATGTACAGAGAGTTCTTGACTCAGCATGCCTTGTTGTATATGGGCTAAAATATTTGCCATCACATGAGGTTGTTTTCCCCAATGGTGAACATGTTTCTAGATGAGAACTCCTCAGATTCCTGGTATATTATGAACACAGAAAAGATGATTACCTTAATACAAGTTATTTTGTTCAAGAGAGTGTTTTTCTCCCCCTAATTTAAAACAAGGGACTAGCCACCTTTAAAGCTAGCAGAAAGCTTGTTGTCTTCATGAGGGTTACGCTTCTGTTTTGCTTTTTTTTTTTTTTTCCTTTTTTTCTTTCCTTCTGGGGTTTTCTTGTTGGTGTTTTGTTTTGTTGTTTGGTTCTGGTTTTTTTTGGTGGTTTTTTTTTTCTGGTTGTTTTTTGTTGTTACGAGGTGAAGCAACCCCAGGTTTGCAGGCCGGCGGCGAGAGGTCGCTGCCCTCACGGCGGCGGAGGTGGGGCCCGGGGGATGGGTACTGGCGGCTTTTCCTGGTTGCGGACGCTCAGTACCGCCGCGAAACCCGGGACAAAGCGAGGCGATGTCGAAGGCCGCCGCCCAGGCAAGCCCCCGGGGACTCTGGCCCCTCCCGCGGGGCTGCTGCCACCGGCTGTGGCGAGGAGGGGGGGTGAGACAAGAGCGGGGCCAGCTGCAGATGGAGGCGGGTCGAGGGATAGGTCAAGGTTAGAAAGAGCCTGCTATTGATCTGGCTTTGAACGCGAGACAGGGAGAGCGGAGAGACTAAAGGGGGAGCTGTGAGACAAGACATTAACAGCTTTCAGTGCTAATGATCACAAGTGCCAGACAGGGGAGGAAAGAGGAGACTGAGAAATCACTTCGGAATTTTTTTTCCCCCTGTTGGGATGTATTTTCGGAGGAGGAGATGAAGGCAGGCTGGGGGCTCACCCGCCGCAGCCGGCGAGGCGGGGCGGACAGGAGGGGGCTCTGGCGGCCTCGCCGCTCCAGGCAGCCAGGGCGTCCGCCTGGTCAATCATTGCCGGCCCTTATCTCCAGCTCTCGGTGCCCACTGGAAGACACTGGTTAATCAACAGATGATGCCCAGTAACTTCTCGATAAACTGCACTCCGAAGAGGTGCAGCTTCCTGCAGCATGCGGAGAAACGGCCGCAGCCGCTACGAGTCGGACTTTGCTCCCCCGAGGGTGGAAAGTGACTCCCCCCAACACATACCCCTGTGAGCGCGGCCGTAGCCCCTCGGGGCGGCCCCGGGGCCGGGCTACGCTTTGTGCGGCAGATAGAGCCACACAAAGCCCCGCGGCCTCGCCAGCTGGGAGGAAGGATAAAAGCGGAAAAAGGAGTGAACGCAGCTCCTGTCCCCGCTGACCTGCCCGGGCCCCCTTCACCGCGGATGCGGAGGCCAGTGGTGGGGAGTCCCTTTCCTCTGCCCCACTGCGACCCCCGGTTCGTGCCGGCTTGGACAAGGCTGCCCCGCAGGGCCAACCCCGATAGTACCCCCGAGGGCCGCCTTCTCCCGTTCCTCCCCTGCCTGGCGGTGCAGAGCCCCTGCCATCACCACGCTCATTTTTCTTTGCAGGACCCTGCAAACCAAATCAAAACACACGGCGAACAATCTAAAGAGCTTCAGCGCCGTTAAATGTCTTGTACATGTTCGCCGTCCGTTAATAGAGGCAGAGGGCTGAATGGGGCAGAGGAGGGTACTACAAGGCTGGCCCAGTGCCCACCTCATGGCCTGGGAACCTGGTGGGGGGTGGGTGGGCCGGCTGCCCTCTCGACATACCGTCGGGCCGAGGGCTAGCTGCGCCGTAACGTGAGCTGTGAGCGGGCGGGCGGGTATGGGAAGAAATAAGGCAGATTTCCTGGTGACGGCGAGAACGATGCTATTTAGCCAAATTCTACTCAGAGCCGATTAAGGGGGCAGAGATGAATTCTGGTATCCCTCAAGGTTTTTATGCTATTTAATAATAATAATTAAAAAATCATTTAACGTGGAAAGTAATGACCCGAGTGCAAAGCGGCTCTCCAACTGTGCTCCGGATAGAGGCTGGGTTTCTTGGGTTTCAGTTCCATCTGCCTTCAAGCCCTTAGCCCTCCCCCTATTCCCATTCCTTTCGCCCTGTCCAGACCTGGTGCTGAAAAGCAGTTTGCTTTCCTTGTCGGGGGGAAGGGTTGGGGAGAAAAATAATCGCAGGAGATGGGCTGGCTGAGGGGAGGTAGAAAGAAAAAAAGTTCGTTTCTAAGAATCTTACAAGTTCGAAGCGCATGCAGTTGTGGGCATTTACCTGCGTGTGAATTAGGACAAGTGCACTGAGATGCGGTCCCTAGAAACTCGGAGTTCCTCAATTCGTGCCCGAGACTTAATTCCTCCCAGGAAAAATCCTCTGCCAGGATTTTAAGGGAAGGGAGGATAGGGGGAGTGGGAGAAGACGGTCGGAGCGTGTGTGCGTGTGCGGATCGAGTGTGCGCGCGTGTCCCGCTACCATCACACTTCGGGTACGGAGAGAGGAGGGAAAAAAATCCTCTCCCAACCCACGGATATTTGTGGTGTTGAAAAAGTATTTGAAAGAGATGCAGGGGGGAAACGCACTGGCCGCTGACGCGCGACGCCCGGAGGGAAGAGCAACCCCAGACCCCTCGGGAGCTGCTGCTCGTGGGCATGGACCAGGGGGAGCATGACCCAACGCCGAGCTCGGACAGTAGAGACCGAATGAGTAACGGCGAGGAGGCGGCGGCACCGGTGGGCAGCGCGCCGCAACCTCGCACCCGCCTCGGCCGCGGAGCCTGGCGCGGGCGCGGGCCCCGGCACCCGCCTCCGCCCCGAGTGTGGCCGGGCCGCTCCACCACCTCCGTCACAGCCCCACGCCGTCCCCGCTGCGGCCGGCGCCGGGTTCGGAGAAGTTTGGCCGTGCGCGAGGATGTGCATTTACTCCTTCCTCCCGGCTTTCCGTGCTTGCTGGCGCTCCGCACAGTCGGGAAGGCAGCGCTGCACAAAGCCCGGAGCGGCTCCCGAGCCCGGCATGTGCTGTAGTTTGTGTGTGCGCGAGTGTCAGCGTGTGTGTCTCTCTGTGTGTGTGTGTGTGTGCGGGTGTGTGCGAGTGGCGTTTCTTGTTCTCTTGCAGGGTACAATGTTAAAAAGCCACCGCTAGTCGCCCCCAGTGCTCCTACTCTCTGGGTCTTTTTGTCTCTAGTGCAGATTAAACGTCACGTCCGCACTTGAACTTGAATTTTATCCCATTGTACAGAGGCAGCCCCAGCCATAGAGAGACAGAGCGCTCCCAGAGAACCAGGACTCCGCCATCTTCACATTGCAATATATAATAGTAATAGCCAGCACCAGCCCAGCTGCACTGGGGGCTTCCTTCCTTCCAGTCCCAGTGCCAGGCGAGGGGGAAAGAGTGCAAAGTGGTGCAGGAGCACTGGCAATCCAAAAGCACCAGGGCAAAGCAGTGCCACTTGAACTGGGAAAGAGGAGACACAATTTTGGCTACCCCTTTTAAAAAAATCTCTCTATATATCTGCCCAGCAAGGGTCAATCTCTGAAAAACGTTTTTGTTTTTTGGCATTTTTTTTTTGTTTGGGCAATCCCAATTCTAGTACTTTTTTATCTCTATCTCATTTTTTTCCGTTTTTTTTTCTTTTTTCTTTTTTCTTTTTTCTTTTTTTTAAAAGATTTTTATTCTCCTGGTGGAAAAGCTCACTTGCCAATTTGACATCCACTCTGGAAAGAGGGAAAGAGAAAAGTATCGCTGGCGGTGCATATCCTCCTAAGTTCAAGAAGAAATCTGGAAGTCCAAGTGGCAGAAGCAGTGGAGAAAAGACAGAGTGTGTGAAAGCCAAAAAAAAAAAAAAAAAAACCAAAACCGAAAAAGAGCTTTTCCTGATGATGATTTTTAATTGAGAGAGGATTCCATCCAGTGCACCACAGCAGCAACAAAAAAAGAGGCGCTTTTAATTTTTTTTCTTTTTTGAAAGAAGAACTCGATACAGAAGAAAGAGGGAAAAAAAAAGAGGAGGAGGATCGCGCCCCCACGACATCCCCCCAAACCAGTGCAGCTCTCCAGGCGATGCCAGTGTAAATGCCAGGGCAATGTCCCGTCGCAAGCAGGGAAACCCGCAGCACTTGTCACAAAGAGAGATTATCACACGTAAGTTTGAACTTGGAACCATACCGAGCCTAAATCGAGGAGCAAAATTAGGGAAGGGGAGGAAGCGGTTGGGGGGGGACGGGACGGGGATAGGGACGAGACGAGACTCCAAGAGCAACCAAAGCTGGTAAATGACTTAAGAGAGAGGGAGAGGAGAAGGGNCCGGGGGCAGTGCGGAGCGGTGGAAAAAGTTGGCCAAGCGCCTTGCCTCGGCGTGACAGCCGGGCCGGGACACGGGCTGTGCGTGTCGGGGGCGGATCAAGGTGGGCAGCGAAGGGGGGAGAAACGAAGCGGCCAGAAGGAACTTAACGGGAAGCACATGGAAGCGGTGGGCCGGCCGAGGCGGCGCGGGCCGGCAGCGACGGGCGCGGCGCCCCCCGG